>CM068582.1:1677500-2277500 GCA_035048485.1 Pteria penguin | reverse complement strand
CTACTCTGACAGGAGATGCTTACTCCTCCCTGACACCTTATCCTACCCTGACAGGAGACGTTCACTCCTCCCTGGCACCTTATCCTACCCTGACAGGAGACGCTTACTCCTCCCTGACACCTTATCCTACCCTGACAGGAGACGTTCACTCCTCCCTGGCACCTTATCCTACCCTGACAGGAGACGCTTACTCCTCCCTGACACATTATCCTACCCTGACAGGAGACGCTTACTACTCTCTTGACACCTTGTCTTACCCTTACAGGAGACGCTTACTCCTCCCTGACAACTTATCCTACCCTGACAGGAGACGCTTACTACTCTCTGACACCTTGTCTTACCCTTACAGGAGACGCTTACTCCTCCCTGACACCTTATCCTACCCTGACAGGAGACGCTTACTACTCTCTGACACCTTGTCTTACCCTTACAGGAGACGCTTACTCCTCCCTGACACCTTATCCTACCCTGACAGGAGACGCTTACTACTCTCTGACACCTTGTCTTACCCTGACAGGATGCTGGTATCTATCTGAGAATAAGTCTAACTACAAACGCAATGATCAACTTGAGTACAACTAACTTGAAATATTTATTTATATAACAAAATGTCAAAGACAGAAAAGTTTTTCAATTTGTCCAAAATACTCGTTCAAATTTTCATCACCTAGAGCCATAAACTGCACAACTGTACAAAACTGTACAATTGTAACAACTCGTCTATCTAATTTTGTAGAAAAAAAATGGCGATGGCGTTCTGATCGTTTACTATAATGTTTCATTTCTGGCATTTACAAGTGGGAGGTAACTACAGCACAGTCAACTGATAGTATGATTCATCGTTATAAAACGATCACATAATGCGCATCTAATACGTACATAATTTCTCAATTATACTTGATACATAGTCAAACAACGTTGTACAAATAAAGAATAATATTCATTATATCTTCATGAACAATGAACAATTTAACATCCGTTTCATTCAATAACGAGGGCTTCAGACAAGACATGTTTGTGTGCATTATGTTCACCAATATTGACAATGTCAATAAACGCCTGGGTTGTGCTTATCATGCGCCATGTTCCTTCTATTGTCATGTAACATGCAGTTTTATACTTTCTACTCTGTACGGATATTGCTATAGAACGTTGACACACAGTAATATTAACCTATTTTGTTGTAATAAACGTTCATATTACCCTATTACACTAAGTATGCATACACGGACGATTATAAACTGAAACGAGACTGGGTAGACTCAGTGTCGGCGAAAACAAAGCTGCTAATGAGATTCAGCTAAAACGAAGTTGGTTGTCAGATTCAGTTACACGAGATTTGATACGAGATTTATCTAAAATGAGACTGGGATGGAGATTCTTTCAGAATAGTCCTCGCACTGCATGACGTATATCGTATAAGATTATGACAGCTTACACATTGCTCTACATGTAATCCAGAAAACAATGAAGCTTGGTAAGAAACCCGGCCAACATCCCAACTCCCAGACGTTGACTCTCCAAAGCACGGCAGCTCAGACTGAAAGTCATCGCCTCCCAGACGCTGACTCTCCAAAGCACGGCAGCTCAGACTAAAAGTCATCAACTCCCAGACACTGACTCTCTAAAGCACGGCAGCTCAGACTAAAAGGCATCGACTCCATAAAGACTTCCATATAGACTGAAAAAACTAACAAAATGAAATCTCCCCTCCTCACTTGTTTAATATTGGCTTCGATTTTTGACACCAAAATTTATAGGCATGTTCTTGTATCCATATGTGCTATATGATAGTGTAGATTTAAAACCTTTTGTGTTATCGCATCACATTGAAAGTGTTGACGAACGGTCAGACAGTTAGATGGACGGTCAGACAGACATATGGACGGACAAAATACGTGATTGCTATAGAGAACCCGCATTATTAAGGTACCCTTAATACCGATCCAGTCCATGACAAGGGAAGTCGATGTTTAATGGTCCTCAGTGGGAATACGTCAATGTGTACAAGTGCTGTCGGATAACCGGGTTCACAGCACGAACATCATATTTATGAAGTCTATAACTTCTATACAAGATACCTGTGCCTTCCATGGTAAGGTTATTGGTTTTACCGGCTTCATACAGCAGACCGTTTCCTTCTATATTTATCCATACCGTATTAACCGGCATAAATGTATATGCCAAACATATCATCGGTTTAACGGCCTGACAGTACGACGACTGCATGTTGCCAGTGTATATAATACCGAGGCCTTCCGGGTATCCGTTTAAAACGACCGCTTAAGTATGTAATACCTAGAACTGCAACTACTAAGTACTCTGCCATGGTGAATAGGAATACATACTACCATTCGTAAGACCTCTTGCGTTTATCTGTAGCGAACCGTACACCTCTGTCAATATCAGCTGTGTATATATCTGATAGAATGTCAACATCAGATAGCGACATTTACAATTGTGACAATGTAGTGTCTGTTTCCATTACTGTAACAATACAAAGGTGGGCATAAATTGATTATGTGTGCATTGTATCATATAGTTTTGCTTGTTTATGTTAACAATGCTTTCACCAGATGTTACCGACAGCTTTTTATTTATATAACGTACACTTAAAATTTTCTCAAATTCGTTTGCGAAATCGGTGTGCATATGTGTTTGTTATGGGGTGTTTTTATTTTTCGTTCCAAGAGAAGTCACTGATTTGACTTAAGTTTGTTGTTTAACTGTTTATTCACATTTTCTAACAAGAGTCATGTTTGCCATATTAAATACTGTACATATCTATCCATACTTATTTCAATTCATTTCACTCGTTTACGTTACTGCATGTTAACGATAGTTCCACATAATAACCTATTAATGAAAATCGTTAAACGTTTTAGAAATCACATTTTACCTAACACTTGACAGAGGAATGTCTCTGATACGTGAAAAAATACTCGCCATGTTGAAATAAACAGAAATGTACTCATAATATTTTCTCTATCAATTTAACATTGTAAATTTGTGACATTCACCACAACGCACTAATATTAACTCACGTGGACCCATGGAAACCAGAGGTGAGATCACGTGTCCGACGTGGGTAAGCGTCTCCAGGTTGGCCAGTCACATCGTGGCCATATTCCATATAGGATCTTATAATCAGTCGATAAAAACGGAGAGAAAAAATCTCTTCCCATTCGTCGGGTCATCTCACGAAACTGACGACCTTTCACGGACTGGGCTTATATACTTCATATTTCTTCCTAATGTATGCAAATTTATCGTAATAATGCAAAAGGCACTGCCCTACCACGTACACTCGTACGATCTATATACAGTTAAAACCATTTCGTTGATTTAACTCGTTATGGCCACTCGTGAAGATGACAATGATAGATGCGGGGCACACAAATTTTGACCTTTGCAACGGACCCACCCGAAGCAGTGAGGGATCTTTAACGTGCCATGCATACCACGACACGGGGCCTCGGGTTTTAGTGTCTCATCCGAAAGACATGACACCGGCATGACCAGAGCGGGACTCGAACCCCGGCCTCCTAATCAGGAGTCCGGCGCGATACCACTAGGCCACGCCGGCTTTAGATAATTAAAAGTGACCACATCACAATACACCGATCCACTTTTCAGAAAAGAAAGCGGTGTTTCGCGGACTTTTGATTATTTTACTTATGACGTCATAGTCAAATGTCCGACTTGTCCAACTTTGCGTGACGTCATCATAGTCGTATTTTGCGCTAAAATACTTAACATTCGACAAAAGTGGATCGGTGTATCACCCGCTTACTTTTAATTATTCAAAATAAAAAGTCATGAAAAGACAAAAATTTTAAACAGTCGGCAGGAGTTCTCTTATGCAAGCACTGTTTTCTTCTTCTTCTTCTTCAAATCAGGACCGCTATTTGGACCTTCCCAATGGAAATTTCGTTGATTTTTCCAAAAAAAAGTTGTCTAAAATTTTCACTAACATTGATCTTGTAGCATTATGCTAACGCCACAAAAATTCCCAAATTGAAAAGGTACGGACACCTTTGAAAACTAAAATTTTAATGAGTCGGTGCGACACAGATGCCCCCGCTCGAAACAAAAGCAGTGAAATATAATTGCCAGAGAGGTAATATTTGAATATTTAAGAAATTTTCTATGTTCAAGGGCAGTGACTTTGTAAGAAATTACCGAATTCAACCCATATTCGTACTTGACCTGCATTTTCCCTTGAGACATCTATATACCTAATATCAATTTAATCCATCAAACCTTCAAAGAGAAAATGAGCAGAAACTCTCATTTTTAAGACATTTTCTAGGTTGAAGGACAATAACTCTGTCAGATATCACCAGACCACACCAATATTCGACCTTGACCTGCGTTTTCCCTTGATACATCTATATACCTAATATCAATTTAATCCATCAAACCTTCAAAGAGAAAATGAGCAGAAACTCTCATTTTTAAGACATTTTCTATGTTCAAGGACAATAACTCTGTCAGAGATATGACCAGACCACACTAATATTTGACCTTGACCTGCATTTTCCCTTGATACATCTATATACCAAATATCAATTCAATCTATCAAACCCTCAAAGAGAAAATGAGCAGAAACTCATCTTTAAGAAACTTCCCATGTTCAAGGGCAATAACTGTCAGAAATAACTGGACCACACTCATATTCGAGCTTGACCTGAATTTTCCCTTGATACATCTATATACCCAAATATCAATTTAATCCATCAAACATACAAAGAGAAAATGAGCGGAAACTGTTCTTTTGAAGAAATTATCTATGCTCAAGGGCAATATCTCTGTCAAAAACAATCGGACAACACTCATGTTCGAACTTGACTTGCATCTTCCCTTGATACATCTGTATACCCCATCAAACCTTGAAACCGGCGTGGCCTAGTGGTATCGCGCTCGCCCCCTGATCGGGTGGCCGGGTTTCAAGTCCCGCTCTGATCATGCCGGTGTCCTGTCTTTCGAATGAGACAGTAAAAACCGAGGCCCCGTGTCGTGGTATGCATGGCACGTTAAAGATCCCTCACTGCTTCGGGTGGGTCCGTTGTAAAAGTCAAAATTTGTATGCCCCGCATCAGGCAAATGCCGTCACCATATACGTGAAAAATGGCGTGACGTTAAACAAAAATCAATCATTCAATCTAAACGAAAATGAGCGGAAACTGTCATTTGTAAGAAATTTTCTATGTTCAAGGACTATAACTCTGTCAAAAATAATCGGACCACACCCATATTCGAACGTGGCCTGCATCTTCCTTGATACACCTGTATAACCAATATCAACTTAATCCATCAAACCTTCAAAGAGAAAGTGAGCGGAAACTGTCATTTTTAAGAATTTTTCTATGTTCAAGGGCAATAACTCTGTCAAAACAATCGGACAACACCCATATTCGAACTTGTCCTGCGTCTTCCCTTGATACATCTGTATACATGTACCCAATATCAATTTAATCCATCAAACCTTCAAAGAGAAAGTGAGCGGAATGACAGATCAGTGTAACACTATATGCCCCCGGTCATTTCATGGCGGGAGCATAAAAACACTGCAGTAGGATAAGGAAATAATATGTATTATTAATATAACTGACTTTATCATTTGGCTTTAAATGTTGGGCGTTTCAAAAGTCCTTCAATGGGCCCAAATTGGAAACAAACTATCTAGTATCTTTTATCTTGTATGTCATTGAAAAGTATTCTCATTAGGCGATGCCCTATTTTTACCTATCAAGGGAAGATTTCTAAAGCTCTGATAGAAGAAGTCACCTCTGATTATCTCTCCAAGGCCGAGAAAAATAAAAAGAGCCAGAACCGAGTATCAGAACCGAGAAATGGGCGGACGCCTGTTCTTAAATCAAGTCGGTGTTTTAAGAAATAAGGGAGGTAAATGTGTGCTAATTTTTTTATCATCAACTTCTGCATCTATTGACTACTGATACCTACTGAAACAAAAAATGGACAAAACATTAAGTCTAGTCTGAATGTCACGACAGATATAGTCTAGTCAGAATGTCACGACAGACTTAGTCTAGTCAGAATGTTACGACAGACTTAGTCTAGTCAGAATGTCACGACAGACTTAGTCTAGTCAGAATGTTACGACAGACTTAGTCTAGTCAGAATGTCACGACAGACTTAGTCTAGTCAGAATGTTACGATAGACTTAGTCTAGTCTGAATGTCACGACAGACTTAGTCTAGTCTGAATGTCACGACAGATATAGTCTAGTCAGAATGTCACGACAGATATAGTCTAGTCAGAATGTCACGACAGACTTAGTCTAGTCAGAATATCACGACAGACTTAGTCTAGTCAGAATGTTATGACAGACTTAGTCTAGTCAGAATATCACGACAGACTTAGTCTAGTCAGAATGTTATGACAGATTTAGTCTAGTCAGAATGTCACGACAGACTTAGTCTAGTCAGAATGTTAAGACAGATTTAGTCTAGTCAGAATGTTACGATAGACTTAGTCTAGTCAGAATGTTACGACAGACTTAGTCTAGTCAGAATGTCACGACAGACTTAGTCTTGTCAGAATGTTACGACAGATATAGTCTAGTCAGAATGTCACGACAGACTTAGTCTAGTCAGAATGTCACGACAGACTTAGTCTTGTCAGAATGTCACGACAGGTATATTGTCTAGTCAGAATGTTACGACAGACTTAGTCTAGTCAGAATATCACGACAGACTTAGTCTAGTGAGAATGTCACGACAGATTTAGTCTAGTCA
Organism: Pteria penguin; assembly: GCA_035048485.1. Lineage (NCBI taxonomy): Eukaryota > Metazoa > Mollusca > Bivalvia > Pterioida > Pteriidae > Pteria > Pteria penguin. The sequence goes on along the minus strand of CM068582.1, from coordinate 2,270,739 downwards.
GAATGTTACGATAGACTTAGTCTAGTCAGAATGTTACGACAGACTTAGTCTAGTCAGAATGTCACGACAGATTTAGTCTAGTCAGAATGTCACGACAGACGTCAGAATGTTACGACAGACTTAGTCTAGTCAGAATGTTACGACAGACTTAGTCTAGTCAGAATGTTACGACAAACTAAGCTTACGACAGGACAAACTTAAGGAAACGCCGTTTTGGAAACTAGGTATAGAGGCTTTTAATCCCAAATACAACTATTTATTTTGAATACCACAAGCGCGAGACTATAAACTAAGGAGAAACACCGATGACCTGCTAGATTCTAGACAAGATACCAAAGATGTAGATTTAATTTCTATTGATGTTCTACTCTAGATCAAGCATCATAAATATCCGTAAACGCCTTGACGAACCCGTTCCGGAAGACTAAAATCTATGTACTTATGTTTCACTTTAAAAAATGATTGACTAGAACAGTGTACGTAAATAGAGAGCTGTGTTACCGATATTGATATTTGACAAATGATAACGTTTCCCGTAAAATTTTTGACGTCATGATAAAAAAATTGATTGCCTCTGACGTCATTTCTAGCGAACAATTATCATTTTGCCAACCAAGCTGTTAGTCCTGCTTAGTCCTGCAGTAACAATGAAAGGGTCTATTATATTTGTAGCAACACAATCCTGGATCACTGGGCACATATGTATACGTTACGAATCCCTTACTACAAAATACTGCATGTGACATTATCTACTCGCACACTATGTGTGATGAACTGTAACAACACCAGATTTCTTTTTCATTTTTTTTTCTCCAAAGATTCGCCGATTGTTTTTTTTTTAATTCCAAATCGCGCTAAATTACGAGAATAACTATGGCCATGAAGTCTATGGAGAAAACGATCAAGAGAACAAATGATTCCTTTGAGGAAGCTAAGCTGGTATTCAGTTACTTATCGGCCTACGTCCTATGAACATTCTTCTGAAATCTTAGAAAATGATGCTTTTCCCTGTACATCCTCGTATATGTCGCAATGTAGCGGTACCTTTTACTATCAGAGTTCACACAACCGGGGTTGGTCTCATACCAATTTGTTCGAGTCCTACGTCTTAACTCGTGACCCTATGGTAAGAAAGAACGCCAATCAGGGTCATCGATCCGAAAGTAGATACACATATATACATCGAGTACTCTACGAAGAAGTCGTGTGTAACGAAGCATAGTTGAGACTACATTGTACAGCCCAGTGGGTTTTCCCCAATTTGTGTGTGTGTGTGTATGTGTGTGTGTGTGTGTGTGTGTGTGTGTGTGTGTGTGTGTGTGTGTGTGTGTCAAAAATGTCTCTAACTCCTCATTTGGGTTCCCGGGTTGCGCCACTATGTTTAAGAGGTTGGTTACCTCCTGCTTCCATGTCGCGATATAACTGAAAAATTGTTAAAAGCGACGTAAAACAACAATCAACCAATCTCATTTGGGGATTTTTTGTTCCATTTGCATAATGCTAAAAGTTCAATGTTTGGGAAAAAGTTTGAGAAATTTTGGGAAAAATCAATGAAATTTCCATTGGAACGGTCCTTATAAAGGACCTGATTTGAAGGGGGAAAACATATTATCCAGAAACATGTCTCTTTAAGTTTGAAGATGTTTCCCGAAGTTTGAAGTTGGTATCATTAACGGTATGCAAGCGACCAAGCTAAATACAAAATCAGACTGTGTTCACTTATGCATAAAATCCAGGTCAAGGTCAACAAATTTTGTGTTGGTTGGGAAGAACTCATCAATGCCTACAAAGTACAAACGGACCAAGTATGAAGTTGGTATCTTTAACGGTATGCTAGAGATCAAGCTTAACGCAAATTGTTGACGCTAGACGGACGGACAAACAGACTTCACCAATTCATAGACCGAACTTGCTTTGCAAATCCGGTCAAATATTACTCGCTACAGCCTTATTGTTAGTGTGAATCGATTATATAACCTCGCTACAGCCTTATAGGGAAACGATTACAACCTCGCTACAGCCTTAGTTGGAAACGATTACAGCCTCGCTACAGCTAGACTGCTTCTGTATGGAAATGAGTGCATGAAAAGTGGAACATAATAACTTCTAAGATGTTTACATAAAAACCCAGGGCATATATAAAATATACCATGAATAAGAGAGACTTACTAATTCATCCTGGTCTATAATGTTGACTTTATCTTCAGGTCCTCTGACCGTGCCGTAGTCGTCGTGAGTGTAGGCCAGTCCATTTATTCTGTTCTTCTCACTCATATTGTATCATGGGAGTCCATTCTGAAGGAGAGAAAAAAAAACATTATAACATTACTGAAAACTCCAAAAACTATGCTACCACGATCTCACAGACTATACCAGAATGTGTTCTAAAGACCGCATGATGGATGCGAAAGTAGCTCAAATACTCAGAGATGATGCCCGTCAGTTGGCAGCCAGACAACGGACAATGTGATCACTGGGAACTGCTATGCTTCGCATGCAATGCAAACGTGTTATCAAAATATGAAAATCAGTGATAACTGTTAATAAATAACAACCATACTGAATGACACAGGTCAAGTCCGATGGCAAACCGTCTCCGTTTTATAAACTCAAATGTTAATGTCCGTTATTTTCCCTTCGTTTTAAACACTGTTGATAAAGAGACAGACTCGGCGATGCCTGTTGGACATTAGCATCTTTGATATATGAATCATTAAACACACCTGTGAATTAAGTTAAGCCAGGGGTGATATTATATTCAATAATGTTTATGACATGGAATATTGAACATGCTAAATTTATATGTGATCCAAAACAATTAACATAATCAATTGTCGATGATCAATTTCCATTCTGCCTAGGAATCTCGTACGTACGTGAGCGGGTCTAACAATTTGGAGATGCTTACTCAAGTCGGAGCTTGATTTAATGTCAATGGTCAGTGCTTTCATTCCTCAGATTAGTATCACTCCTTAATGATGATCAGGCGTGGAGCTGGGGAAATTTAATCGACTAGGTGCTTGTCTTGTGGCCGAGAGGTCCCGGGTTCGACTCCCGCCGGTAGCAAGTCGGCGTTCTGTCTTTCGGATGAGACGGTAAAAACCCTGTGTCACGGTAGACGTGGCATATAAAAGAACTCTCGCTGTTTCGGGTGGGTCCGTTGCATGGGTCAAAATCCCTATGCATCAGACAGATGCAGCCACCATTCACGTCCAATAATCTTGGTCTGACGTAAAACAAGAGTCAAACAAAAAGTAATGTAGGCTGTACAGAAGTTCTCTGTTGTTCGTACGAGTTTGTCTCTGTTGTTTTTTTAGCCTTGTAACTTCTGTTGATTTGTTTTTATTAGCCCTATGACTTCTCAAGTTCTGTGATTTTGTCTCTTACTAGCCCTGTGACTTATGTTGATTGATTTTACAACCCCTATAATCTATGTTGTTTTGTGTTTTATTGGCCCTGAAATTCCTGTCGTTTTGTATTTCATCATGACATTAGTAAAGTAATTTCTGTTGTTAGGGTTGTGTTACACTAGCCCTGTGATTTCTATTGTTTTGTGTTACACTAGCCCTGTTATTTTCTGTTGTTTTGTGTTACATTAGCCCTGTGATTTCTATTGCTTTGTGTTACACTAGCCCTGTGATTTCTGTTGTTTTCTGTTTCACTAGCCCTGTGATTTCTATTGTTTTGTGTTACACTAGCCCTGTTATTTCTATTGTTTTGTGTTACACTTGCCTTGTGGTTTCTGTTGATTTGTGTTACACTAGCCCTGTGATTTCTATTGTTTTGTGTTACACTAGCCCTGTGATTTCTATTGTTTTGTGTTACACTAGCCCTGTGATTTCAATTGTTTTGTGTTACACTAGCCCAGTGATTTCTGTTGTTTTCTGTTTCACTAGTCCTGTGATTTCTATTGTTTTGTGTTACACTAGCCCTGTGATTTCTGTCCATGATTGCTGCTGTTTTCTGTTGCACTAGACCAGTGATATCTGTTGTTTAGATTGTGTTTTACTAGCCCAGTGATATCTGTTGTTTAGATTGTGTTTTACTAGCCCAGTGATATCTGTTGTTTAGATTGTGTTTTACTAGCCCAGTGATATCTGTTGTTTAGATTGTGTTTTATTAGTCCAGTGATATCTGCTGTTTAGATTGTGTTTTACTATCCCTGTCATATCTGTTGTTTAGATTGTGTTTTACTATCCCTGTGATATCTGTTGTTTAGATTATGTTTTACTAGTCCAGTGATATCTGTTGTTTAGATTGTGTTTTACTAGTCCAGTGATATCTGTTGTTTAGATTATGTTTTACTAGCCCAGTGATATCTGTTGTTTAGATTGTGTTTTACTAGTCCAGTGATATCTGTTGTTTAGATTGTGTTTTACTAGTCCAGTGATATCTGTTGTTTAGATTGTGTTTTACTAGCCCAGTGATATCTGTTGTTCAGATTGTGTTTTACTAGCCCAGTGATATCTGTTGTTTAGATTGTGTTTTACTAGCCCAGTGATATCTGTTGTTCAGATTGTGTTTTACTAGCCCAGTGATATCTGTTGTTTAGATTGTGTTTTACTAGCCCAGTGATATCTGTTGTTTAGATTGTGTTTTACTAGCCCAGTGATATCTGTTGTTTATATTGTGTTTTACTATCCCAGTGATATCTGTTGTTTAGATTGTGTTTTACTAGCCCAGTGATATCTGTTGTTTAGATTGTGTTTTACTAGTCCAGTGATATCTGCTGTTAAGATTGTGTTTTACTAGCCCAGTGATATCCGTTGTTTAGATTGTGTTTACTAGCCCAGTGATATCTGTTGTTTAGATTGTGTTTTACTAGCCCAGTGATATCTGTTGAGATTGTGTTTTACTAGCCCAGTGATATCTGTTGTTTAGATTGTGTTTTACTAGCCCAGTGATATCTGTTGTTCAGATTGTGTTTTACTAGCCCAGTGATATCTGTTGTTTAGATTGTGTTTTACTATCCCTGTGATATCTGTTGTTTAGATTATGTTTTACTAGCCCAGTGATATCTGTTGTTTAGATTGTGTTTTACTAGTCCAGTGATATCTGTTGTTTAGATTGTGTTTTACTATCCCAGTGATATCTGTTGTTTAGATTGTGTTTTACTAGCCCAGTGATATCTGTTGATTAGATTGTGTTTTACTAGCCCAGTGATATCTGTTGTTTAGATTATGTTTTACTAGCCTGGTGATATCTGTTGTTTAGATTGTGTTTTACTAGTCCAGTGATATCTGTTGTTTAGATTATGTTTTACTAGCCCAGTGATATCTGTTGTTTAGATTGTGTTTTACTAGTCCAGTGCTATCTGTTGTTTAGATTGTGTTTTACTAGTCCAGTGATATCTGCTGTTTAGATTGTGTTTTACTAGCCTGGTGATATCTTTTGTTTAGATTGTGTTTACTAGCCCAGTGATATCTTTTGTTTAGATTGTGTTTTACTAGCCCAGTGATATCTGTTGTTTAGATTGTGTTTTACTATCCCAGTGATATCTGTTGTTTAGATTGTGTTTTACTATCCCAGTGATATCTGTTGTTTAGATTGTGTTTTACTATCCCAGTGATATCTGTTGTTTAGATTGTGTTTTACTAGCCCAGTGATATCTGTTGTTTAGATTGTGTTTTACTAGCCCAGTGATATCTGTTGTTTAGATTGTGTTTTACTAGCCCGGTGATATCTGTTGTTTAGACTGTGTTTTACTAGCCCAGTGATATCTGTTGTTTAGATTGTGTTTTACTAGCCCAGTGATATCTGTTGTTTATATTGTGTTTTACTAGCCCTGAGGTTTCAAAGTAACTATTAGGATTACGGTACTTTGGGCTATTATAACTCAAGCGTAGGATAAAATCCTCAAACTTGTCCATTAATTCTTCAAATCATATCCTGGGGCAGGCTTGGTGTAGTGGTTAAGCACTTGGTTTGCGATGTAGACAATCTGGGTTCGATTCCTGGATTGCACCACTATGTTTGAGAGGTTGGTTACCTCCTGCTCCCATATAAATGAAAAATTGTGGAAAGCGACGTAAAACACCAATCAACCAACCAACCAAATCATAACTGCTCACTGACCCATCACCTCTAGCATCATACCACAAACTTCTTACATCGGCTTAGTTATTGTTATCTGCGTAATTTAAGAAGTTTAATATTAGAAAAAACATGACGTGAATACAGCTAATTTTTTATGATGAGACGCTTTTATTTCTAAAGGGCTGCTCTACAATGTACATCTAAGGAAATTCTCACGAAATCTTCAAGTTTGTGGGGTTAAATTGCGTAAAACTCATATCAAAGCTGAAATCTACATAGATTTATTATAAGTATAAATTGCACTTAGTACTTCCCTCCTGTCTACATGATGACCAATCGATCAAATTTGGCAACTTTTAGAGCTAAATCACATGTAGCCCAAACTCCGATAATTAATGAAGCACAAATGAAGTATTGGGTACTGCGCTGACGTATTAACTAATTATTTTTCTAAAATGTGGAACAGGGATGATGAGAAATTTGAATTAAATTATGAGATTGGTGTATTCTTTTCATCATGCATGTGCATTCATTTTTTTTTTTTTTTTGTTTGTTTGTTTTTGGTTCCAAGACTTGTCTTACGTCACACCAACATTATTGTACGTACGTTGTGACAGCATCTGCCTATATGTTATACACAGAAGTTTAGACCACCAGAAGCAGTGAGCTCGAAGTTTAGACCACCAGAAGCAGTGAGCTCGAATTCAAGACCACCAGAATCAGTGAGCTCAAAGTTAAGACCACCAGAAGCAGTGCGCTCGAAGTTAAGACCACCAGAAGCAGTGAACTCGAAAGATCTTTTACGTGCCACGTCTAAAATACAGTGACACGGGACTAAGGTTTTTACTATCTCGTCCGAAAGACCTGACACCGACGAACCTCTGGGTCACGAGCCCAGCACCTAACCGACTGTGCCACGTCCATTCTATATGTTATGCAAATGTAATGCAAAAAGAGTACACAGAGAGATGCAAGGCATACTGATGGAAATCAAAAAAGCTATGAATCTAGAACATTTTGCAGTCTGGCCAAAACAAATCTAGGCCAGGTCTTTAGATATTTATAACCTAAGACTCTAACTATTGACCCAGGAGTCGTTTCTATAAGTGTGACCAAGGCTCTCAATGACCTTGTGATCATAATCCTGATGTCTATTACATTAGCCCTTCAGCTGCCCAATGAGCCCAACAAAACTCACATACAGGGTGCTTTTTGCTTTGAAAAAGTTTCCACAATGAACGGGAAAACTTGATTGACACTATCCTTAACACATTCCAAACCCCCCAGATCAAGCCAGAGCCCTGCATCTGTCAGCTAGATCCAGTTTAATCTATCTGAATCCATCTGTGTACACTTACAGCTTTATCGAGCTTATATCAGGATTTATTATTCCCAGAAGTATAATGAAAGTATTGAAGATAATAATGCTCCCTCCTCCTAAGATTCTGGATGCATTATATATTACTGTAATATGTTGATGGCATTTTTTGGTCTCCATTCTCAGCAGACCTAGCCAGCTATATATCATCAGTAAAGAAGTAACAAGATGTCTCGGAAGGGAATTTAGGAAAAGGTGTCATTTTCCATAGTAAAATATTTGCTACAACATAACTCCAGGGTTTTTTCACCTCCTTAACAAAGCAGAATACAAAGATCAATGCAATACTGTAATAATATGTTCCTGGATAGACTATATATATATATACAATTTTAGGTGTGGATCTGGAAGTTTTGTCAAAATTGTGTCCTTCAAGAAAGAGGAAGGTGGGGGATCCATAAACAGATGTAAAATTACCAAAAAAACTTCAGGCATTATCTTTTCAAATTATAGGATTGCTATCACCTACCTGTCCACCATTCCAGATCCCTGCACAAGTTTAATCTACTACAAGTTCTGCCACCAATGACCTGCTTAAGTAATTACTAGCCTTATAAAGCCTTCTTTCTTCCTGAGAAATTCTAGCACTTTTATAAAGGATTACTCCCTTCTACTGAGCATTGACTTACCTCCACCCATAAAGTTAACATATCATGATTCAGTTGAAGTTCACTCTTTCATTGATTAAAAATCGTAATTTCCTACAAGAATTATTAACTTTTGTAGAGTTCTTTTTGCAGTTTTTCATGAAAAAAAATATTGAAACTCGCTGACAGTGCATTTATTTAGATATTGGGAGGGGATTTACTTAAATTAAAACAGTGCTACATTATGCTACATTATGGATTATGATAGAAAAGTATCACATGGAAGAATCCCTATCCATACTGGTAGAAGGATCCCTATCCATACTGGTAGAAGGATCCCTATTCATACTGGTAGAAGGATCCCTATCCATACTGGTAGAAGGATCCCTATCCATACTGGTAGAAGGATCCCTATCCATACTGGTAAAAGGATCCCTATCCATACTGGTAGAAGGATCCCTATTCATACTGGTAGAAGGATCCCTATTCATACTGGTAGAAGGATCCCTATCCATACTGGTAGAAGGATCCCTATCCATACTGGTAGAAGGATCCCTATTCATACTGGTAGAAGGATCCCTATTCATACTGGTAGAAGGATCCCTATCCATACTGGTAGAAGGATCCCTATTCATACTGGTAGAAGGATCCCTATTCATACTGGTAGAAGGATCCCTATTCATACTGGTAGAAGGATCCCTATCCATACTGGTAGAAGGATCCCTGTACATACTGGTAGGTGGTTGCTTTGATGTCTCAATTTCAAATTTCCCTTGGTACAAACATGGATTTGAATTTTTGCAATGAACATCATTTTTAGTTTAATATGAATGATTGATGTGTTGCTACCTTATTGCATATTATATTGATTATATCTCAACATTATATAACATTAATTTTATGTCATTATACTCTGATACTTGAGTCCAGAAGCAATATATTTAAAAATGTCAGGCCCCTGCCGATTATTAAATGCTCCATTTGACTGGAACATAGTCATTTGATTTATTGTACAGTAGACCCTTTCATAAAGGTTCTAATGAAATTTGTACGGATATTTCGCAACTTTTACCTTGATAGAATTTGACTTTAAGGCCATAATTAAAAAGAAATTCCTAGATTCTCATCCTCCCCTCCAATTTTTTGATTAGTTGGATGAGACTTATGAATTTTTTTATTACAGCCTAAACTTCAGAATGCAGAACGTGAAATGTTTCGTTGTCTTTGATGAAATATATCATAACTGATATAATTATTTCCAGTTTAGGTTCCTTGATATCTGCAAAGTCTGGGATTTAAAGTTACAAAAAATTCTTAGAAATTTCATAAGAACTTTTGTGAAACTACCTGCTGAAGAACAGTGAATGTAAATTATGCTGTTAATTTACAAAGTTGTGACCAATTAGAGTCATGATCCAGAAAAATTTCATTAAAAGGAAAGGTGGTTTCTGAGTAAGATTCTATGGTCCAACACTCTAGCACACTTCTCCCCTCCCAATGATTTTTTTTTCTTTTCTTTTTCCCTGCATCTTTCAAATACAATGTAATTCAATGAGTAGCACTGAGCAGAACTGAAAAATATTCATGTACAAATTAATTTTTAGAAAATTACCAATAATCTAAATCATTTATAATGATAATGATGACTTAAACCATAATATCATAAGAAAGGTAAGCTGAATGATATGAATCATTTTCATTGTATTCTTTTTCTTTAAATCAGGTCTGTTATAAGGACACTTCCCAATTTTAAGGATTTTTCCCAAAATTTGTCTAAAATTTTATAAATTTTCCCAGACATTGATCTTTTAAACTTATGCAAATGGGACAAAAAAATCCCAAATGAAATGGTACTGGCACCTTTAATTTTCACATACTTAGATGATAGATCAACAGTCTTCACTCCCTCCTCCCCACCCACTTTCCACCTTATCTTTCTCTAGTGTCTTATAAAATTTTTTTTTATTTGGATGTTTTTGCTTGAAAAGTGTGGTATCTTTAACGTTGTTTAATGTAAGGTGTGACCTGACACTGATGTCATGAGCGTATGATGGTCCAGTACCTAGAAACTAGATAGGAATACTGATTCTCAAATCACGATTACGAAACACCTAGTTCATTGGTAAGAGTGAGTGAATATGAATAGGTATCTTATCAAAACGAGAAGAGATTATCACTAATGCATTATTAGACATTAAAGGTAAAACTAATGACATACTGTAGATCTAGGTCGTAGATCTAGAGACTAAAGTACTGTACCAGATATTTCACAAACTCGGCTTAAACAGTTAAAATCATGACTAGTTGGACAATAATGAGCGACTGTGTATTTACAAATAGCTACAATGTACAGGCTAATACGAGCAAAAACAGCAGTCAATGAGAGAAATAAAAGACCTTCTAGCAATAAACATACCTCAATTATCTGACATTCCAACGAAAGATACACAGCTCATTACGGCAATCGCTGAAACATGCCATCTACGGAACAGAGGAAATGACAGCTACTGATATTTTGATACACTCAGCTTTACGTGTCCTGTTACTGTTAGGGTACACAACCGTTTAAATCACTCATTTGATGATCTCTTTTGTCAACACACTAACGTAAACTATTTAGCTAAGTCGCTGTCGTTTTTTAAATCCGACACAGATCAAAGAATGGACAGAATTCGGCCTTGGTGCACCAGGGTTACGCTCACCTGAATTAGTTGTCACTTTCTGCAAGCTTATCATGAATGAATGCTTGGAGTAATAGGCCTCATGGCAAGTAACGAATCAATACGTACTGCGGATGGGCGCATTCCGAGACGAGTGGATGCGACAGCAGAAACAAATCAATTGATTTTATTCACTAGTCGATCGAATATGATACAGTATATGTATCTACGTTAAGTTCCGAGGTATTGTGGAAATCTTTGCATGTAATTTACCCTACTGTACTGTACTGTACACGCGATAGTGAATCCAGGAATTTTGAAAAGGTACCAAGTGGTTATAAATACAGACTGCAAGTATGAGTGCGATTTAATTATGATTTTTAATTATAATTCTATAGATCTAGCTTGCATTTAATATGAAAATTTAAAAAAAATAAAATGTTTAAATGAAAAAAAAAAATCCAAAATAAAACAAAAAAGGGGAAGATGGTGCTCGCCACTAGATGAACCCATGTATACAAGCCAAATTAAGTTGTTCGAAAATCGACAAAAAAGGGGAAGATGGTGCTCGCCACTAGATGAACCCATGTATACAAGCCAAATTAAGGTGTTCGAAAATCGGCAAAGATTAAATACTATGCCTAGATCTAGATCTCGGCTAGTATTATTACTAATTTCGTGGCCAGAAAGTTCTATGTGTTTAGTTTTACTCCTTGACGGATTTAAATAATATTTCATATTTTTTTGGAATTAGAAGATTTTTTTTTTTAATTCTTTTATAAGTTTATAGATCTACTCGAATTTGAGAGAGGAATCCTACACATTATAATATCTTTGGTTGCCCTTTCAGTTATTTCCACATACGGCAGATGGATTTATATGAGAGTCTCAGCAAATCCCTGTTTATTTGCCTGTTTGTTCCTATATAATTACTTGCTTGGAATAAATTCCTTGTAGGGCAATTAGTAAGCAAGCAGCAATAACAGGAAAGGGACATACGTGTAACACACAGGAAATATTGACGGCATACGTGTAACACACAGGAAACAGCGACGGCATCGATGTCAATGCTAAGTAAGCGGCGAGACTACTCGTGGCAGTCAAGGATAGAGTTGTCATCTCCTGTCAGCAAGCCACGCCTATATACGTATACACATGTTACTAATTTATCGACCAGGCATACCGTTCAATTGGCATATTACGAAGGGAAAGATAGAGGTGAGGGAGTGTCAGGAGGTGGTTTGAATTATTTCATAGAAATGTTTAGTATTCAATGGCGTAGCTAGCTTGAAATCTTGTGTATTCAAGGGGAAAAAGAAAAAAAAAAGCAGCGGCTCTGGGATGACCATAATGCCCTAAATGGTTCCAGGGTGTATCACTAATAAGGGGGTCAAAGTAAGGGGCGTAACTCCTCGAAACGTCGGCGATTTTAGCATTTTGATATAAACAAATTCCATGCAAATAATGCGAACTTCAAAATTTTACAAAAACTGTATACATTCAAATACATGTAAATATTGATTATATAAGACCTAGGGCGCTACGTCACTAGTACATGTACCAACTATATAATTTTGAGTTCCGCATTGATATAGTGATGTTACAGTTTGTTATCTGTGTACCTTGTTGCTTTGTATGTGGTATTAGATAGAATTTTATTATTTTTCAGATTTTGAGTTCATCAGTTTACAAATATGATGGTTTTGTTGGTCTATGTTACGTTCGAATAATTCAAGTGATACTGAGAGATTTTTAATACGACCCCGGACTCCAAAGTCCTTACATGGACATCTAGATCCGCTAGTAAATGGCCCACATAAACCTATTTGTAATATATATAATGGCGTTTGAATCTTCAAATAATATTTTAGAGGATTATATTAATGTAAGATAAAATTAAATGTACAGAAAATACTCTATAGCATTGATATAATGATTATGGAGCGTTACAAAACCAGGCATTGTGATAGGATTATGTCTTTCCGTAGTACGTCCACGGGTGTAAGCTCAGGCCATGACGAGAATTCTCGACAGCGGTCAACTTATCTCCATGTTTCTTTAAAACAAACTCCAAAGGAAGCAGATTTCCATTCTTGGATACCGAATTAAATAAAAACAATTGACGCAAAGTTTGAGCAGCATCACACATACATACACACACACATTGTGTGTATATAAATACACATATATGGCATCTTGGTATGACGTTAAACAATGAATGAATTAAAATATCACCTATGCAAACCTAGACTAGTAGATTTACACATAACAGTATACATGTAGTGTATGTGTAAATCGGGTACATATATCTCGGCTTGTACAATAAAAGTTATTTGTAAGTGTTTAATTGACTGTGGAACACCACACTGAAAGAATTAATTATCTATGCAGTTATTTGATAAATTGAAGAGCTCATTAATTGATTTTGATAATCATTATGTCATTTAAGAATATGATTCTCTTTTCTATATGACTTTTTCCTTGAATTGTATTATATTGTTAACTGATCAAAAGCTGTACAGCTTATAGATACACATATATTTAATAAGCCACAATAATATGATATCATGAATAATAGATTAGAGACTGCTTTCGTGTATTATTAAATTCATCCTAAAAGCTTTCTTTCTGATCTCGGACAAAAAGTAAAGAGACCTGACTAGAAAATTCTCCAATTGAGACAGTATTTTCAAGTGAGGTGAACCGTAACATTAATTAATTCTCTTATCAAATGCAAGTTTTGGGGCTTAGAGTTGTCCAAGATCTATGTAACTGTCCATCACCAAGTAAAGATTTCTCATATGAGTGAGGCATTTCTCTAACTGAATTAAAAATAACTGTGTGGTTAATTCAGATTTACGAGTTCATTTTCATGAGCTTCTTTGTCAGTAACAGAATCGCGTAAAAAGAAAGAAGTTGGTACCGTTATACGGTGTATGGAGTAAGAATATAAGTTAACTTAATAAATGCTGAGAAATGAGCAAGCTAACCTTACACGAAGGTCAGTCGGCTTCTCTACTAATATCATCATCGTCATCACCTGTCAATTGATTATTTTCCTCCTATTTCAATCAATTCGACCCAGTTTTCCTCGTATTGCGCTAGTCTATCAGACGGGAACACCGATGTTTATGTCACTTCATACAAACAATCATGGCTTGTAGTTTATCATCATTCCCTCCATCCTTATTGATGGCAAAAAAAAAAATCACTCCCTGTAACGAACTGTGTCGGAGAAAGGAAGGTCACGAGTTTGAATCCCCATCGATTTTCTGTCCGTTGATTGAAATACTAACATCGAGGATCCATATTGTCTCGAGTCTTATGCTTGGGTCCGATATTTCGGACTAAATCGCAGCACAGAAGCTGGAGGAAACCGACCATTTAGACCTAGCATTTGACACAATCCGGGAATCGAACCTAGACCCTCTGCTCTGTGAACCAAGTTTTTACCCATTATTACATAAATTCTATACCTCAAGAGTTCGCAGCACTGAAATTCGAACACTCGATATATGAACACATTAGGACGCACTGGTAAATTCGAACACTATGTAATTACTATTGATATTATTCAGTAGTAAGGCGGCAATGTAGAGTATTCAATATTGCTTACTCAGACACTAGATATATTAATTTCGAACGTTTTAGATAACTCTAGTAATGTTTAAAACACAAACGAGTAACAGCTTTGAATCCTCAAATCCATCAAAAATGTAGAGGATATCAGCAACCTGGCCATCAAACAACATAACAACTCACTTCGCCACCTTATAGCGACACCAAGTCATTTATTTGCGTAGGTTTTCGTGAAATTGAGCGGTATATAGTGAATTATATATAAAACACAAGATTACCAGACACGAGGTCGTAGACATCGAAACAATTATAAGTAAATGCATTTGATTATATATACAGTAACCATGTATAATAACGAAAAATCTTTACAATTTTCAATCAAAATATTGGCCAGGGAAAGTCTCCCGCTTCCGGCGGGTCCGAGAGTGCTAGAGAGTCCCTCAGTGCCATTTGGACCTGTCACTGCCGGAAGGAAACCAAAATCCCGTACATACTGCCAACCGGGTCTGTGGCATTGCCGGGTAGGAAACCAAATCCCCGTCCTCCCAACAGGATTGGTGACATTGCCCGGAGGAAACCAAATCCCCATCCTGCCAACCGGGTCTGTGGCAATGCCCGGAGGAAACCAAATCCCCATCCTGCCACTGGGTCTGTGGCATTGCCCGGAGGAAACCAGACCCCGTATATACTGCCAATCAGGTCTGTGGCAATGCCCGGAGGATACCAAATCCATGGCCTGTCAACCGGGTCCGTGACATTACCGGGAGGAAACCAAAACCCTGTACATACTGCCAACCAGGTCTGTGGCATTGCAGGGAGGAAACCAAATCCCCGTCCTGCCACTGGGTCTGTGGCATTGCCGGGAGGAAACCAAAACCCCGTACATACTGCCAACTGGGTCTGTGGCATTGCAGGGAGGAAACCAAAACCCCGTCCTGCCAACTGGGTCTGTGGCATTGCCGGGAGGAAACCAAAACCCCGTACATACTGCCAACTGGGTCTGTGGCATTGCCGGGAGGAAACCAAAACCTGTACAATACTGCCAACCAGGTGTGTTGCATTACCTCGAGGTAACCAAAATTACGTGCGTACTGCCAACCGGGCTGGTATGTGGCATTGTCGTGAGGTAACCAGAAGTCATAACGCACATGTCTACTTGATGTTACACACACTCAGAGAAGATCACATACATGCAGTTGTTGTATACGCCTCACTGCACAAGATGATTTACTGGTACATACACAAAATTAGAAATTCTTTATTGTTCACTGGGTCTGAACGCTGCGTATGTGATGGAGACAATCCCATTTTTTTAATTTGGTTTTTGAAAAGGGGGTGGGGTTCTTTGTTGTTGTCTTTGGGGTTTTTTAAAGTTTGTTTTTAATTTGTTTTGGTTTTTTTTTCTTTTTTTAGTTGTCAAATCAAGATACTTCTTTTAAGTGGTGATACTGACAATGCTCCTGGCCCGAGGAATTCACGATACTGACATAGTTGTGCTATTCATAGAAAATAGTAGGCCCTTCACTGCCTGCTGGGCCCGTTAATATGCAGTAAATGATCCCCAGACCCTTCTTATGAACTGGATCTTTCCAAAGCTCAAAGCTTCACTGCCTGCTGAACATGTTTTGTGGGGTGGAGGAAAACGTAATTTCTGCACTGCCTACTGGGCCGTCATAAAATACCGGTATAGGGGAGGAAAACGTAATTTCTGCCCTGCCAACTGGGCCGTCATAAAATATAGGGGAGGAAAACATAACATCTGCACTGTCTACTGGATCCATTACATACGTGGTGGAGAAATCCGCAAATTCTGCATTGTCTAGTCTACTGGACCACCACAAAATATAGGGTAGGAAACCAGATGCTTGTTGGGCTTGTTAAATGTGTTTGCAGAAATTATGTTGCCATGAGTGGAATACATATCCATAAGGAAAGATCCATCGAATTACAAGAAATATCCCAAAATAAACTCAGTTATATAACAGTTATATTTCCTCATACATGTACCATGTCTTTGTTGTAATCATACATGTACTATGTCTTTGTTGTAATCATACATGTACTTTGTCTTTGTTGTAATTATACATGTACCATGTCTTTGTTGTAATCATACATGTACTATGTCTTTGTTGTAATCATACATGTACTATGTCTTTGTTGTAATCATAAGTAACAGTTCTTACTTTATAAATGTCAGAGTAACAAGATAAAGCATGAACGATAGATACTTATGGTGTATTTAAACATAACTGTATCTAAATAAGAAAGTGTGTGCTTTTAAACATTAGGAATGATTTTACTCCCACGTAATCAATGCTTCTTCTGTTATTTTCATTATTAAGTACATGTATATGAAATTCACAAAAATGACACTTTGTATAGTATGTGATCATGTAGTTCAGCTGAAGCTGCAACTCACTGATGGCATGAAACTGCTTCATCAGAACAGCTACAAATGTGTTTTTTTTTCAACATGATGCATCATTTTCAAGAATTCATTATAATTTCACAATGTTTTAAATCTTGGCAATATCTACATACAGATAAAAAAGAGTATGTAATAAAGTTACATTTCAAACTATCATCAATCTTCTGTCAACAATATAGAAAGTGAAACAAACAAGATGTGTATACCCCTGGCAGCACCAAACAGAACACAGGACAGACAAACAGACTGACAGATGGCTAAACAATATATGCTCTGAAATCATTCTGAAGAGGTCAGACAGACAGATGGCTAAACAATATATGCTCTGGAATCATTCTGAACAGGACAGACAGACAGACTGACAGATGGCTAAACAATATATGCTCTGGAATCATTCTGAAAAGGACGGACAGACAGACAGACAGACAGATGGCTACGCAATATATGCTCTGGAATCATTCTGAAGAGGACAGACAGACAGACTGACAGATGGCTAAACAATATATGCTCTGGTATTATTCTGAACAGGACCAAGAATAACATACATTATCATTATTTCATTCTGAAACTAAGTGATCATCTCCCTTACTTTTTTGCAAAAAGTGAATGATGCACTGATACACAAGTATAAAGTATCCAGTAACAAAGTGCACTACAATGTAAGGCTAAACCATATATATATCTGTTTAGGATAACCAAAGTAAAGAACACTGATAAACAAGTAAAAAGTATTCAGTAACGAAGAGCACTACAATGTAAGGCTAAACCATATATATATCTGTTTAGGATAACCTAATCAAACCTGATGTCTACCGCAATGACTCTACACATTTTTCCCGGTAAACAGTTTCTGCAGATATCCGAACATGATAAACTATTGCCTTTTCCACAGAATTTTGGACATGATACAATATCATGAAGGACTATGGTTCTGATGATCTTTAGAACCTTGCAGAGAACTCTTTACAAAAAAGATTAGCACACACTACCCCAACTGCTAATGTTACTCAAAACAGATATATATATTGTCTGGCCCAGTATGAAATTACAGATTCCCAAAAGCAAACTCTCAATGGTAAAATATTGAAGAAAAGAAAATAAACACCAGCGTATTGCACATTGAGAGCTAAAGCTCTAAACGAAAAACTCTAGATAGAAAAGTGAATAATGATAGGAAATATATATACATATGTATATTTATATATGTGTGTGTAAACATAAACAATGTTGTACAATATATAACCATTCTTATATATATATATATATATAATACTTCATTCAACTCTAAGGTTTCTAAAGAAGAGTCTGACTTTCAAAAAACAATTTTTTCTGCAACAAAAATGTAACTACAATCTAAGAAACACCTGTAACACAATTTTGCTCATGCATAAAATTTTCTACATGAATTGTTGTAGTTGTCATAATTGACATGTGAATTACTGAAAATTGTGGGTTTGTTTTAATTGATTTGATATTTGATTAATAATGTGTATAGACATTATAAATGGATCTTTTTCACATAAAAAAATCTTTTGATCAATATTTGCTATATGACTTTTGCTATTGTAGTATGGGGTGACAATCCAAGATTTATCTTCAGAATGAAAATTTCAGAAAAAAAGTAGTTTGTCCCATAAAAGGACAAGGCCTCTTATATCATGTAATATATGAAATCTGTTTATTGTGACACATGTAATATGATACATGTGTATCACACTTAACCACAGAGTCTTCAAGCAGTACACATGTCATAGCGTATTCTGTTTGCTGACACTGGAAAATAGGAGGGTCAGCTAAAAGGCCATTGGGATACCAGACTGCACTGCAGTCAAGCAAAGAAAATCAGGGACAAGATTATATGCCAACATTGTGTCATAAACCCATACTGCCATAAAAAAGAAGATATTTCTCAAACACAGAAAAATGTTCCGACTGTAATAAATATCATCAATGAAAATAGTGTTTTAAGACAAGCTGGTACATGTATTGCAAGAAAAGTTCACCTTGATATGGCACTGTGTAACATATACTGCACATGTGCTTGTTTCAGCACCACCAAATGCTAGCACAAAAATATGGAAGTAGAGGTTGGTAATGTATGCTGGAATCATGTACTCGTGTTTTAACGAGACCAGTCACTGTCTCTCATAAATATAACTGACACACTTGTACTGGCATAGTTATGAAAAGTGCTCACATTGCAAAAATATAAATTACACTAAATAAATAAACATACAGCATAGCTTAACATGTACAATCATATTCATGTACCTCAGAAACCTCAAAGTATGCCAGATTTCCAGTAACAGAAAACATTATCTGTTCTCAAACTTTGACAAAAATGATATCACACATTCCCAAAACTAAGTAAACTTTAGAGCGATTCTTCTTTTCTATGAAATGCACCAAAAATACAATAATCAATATCATGGCAATACAATAGTCATAATCATAATAAAACCATAATGTATGAGGGTTATGTTGAAAATGTGTTTTATATTTTTAACATTTAGTTAAAAGAATATTGGATTTATATAGTTTTCCATGAAAAGCATTATAATTTTTATTTTCATGAAGTGGGGAGGGCATTCTTCTATTTGATTTCATAAAAATAAAATAAAGAAACCTTATGGTACCACTTTTAGCTATATAACACAATTCTCTAGCAGGCAATGTATAAAAGCTAATAACATCTTACAACTGGACAATTTGTAATTTCTTGAATACTTTTTTCGTTTATAAATCCAGAAGTGAGCAGTTCTCAGTGTTAAGTGCCAAAGACAGAAACAAAATAACATCATATAATATCATACAACAAATCAGAATTGGCAGGTTTCTCATGCAAAATGGAGCAGTATGATTGTTAAAAATATGAATATTAAATGATCATATAAAGCATCAACCTTCTATTGGTGAGATTATTATTTTTTTTGTTTGATCATATACAGTGTAAACCTTCTATTGGTGAGATTATCATTTTTTGTTTGATCATATACAGTATAAACCTTCTACTGGTGAGACCATCATTTTTGTGTTTTATAATCTTTAAAAACAATCACATTAACAAAATGCGTCTGTGAAACACAGTTGACCCCTGTATCGAAATTCGCCAATATGATAACAAGAGCAATACCAAGTGTGGCATCTCCTTGCACGGCCGCATAATCCTTAGTACTAAATTGATCTTGACCTATGACCTTTTGACCCCAAAATCAATAGGGATCTTCCTCTTCCTCTTATTATACTAAAGCCGTATGTGAAGTATGAACCCCAGAGGGCCAAAATTGTGACTTCTACAGTGTATGCAAGTTTTTCTTATGATGACTTCTAGTGACCTTAACCTTTGACCTTTACACCCCAAAATCAATAGGGATCTTCCTCTCATTATACTAAAGCTACATGTGAAGTACAAACTCATAGTGCCAAATCTGTGATTTTAAAGTGTTTACAAGTTTATTTTTAGGACTTCTAGTGACCTTAACCTTTAACCTTTTAATCCCAAAATCAATAGGAATCTTCCTCTCCTATACTTAAGTTATATGTGAAGTATGAACCCACTAGGGCCAAAACTGTGACATCTAGTGTCTACCAATTTTTTTACAGGCACAAGCACCCATCAATGCACAGACAAACGGTAAGCGTTACAATATCTCCCCCTGCAATGATGGTGGGAGGGGGATAATAAAACACACTTCCTGTCAAAGTACAATATACATACGACCAGCAAAACACACCCAGTCCAATCTAATTAGGGCACAAAATAAAAAGTCAAACAAATAATATGAATTTAAACAATATTTTGTTCCATGTTATCGAAGTCTTGGAATGTAGTAGTGGAGCAGTTATTGTAAACTTTGACCTCACTCTCTGGGAGGCTTTTCCAGATCTGAACTGGCACTTTCCACGTTGTTGCTAGGAACAGGTTGATCTATGTTTTCATAATTACCGCCACCTGGTTGGTGACCTACAACAAAGCATACTTAATAAGAGAAAAATGATAATTAAACACGACAATGGTCCAATAAAAAAGGTTTGAGCTTATTTAGCTGATGAAATTAGTATCACTATTTGTAAATAATCTACTTAGTTTACAAGGTAAAATAGGAAAGCCAGTCAAAACAACCTTTATTCCACTTACCAGTAAATTTCTAATGTTATCAACATATGCCAAGAACTTAAATAAGATCGCTGCCGAAATGTGTTAGCTTTATGTCAGGATTCACCTAACAGACCAATCAGAAGCAGGAGGTGATTCTTGACGTGCTGACGTCAACCCTGACATCGGAACTCAGTTTTTATTTTACCGTTTTTCATCCAGGAGACTGGCTAGTCAGGTGTTGGTATCAAACCTGGAGCCCATTTCATCAACATGTGTAAATTCTCGACCAACGAAATCTTACGCCTAAGTCTACTTACGCACACTCTTAGTTCAACGAAATGTGTGTTTCATCAACTGGTGTAAGAGTGTACGTACGTAAGTATCCAACTAGCGAGTTGACTAACTCTACGCAGTGGAAATGCATGCATGAAATATACTGAAATATTACTTTTCATAAGTCCAAGTTTACTTTTTACAGATGTTAACATAAAATAGATTTATTTTGCAACACACGCTTACATTTTTATCTAGATGATACACGATGCGCTTGTAAACATGTACTGCAGTAGTGACGTGATGGAATCGTATGCAATATTTGAAAATATGTCATCAAATGAAAGAGATTAATCGATAAGTACATATGTGTCCACATAGATCTATAAAGTCAGGCGGATCACGAATTGCGACGGAATAGAAAAAAAGAATTCTCCCTCCCCTTTCTGTCAATCTAGTATAATAATGTATTAATATTCAAAACGGCTAACACTCTCCTCAAGTCCCCCCTAAAAATAAAATTAGCAAATTTAAGGCAATCTGATTAAAATCATATCTTTATTTCACTTCTCTATTTGCCCCACTGCAGATAAAGATCTGGCGAAACCCTGTATGGGGTCATGTTCTGGTGAACTCTAATTTTTAGCCAATCAGTGGATCTGCTACAAATTCCTAGGAATGAAATTAACATCCCCAGCGTGCGTGACCTACAAGGTAGTTTTTGAACAGTTGTTGTTACATATTGCGTCACTTGCACGTACCTAGCCGAGTCACTGATTGGCTATGGGAAATAACAGTTTCGGTGACTGAGACGTTATCAGAGTTCATCAGAACATGACCCCTTACGGGGTTTCGCCAGATCTTTATCCACAATAGGACAAATAAAGAAGTGGAATAAAGATATGGTCTTAATCAGATTGCATGTAAGGCAAACTATGTTTCTGGTTAAATGTGGATAGTATATTGTACTATTTACTAAATGGAAACATTAAAGTAGACTAGAAGTCATTACACTGATTTATGCCAACGCTTAGTAGAGGTAGGAGGTTGGCATAGAGCTTTGACTAAATCTACGCTAATCGTGTAGATTTACGCCATTTGATGAAACGCAAAATAGTTGAAAAGTTAGGTAGTCGGGTATTTATGCCAAACTAAGCCCACACCAGGAGTTACACCGTCTGATGAAAAGGGCTCCTGAGACCTATCGGCCTCCATCCAAACTATAGCTACTGACCTGAACTTTTCCAACTATACATCGAAGAAATAGCATTGTTAGAATAATGTGGCAGTAGACCACTACTAATACATATCCATCGTCTAATTAATGCTGCTGCTAAATGACTATCTTTTCAATAAGAAATAAGAAACACGCCATGTTCACAACGTCTTGTTACTTATTTAATTCATACTTCCCTTCCGAGGACTTCTTTATCATTTCTTGGACTATCTTTTGTTTATGATCTTGGCAATTTCATTTCATATGAGCATTATGTGTGAAGGCAACACAATGCAACATATACTAGCTGAAGAATTCTAAGACACAGGCATGCAATTCACAAAGATTCCTAAGTCTAATCTTAGGAGTAAGGAGCTATTCACAAAAAAATCTTACGCTTAGACTAAAGTGTGAAAATGGTTGTAACTTTAAGAGAAAGTAGACCACTCTTATTAGTCTGATGTTCTATACTTAAGACAAGGTATTGTGGAGTAGGGAATTTTGAAATGCCCCCCTTTCAAAAATGGTCAAAGGTACATGTTGTTTTCACTTGGTAAATTTATAGCTTATACATAGATCTCATTGAGAGAAAAAATATATTTAAAAATCTAGGGTAGTTTTTGAACAACTAAACCAGATTGGGAGTCCTAAGTCAAAAACTTACGACTGATTTCTGTTCTTACACTGAAGTTTGAGACTAGACTTATGACACATTTCTTGAATAGGTCTTAAGTTTACACTTATGACTACTAGTCTAAGTCTAAAACTAAGAGTTGATCTTAATTTTTTTTTGTGAATAGTATGCCAGAGATAAATTAAAATACACATGTTTACAACTATTGCAGATTTCAATATCTAACTAACCAAATGATGGCAGTCCAGGAAAATTTAAGTCCTGAAATCTCCCTCCTCTCTCCTGGTAGATTCTCCAAATAAGGAAGGCCGTGATGGGCTTCAGAATCAAATTAGAAATACACATTCTGAATGCTGTGTTAAGGGAATTCAATTCATTTCGATTTTTAGAAGCCTTTTTGATCTTTGACCATGTAAATACACATACAATGAACTCTCTTTTTAATCAAACATTTATAATGCAAATTTCAACTTTATTTTAAACTCTAGCTAATTCAAACCCATTTTTCAAAGTTCAGATTCTATGACAGGTACATGTACCTACATATCAATATATATCCCTAACTTAAACAGTGGACAGTCTGCCTGTCATCACTTTGTAATCTTAAGGGTGATATCTCCAGACTGGGTCAACAAACTGAAACTTCTTGTGAAGGACAAAGGTTGTTAAAAGGATACCCTAAACTGAATCTGTATTCATTCTTCAAACCTGAAAAATAAGACAACAAAATATATCAAATATTACATAGATACTGTCAAGGGATAGGCTAAATGTGACTACTATAGACAGGTGACCTTATTAAAGAGGTCAAGACAACATATGAGAATTGGAATCACTGTGCACTAGCATATAAATTCTAACTATTTACCTGGCATTGAGAAAAACATATGCAGGGATGCTTTACATGTATCATTTACTTCACTTTAGAAATGAAAAAAAGTTCATGAATACCAACTGAATGTTGAAAAGTCAATGAAAATAGTCACTTACTGGTATATATCTGTTAGGGTGATTCTAACAACAATACTGACAAACTACAGTAACTAAACCCACTTTAGTTAAAGCAGTTCATAAATGTGTATCTCTGAACCTCATCCCATGAATTTGCAATCCAATGAATAGTGTCAAGCACAGATTCTTGAAGCATCTCATAGTTATCCAAAACCTCATTTACGAGTGTAACATTTCTCACATTTATTTTTTCAATACAAAATTTTCCTTTACGCTGCTATATCCACAGTATGTGTTTTGCCTCTAAATTGCTATCAAAACACAAGCAAATGTATATGCTTGAAATGTGGTCTAATTACCAATGATTATGAAAGAGTATATATACACCGGTTAACTTTTAAGTCTGAATAACAATGCATAACTGACCAAAAATGCTGTAATAAACAGGCTTAGCGGTAATCTAAACAAAATGACCATTATAGAGACTGATGCCCACATTGAGAAGGGACCGCCATATGTAGGTTCTATATAAATTAAAATCTGCTGGGACAACAGCAATCTGAGCACTATGAGCAGAAGACACTTTCATACCAGTAGTGGTTTTTTTAAGGTGCCTGTATCTTTACATTTGGGAATTTTTTGTCCCATTTGCATAATGGTAAAAGATCAATGCTTGGGATAAATTTAGGCAAATTCTGGGAAAAATCAATGAAATTTATGTTTGAGAAGGGTCCTTATAACAGAAATGATTTGGAGAAAAATACAAGCTGTGTTTGTGAAACACTAATGCCCCCGGTGACACCAAAGTCCAAAAAGTTATTTCTAGCATGAAGGTCATTGTCAAGATCAAAAGGTCATCAACCTTGGTGTCATTTGAAAGGGCTACATTAGTTGAATATGCATGTCAAATATGAAGTCTCTATCTCTCACGGTTCAAAAGTTACAGCCAAGGTTAAAGTTGACAACAGACAGACAAACGAACAGACAGGACAAAATATGCCCCCAATCTATCGATCCAGGGGCAAAAAAAACATTGACCAGCGACCAGTATGACAGGTTTTACTGAATTTTCAAAAACAAAATCATAATACTTATGAGCTGGAAATGTCCACAATGGCTTTGAAATTTCAGGTAGGAGCTTGGGACAAGGTCATGATACACTGCCTTTCCACAAAAGTTAATCCTATCAGATGCAAGTTATTTCAATAGAAAATATGGCTGCTGAAGAATCCTCAAGCCAAAGGTATCATACCCCCTCTGATTTAATTGGTGATAAAACAATGTTGTAGGTATAAAACCATCATATATCTGTCGCTACCGTCAGTCTCCTTGGTTTTCAGGAATTAATCTGCATGGGTTAACCCAGTAACAACCTGTCTCATACTCTCAGACATGACCTTGTCATCACACAAGGTTTACAGAGATCTCAAACATTTTCTATACACAAATTCTTACTATATCAAAATATACATCATGTTAAGAAGTGCATCTGAATGGGAATAATCACCTATTTACATGGAACTTAAGCCTGATAATGCTGTTTTAACAGTTAAATGTCTCCTCTACCAGCTCTAGTAAAGTCTAAATAATCAAACTCAGCTTGAGCTAGCATCATCTGTAAGAAGTAGCTATTCTCTAACTCAGTTGAATTTAACACATTTAAAACTAGCTTACTAATATTAATCCGATCAAAATGGATTGGTATATATTCATTGAAAGTGTCTGCAGGTTACAAGATCAAAACTACACTTTCTCTAATTAAAACTATGAGATAAAAATATCTCATAAATTGACTGTGACATACTTTGTGATGACGTGTCCTCCACTCCACTGGCACGAGGTTGATAGATTCCCAGGAGTATAATGTCTTGTAGGATAGTAAACAGATGAAAGACTAAAAACTGTAAAAGGACAGTATGTTGAAAATATGTGATAACAAACAATATCATAAATAGCAATGCCTTTATATGAGTAAATGTTGGCTATAAATAAACACCAATACACTCTTATTGGTCTAACTGACAGGCATGGTGCAAGCTATATTTATATGACCATAACAGAATCATGTATATCATCTTTCATCATGTACAACCCCAAGAAAAAACATTAGTGTGTCTGGCACACACCATTACGAAAAAAAAGGGAAGAAAATTAAATTTTTTATTAGAACTATATGCATTACATATTCATATCGAAAATGGTTCATAAAAGAAAATATTACAAGGAAAGCTGCCTCAACTTGGACTCCATGTTAAATGAAAACACTTCTTTGGACTGGAAAGTGTAAACAACATGATGCTGTGGAACTTTTCATTGGATGAAAATCCAGAATAAAATTACATGTAAACATGGCAACGGCAGGTTTGAGAAATTTGTATACATCAAATTTTTATCTAAAGCTAGCTTGCAGGGCAACATTTTTACATAGGGAAGTTGTTGGAAGTGGAAGATTAAATGAAAATAAACTGTGTCCATGCTTTTTCCTGAATAAAATGTACTGAAGAACACTGGTGGGCAATCAATTTGTAATCAAGATAATCCATTATATTACTGTAAGTTGAAAAAGGTAAAACAACCCGTCACCTATTACGTAATCATACAACATACAGTAAAATATTATCACAGCCAAAAAATATCTATGAGCAAAATCATTGGATATCTAACCAATGAAATTCACCAATCAGAGACTCCATTATTCTTACGAGATTCATTCTCTTTGATACAATTTTCATCTTCTACCGTTGCCACTTTGTAATCTCTGCATTTAAATAAGTTATAATTGACAATCATCAACTGTCCAATAGAGATAAAAGGAGTAAAGCACTTTCTTTAAAAACAAAGCACTCACCAGGTAAACAGAGCACATACCTTGTATAAAGACAGAGCACTTACCAAGTAAACAGAGCACATACCTTGCATAAAGACAGAGCACTCACCAGGTAAACAGAGCACATACCTTGTATAAAGACAGAGCACTCACAAGGTAAACAGAGCACATACCTTGCATAAAGAGTCAGAGCACTTACCATACAGATGGCATCAACAGAATCCTGACAATGTATTCCCCATAATCCAATAATAAGGACGAAGGAATTAGACAACCAGTACACAGTGGGCATCATGGGATACATGGCTCCCCTGAAATCATACGAAAGATTTTGATTCTTTATCTTTCTCATATCAAATTCATTTCTCATTATACCCTCCAAAAGTGATGTTAGTTATAGCACTTACCATCAGTACACAACACATACCTAAAACTGTGATTAAGACTCAGAACCCAATGTTATCGACACATACACAATATAAAGCGTAAAAGTGTGGAGTCGTTCACTGGTTTGGTTCAGTATGTATGTCAGGATTTTAGGTCAAACCCTGAACTGTGTGAGCTGCAAGTCAAAAACTTAACCACTTACGTTTATGTAATTACATCTCGCGGACAGTATAAAACATGTGGACAATTCTGACTACATATAAACATACTGACAATTTGACACAAGACTGTGTATAGCTTTCTAGTGACAGCAAGAGAGTATAATATAAAGACAAAGTACAATACCTCTATACAGTTTTCCATTATAAAACACAAAAGACATTTACACATATCCCACTTACAGTGAAATATTAAAGTACTTAAAATACTTTTCTACTTACGTTTGTTTTACTCACATATTTCCTTGTATTAGAATCATAATCTTACCAAATCATCAGGATGAAGTGGAGAGTCACAATCGCCTGCAACAAAATGAAAACCATGTCAAATTATACAATGGAACATATAAACAGAGAGAGGAAGCAGACAAATTTAAATGATCCCTACATGTCACACAACTTAGTAGGAACCAACACAAAAAATCATTCATTAGAAAGTTCAAATTTCAATTCTTGGAACTGAATGCAGATAAAGTATATAGAATTCCCTGGTACTGGTGCTTTTCCGATAGTACATTATCATGATTATGCAAGATGTCCATGCAGAGATAGACAATTAATAAGAGCAACGCCTAGCATGGCTTAATACGCCCGTCGCTTACTTTGGATGGGATCAATTTGAACATATGGTTTTATTACTCTCAAACTTGGGTCTCTCCGGTAATACTTTTATGAAATAGTAAAGGAGGATTCTGCTACCCTATTTAAGCATTCTGCACGAGTTTCATGAAAAACAACTGACATTTACTAATTAAAAGATATTTCGTTCCACAGCATCTTATCATAGCAGAAATAAAATCCAAGTCCCATAACTCCAGAATGACAAAACAGAATTTGCTCAAAATCAAATAACAGCTTCCCCTACACTATTCAAGCATGAGTTTCATGAAAAACAACTGATGTATACTAAAGTTATCACGTTTCATAGCATCTTTTCATAGTAAAAATAAAATCCAAGTCCCATAAGTTTGTAACGAGAAAACAGATTTTGCAATTGAAAGGCGGCTACACCTACACTATCTAAGCATTCTGTATGAGTTTCATGGAAAACAGCTGACTTTTACTAAATTTATCGCGTTCATAGTGAACGGACGGGCAGGAGGATGGACAAGCGGACATACAGATGGATGGACACACAGAGAGACATCACCATACCATAATATGTCCTGTCTTTCGACGGAAGTATAGAAAAGGATTTATGGTATGACACTAATGCAGTATCCGTATATTAATTGATTCCATTGATTAGCAGTATAGATAGATGGATTGTGACATCACAGTAGACTGATGTAAATTTCAATGCCAAACATTATGTCTGACATGATATAAATTTGCATGATTTGATGAAGCCTTGGCTCTATAAGCCTCTTAAGCCAGAATTGAAGGTGGCAAAGCTTCCAACTGGGTATCAAACTTACATTTAAGACTGCAGTGAGCTCTTACCTAGCAGTAGGGCTACAGTGAGTTCTAGTCTGGCATTAAGGCTACAGTGAGTTCTAGCATGGCATTAAGGTTACAGTGAGGTCTAGCCTGCCATTAAGGCAAATGTGAGGTCTAGCCTGGCATTCATATTACAATGAGATCTAGAAAGGCATTAAGGCTGTAGTGAGGTCTAGCATGGCTTAAAGTTACAGTGAGGTCTACCATGGCATTAAGGCAAATGTCAAATCTAGCCGGGCATTAAGGCTACAGTGAGGTCTAGCATGGCATTAAGGTTACAGTGAGTTCTAGTCTTGCATTAAGGCTACAATGAGGTGTAGTAGGGAATTAAGGCTACAGTGAGGTCTACAGCAAGGCATTAAGGCTACAGTGAAGTTTAGCAAGGTGTTAAGGCTACACTGAGGTGTAGTACACTACAGTCCAGGTGGAACTTTGAATGCCCACTGTCCACAGTGGGCAGTCCACCTGAAATTTCAGTGGGCATTAGAAGTGGACATTTACCTGAGCTATCAAGCTGTCCACTTACCTGTATGTTAATTCCAACTGGCTCCTACAAGAATGTCCACTGTGTCCAGTGGACATTTTAATGCCCACTCTAAAAATGCCCACTGTGACCAGTGGGCAAATGAAGTTCCACCTGGACTGTATTGTAAGGCATTAAGGCTACAGTGAGGTCTACAGCAAGGCATTAAGGCTACAGTGAGGTCTAGCAAGGCATTAAGGCAAATGTGAGGTCTAGTAAGGCATTAACGCTACAGTGAGGTCTAGCAAGGTATTAAGGCAAATGTGAGGTCTAGTAAGGCATAAAGGCTACAGTGAAGTCTACAGCAAGGCAATAAGGCTAATGTGAGGTCTAGCAAGGCATTAAGGTTACAGTGAGGTCTAGTCTGGCATTAAGGCTACAGTGAGCTCTAGTCTGGCATTAAGGTTACAGTGAGGTCTATACAGCAAAGCATTATGGCTACAATGAGGTATACAGCAAAACATTAAGGCCACAGTGAGGTCTCGCAAGGCATTAAGGCTACAGTGAGGCCTAGCAAGGCATTAAGGCTACAGTGAGGTCTAGCAAGGCATTATGGCTAATGTGAGGTCTAGCAAGGCATTAAGGTTACAGTGAGCTCTAGTCTGGCATTAAGATTACAGTGAGGTCTATACAGCAAAGCATTAAGGCTACAATGAGGTATACAGCAAAACATTAAGGCTACAGTGAGGTCTCGCAAGGCATTAAGGCTACAGTGAGGCCTAGCAAGGCATTAAGGTTACAGTGAGGTCTACAGCAAGGCATTAAGGCTATGGTGAGTTCTAGCAAGGCATTAGGCTACAGTTAGGTCTAACAGTGATTTTCAGGAGAATTTGTTTAGTAGCCTCCACTGGCAAAGAACTGCAAGACATTGTTCTCCAAATTCACCTTAATGAGACAATGCATAGACAAGTTGTGAAAATATAACACTTACTGATCATTTTATTGTGTTAGGGACCACAGATCCCAACACATTCGACCTTTTCACGATATTCCAGCAGGACTGCTGTTTTAGTTGGCAAAATCATCAATGCTCCGTCAAAATGATGTCAACAACATTAAAATTATTGAAGTCAAAAATTTTACAGGTTTGTCAAAGTAAAAAGAGGAGTTACTGGCTCAGTTATGTGGCAGAAGTCACCATGGAGTTATACAATACATGAATATAAATAATATACTAGAACATATAACACATAACAAAAATATTTGATTGTAGTGAAATTACTATACCGACTTAGGACGGTCATTTAATTTGACAAAAGCCAAACAAATGGTGTGGTTAACCGGTTTATGGGCCCACCTTCCCACTCACCGTAACAGCAGAACAATCAAAGGACGTACAT
Source organism: Pteria penguin (assembly GCA_035048485.1). NCBI lineage: Eukaryota > Metazoa > Mollusca > Bivalvia > Pterioida > Pteriidae > Pteria > Pteria penguin. The sequence goes on along the minus strand of CM068582.1, from coordinate 2,240,163 downwards.
TTAAAAATTTATAAATAATCCTCCATGTAAAGAACAAGGGTCAACAGGTATCGCATATTGAGAGGTCTTAAAATATAAACACGTAAGGTATTGTAAAACACATAATGGTATAAAAATATATGCAACATCAACATGATAAACCGTGCTCTGCCAGTCTGAAAGCGAGCTAAGACCCTAGATCTGAAGGAGTCCCGACTAACAGAAACAGAACTACATGTATTTGCCAACCAAAATGGCATATCTCATCTAGCAGTTAATTGGAAAGTGTTTATAAAAAGATAAGGAAGAGTGAGTAATGTTTCACAACTATACATACAAAGCACATTAACTTTCACTTCCTTATATGCTACATGTACATACATGTAACAACAACAACAACAACAACAACCCTTTCCCAGAATAGTTACGACTGCAACGGAAGAGCTATTTTGTCCCGTCTCTTCCTCTTGAGGCTCTTCCGTTGCAGTCGTAACTATTCCCAGAAATGTGTATTTTACACACACCATTCCTCTTTTCCGAATGTTAAATTGCTAGAAATTTAAAATAACTATATAAAGTTCCGTCATATTCCCAACATTTAAACCTCTTTAATGTTTACTAATAATTAAACCAACCCCCCTTTTTTTAAGTAAGATTAACCGAGGAAATTCGTAAACTCAACAAGCGGAAAAATGTTGGTATGTATAAGCAGAGATCTAACCTTCAGTGTGATGTGTGGTGTGTTCATTGTGGTGCCTTAGCTGTCGTTTTCACGAGGACGTCACCACTAAGTTGAACTATCACTCCTGTAGCTTGGTCAACATCAAATGATCAATGAATCGACCCAGCATCACATGTCCTGTGAAACTAGAGTTGTCGTTCGTTCGACGCGTAGAACGGAGAGGGCGGGACGCGTTGCTTCATTGCATCCTTGATCTAACACTCCATATCTTAAGGACGCAGAACAAAGGGGAGAGGGACGGGTGATTAAGGATCAACTTCCCTATTTTTCGCTGTATAACTTTTAACAAAATAGTTTAACAAATACCAAAAACTTGAGATGATTTATTTTTATGATGCATTTCTGTTTTCTGAGTGAACATTTTTTTTTTCAACTGAGAGTTGTACATGTAAGTTGGGCTTTCTACTTTTTTTCAGACTCGGCAACACCACAGCGCTTTACTCTGATGATGAAAATTTCACCCTTGCCCTAGAGAACAGGGGGAATAAAAAAATATTCCGCTATTAGTGTCACTGCGTTTTGTATTCAGTGTGGAAAAGCAACAGCACGTCACGGACGTGATTCATTCTCAAGGGCGAAGGAGAACGAAGTAAGAGGGGGGGGGGGGGGGGCACATCCCCATACCTTTGAATGAGAGGGCACAAGTGGGTTTGTGCTCCCATCCTTTGATGTAAATGAATTGTCTTCTGAATACAGGAGTCGCCCATTTGGCTCAAGTTATACATAAAAGTTTGGTTTTAAGATTACTGCCAAAGAATTCGACACTCGGGTCATATACGGTTCATTTGGTTAATTAAAAATGCATTACTTATTGTAAGTCTGATTACACTGGTACCACTTGGTTGGCGTCACTGCTGGTGGACCACAGGTACCCTCGGGTTCCTGAAACCACTGAAATAGGCTACATGTAACTTCGGTTAAGATTTTAAGAATTCCAAAATTACAAAAATCTCTCTTGGACTTCCAGAGGGAAGCGCACTGGTTATAATAATAATAAGAAGAAGACTTTCTCTTCCAAAATTACAGCTATCTGAATTTGTGGAAACTGATCAAATTGTGGTCCACATGTACTTATTTGTCGCCACTTTGGATTTGTAATGGGATATTTGATCCACACATTTGATTTATGCTTTATTTAGCTATATGTTTGCTGATGGGGTTTTGTTAGTCTTATTACATTTAATCCTGAGACGCGTCTTAGCTCAAACGGTCACGAGCTAACCATATGATCTTGGGGTTCCTGGTTCGACTAAGTTCCGATGGCGTCCTGTCACGGATGAGACAATATACCGAAGACCCGCGTCACGGTTGACATAACATATAAAAGACCTCTCACTGCTTCGGGTGGGTCCGTTGTAGAGATCTAAATGTCTATGCATTGCATTGGATGCAGTGGCGGATTTAGAGGCCCCTCTTTTTTTTTTTTTTTTTTGCCACATGTATGAGTAAAACTTCATATTTGACACCCAAAATAGCTGCGGAGTATTTTGGCTAATATTTCACTTTCACATGTGTTCCCCTGTCCCTTTTCGGAAATTCTGGATCCGCCACTGATATGTCATTATAAAGATGCAATAAACGTGGTGTGACGTAAAACATGGATCAAACAAAACATTTGATTTGATCCATTTAACAGCTTTTATACCTTTATTCGAAACAGTGTTAGCTTTTTGTATACATATGATAAGAACAATTTAGATCAGCTTAAGTACGCGAGTCAGGGGCAGATCCACAAAATGTTGTCATACGCGAAAATCATCACTATCTGGATAATGAAACATGTATGATATATACATTTAATTGTTGCCTTTTTTGCTGCTGTATTGGCACCGTCGAATATCCACGTCCAGTTTCATTTCTCACCTCTCTTTTCCAAAAGTAGGCTTGGTGTGGTGGTTAAGCGCTTGGCTTGCGGTGTAGAACATCCTGGTTCAATTCCAGGATTGCGCCACTATGTTTCAAAAGTTGTTTACCTCATGCTATATATATATATATATATTATAAATATATGTATATATATATATATATATATATATATATATATATATATATATATATATATATATATATATATATATATATATATATATATATATATATATATATATATCTAAACTTTTGATTGAGACGTAAATCACCAATAAATCAAACAATCTTCCTGGCAAGGGACGGCCCGGGTAGCCGACGATGGCGTAATGGGAACATTTAAATGTATTTCTTAACCCGATGTAGCACTTACTAATGTTATTACCAATGACTGGAAATACTACAAAGGATAAATTTTAAGATGCGTTTGATTTACACCGGCAGAGTTTACACAGATACACTGAAAGACTCTTGTCCCAATTTACAAAAGAACTTACGATAAATCATCAATATTTGACAAAACAGTAATTGTAGGTATTTGACAACACAGTAACTGTAGGTATTTGACAACACAGTAACTGTAGGTATTTGACAACACAGTCACTGTAGGCATTTGACAACACAGTAACTGTACGTATATGACAACACAGTAACTGTAGATATTTGACAACATAGTAACTGTAGGTATTTGACAACACAGTCACTGTAGTCTGTAGGCATTTGACAACACAGTAATTGTAGGTATCTGATAACACAGTAACTGTAGGTATTTGACAACTCAGTCACTGTAGGTATTTGACAACACACTAACTGTAGGTATTTGACAACACAGTAACTGTAGGTATTTGACAACAAAGTCACTGTAGGTATTTGACAACATAGTAACTGAAGGTATTTGAAAACATAGTAACTGTAAGTATTTGACAACACAGTAACTGTTAGTATTTGACAACACAGTAACTGTAGGTATTTGACAACAGTCACTGTAGGTATTTGGCAAATACAGTTACTGTAGGCATTTGACAACACAGTAACTGTAGGTATTTGACAACACAGTCACTGTAGGCATTTGACAACACAGTAACTGTACGTATTTGACAACACAGTAACTGTAGATATTTGACAACATAGTAACTGTAGGTATTTGACAACACAGTCACTGTAGCCTGTAGGCATTTGACAACACAGTAATTGTAGGTATCTGATAACACAGTAACTGTAGGTATTTGACAACACAGTCACTGTAGGCATTTGGCAACTCCGTAACTGTAGGTATTTGACAACAAAGTCACTGTAGGTATTTGACAACATAGTAACTGAAGGAATTTGAAAACATAGTAACTGTATGTATTTGACAACACAGTAGCTGTTGGTATTTGACAACACAGTAACTGTCGGTATTTGACAACAGTCACTGTAGGTATTTGGCAAATAGTTACTGTAGGCATTTGACAACACAGTAACTGTAGGTATTTGAAAACACAGTCACTGTAGGTAATTGACAACACAGTCACTGTAGGTATTTGACAACACAGTAGCTGTTGGTATTTGACAACACAGTAACTGTAGGCATTTGACAATACAGTTATTGTAGGTATTTGACAACACAGTCACTGTAGGTATTTGGCAAATACAGTTACTGTAGGCATTTGACAACACAGTAACTGTAGGTTTTTGACAACACAGTAACTGTAGGTATTTCACAACAGTCACTATAAGTATTTGACAACACAGTAACTGTAGGTATTTGACAACACAGTCAATGTAAGTATTTGACAACATACTCACTGTAGGCATTTGACAACAGAGTAACTGTAGGTATTTGACAACACAGTAACTGTAGGTATTTGACAACACAGTAACTGTAGGTACTTGACAACACAGTAACTGTAGGTATTTGAAAACACAGTAACTGTAGGTATGTGACAACACAGTCACTGTAGGCATTTGACAATACTGTCACTGTAGGTATTTGACAACACAGTAGCTGTAGGTATTTGAAAACACAGTCAATGTAGGTTTTTGACAACACAGTAACTGAAGGTATTTGGTAACACAGTCACTGTAGGTATTTGACAACACAGTCACTGAAGGTATTTGACAACACAGTAACTGTAGGTATTTGACAATACAGTCACTGTAGGTATTTGACAACATGGTCACTGTAGGTACTTGACAACACAGATAAATGTAGGCATTTGACAACACAGTAACTGTAGGTATTTGAAAACACAGTCACTGTAGGTAATTGACAACACAGTCACTGTTGGTATTTGACAACACAGTCACTGTAGGCATTTGACAACACAGTCACTGTAAGTATATGACAACACAGTAACTGTAGTATTTGACAACACAGTCACTGTAGGTATTTGACAACACAGTCACTGTAGGCATTTGACAACACAGTAACTGTAGGTATTTGACAACACAGTAACTGTGGGTATTTGACAACACAGTAACTGCAGGTAATTGACAACACAGTCACTGTAGGTATTTGACAACACAGTAACTGTAGGTATTTGACAACACAGTAACTGTAGGTATGTGACAACACAGTCACTGTAGGTATTTGACAACACAGTCACTGTAGGTATTTGACAACAGAGTCACTGTAGGCATTTGACAACACAGTAACTGTAGGTATCTGAAAACACTGTTACTGCAGGTATTTGATAAATACAGTTACTGTTGGTATTTGATAACACAGTAACTGTTGGTATTTGACAACACAGTCACTGTAGGTATTTGACAACAGAGTCACTGTAGGCATTTGACAACACAGTAACTGTAGGTATCTGAAAACACTGTTACTGCAGGTATTTGATAAATACAGTTACTGTTGGTATTTGACAACACAGTAACTGTTGGTATTTGACAACACAGTCACTGTAGGTATTTGACAACACAGTAACTGTAGGTATTTGACAACACAGTAACTGTTGGTATTTGACAACACAGTCACTGTAGGTATTTGACAACACAGTAACTGTAGGCATTTGACAACACAGTAACTGTTGGTATTTGACAACACAGTCACTGTAGGTATTTGACAACACAGTAACTGTAGGTATTTGACAACACAGTCACTGTAGGTATTTGTCAACACACTAACTGTAGGTATTTGACAACACAATAACTGTAGGCATTTGACAACACAGTAACTGTTGGTATTTGACAACACAGTCACTGTAGGTATTTGACAACACAGTAACTGTAGGTATTTGACAACACAGTGACTGTAGGTATTTGACATATACAGTTATTGTAGGTATTTGACAACACAGTAACTGCAGGGAATTGACAACACAGTAGCTGTAGGTATTTTACAACACAGTAGCTGTAGGTATTTGACAACACAGTAACTGTAGGTACTGAACAATAGATTTTTTGCTTGAAATTTGTCTGTCATAGCTAGTTTTCCATGAAAACAGTATTTTCAGAGTATTAAAGAAAAAGTTTAATTGGTTCGGTTGTCCAAAATTTCTGATTTGTCATAAGTTCTTTGATAAAACAGACCTTCGACTATCAAAGAGGCTACAGCGAGTTCTAATGCAGCAATGTTGGTTACGTGGCTAGGCATTATAAATCACCATAAAACGCACTGTAATCATAAATACGACACAGAAGTTTGTTTATGAAACTTTTACCAGTTTGTCACATTTATAAAAATATAGGTCAACAATTACATCCTTATACATATATTTAGTAGTCAATAACAACGACAAAGGTGAAATAATGAATAATAACAATGTATCAAGCAACAAACTATTCATTTACATCAACATACATCAATAAACTATAGACCAGAGCCGCTTACTAGAATTAACACATCAACCAGAGGCACTGCAGAGTCTGCAGCTCAACGGGTAATATCATTCAGTAATATGAAAGAAAATGACTACACCCCTTTTGTTAGACCTCAAAATGTAGAAACAAATTCAAAACTACTTCATTGCAATCAAAATTTAGCTGAAAATCTTTGTGTGATGATATCTATATTTATAAATACATATATATATATATATACAGCATTTTTCCCTTACCACCTGCTTCACTGTAACTCTGCTAAAAGTAGGTCAACCATAATGCGACTTAACCTTTACCTGTATCTTACCATCACAAAGTCACACTCCAGATTTTATTCAAATATCAAAATGTATTATACATAAAGACAAGAAAACTTTTGGAAGACAAATGAACAGTAAGGCTGATGGATAGACAGACAGGACAAATGAACTGCGTTTTCATGAGCTCCATATGAAAGATTAGCACCAAAATTTACAGGAACATTTATTTCTACATCATGTGATGAATAGTCAGTGTAGATAGAATTACAAAACAGCGTTTCTGGGTTTTGTGTCTTTTATATCTAATTCAATATCTGTATATTGTAGGGGACGAAAACCAAGTGCATTCTTCACTCTGGTTCAAATTCTATGACTGAAATCTTATTATTTCTCCAAAGTCAACAACTTTTGTGACAAATAATAATAAAAATTAAAGATGGAAATGCAGTTGAACTTTGATAACTCGAAGGGACCTTCAAAATCACTTCAAGTTTTGATTTTGAGTTTAAAAAGTTGCCATATTAAACTGTTTTAAAATAAGGAATGGAAAGGAAGTTCAGATCACTTGAATATATGAGCTTCTGGGAATTTTGAGGTGTTAATGTTTGACTGCTGTATGTCTTCTAATTTATAAAGGATAGAAACATCTTTCTGAAAAAATATTAACATTGTTTATTAAAACATTGGTTTTATAAATACATGTACATCCATTTAAGTACTGTTTCTATGTTTTGTGTGTCACTGGTGTGTATTGACAGTAATGAATAGAAAACAGTAGTTATGATGATGGAACAACATCATTTTCCTTGAGGTCTTATAAGCAGTTTCCTTTTGCAGAGAATGATTATGTCAAATTCTACCATTAAAATCTCTATACAAACAGACGTGACCAAAAAAGGTATTTGGAATATATTAGATACCTAATTTCAATTTTTACATCAAATTTATTGACCACTTTGTAAAATGTTGACCACGTTCAAGGTGGAAGATTATTGTGCGTACTTGCAAGTCATGTGACACCATCTTCCTATTATTGATTGCTATCATTGAAAATTGTTGTGCATTTTCATTGGCATCTCCATTTAAGGGAAACAAAGTGGGAATGTAATATCGGATACAACATATTGTTGATCAAGGACTCATGCAAGGAATTCAAGAAAATTAAATGTAAAATCGGGAAATGTGAGGTCAAGGTGATGAAATTCTGGTTTGATTGAAATTTTCTCATCCAGACGTTCTGTGTATTAGACTGTATGAGGAGGTCCTTATAGTACTAAGTATAGAATTACAATAAGAAAGTTAAAGTCTGAGGAACAGTCAAGGAAGCAGAATATAGGTATAATGACTGAAATTCCTTTCACCAAGATGTATTCGTGATTACAATTGTGTTTAAGAATCATTCATGGCATTCAAAAAGATGAACAATATACAAAATTGGGATATGTAAGATTGAGGTAATAATGTTCTGGCATGGTTGAAATGTCCTCATCAAGAAAAACCTTTGTATAAAATTGTATGACGGAGGACTTCAAAGTTTGCAGAAACATGTACTAATTTCAAAATCTGGAATAGTTAGGTCAAAGTTAAAAGAAAGTTACAGGTCTTAAGATTCTGGTACTACTGAAATGCTCTACGATGTATCTGTTTATATAGTCGTATAAAGGAATCTTTCAAGACAGTCAAGAAACGGAAGTCATGCAAAATCAGAGTAAGTGAGGTCAAGGTCAAAAAGAAGGTCAAGGTTGCAAAATTCTTGTATGAACGAATGCTCTCAGAAAGACAGACTTGTGTATAAAATGGTAGTTTCTTACAGTTTTCTTATAAATCAACTAAATAAAAAAATGGAACAGATCAATGACAGAAAACAGTCAAGACAAACACCATATACCCCTGCCACATATATAATGGGACATAAATATAAATAATGTAATCAACAAAAATATACATGTAATTTGATAAATTCATAAGACAAAAACATATTTTAGGTAAAACAAGAACCACTCAAATATTGAAAACTTTCAAAATTCAAATGACCAAAAGACTCTAAAACACATTCAGTCAACATATTTAATATAATAATTTAAACTGCTGCATGGGTTTGTGGGAATGAATTTGGCTTCAATAGCATAAGAACCAATTAAGTCATCCTTAAAATTATTCAAAATGACATTAGTGACAGTTATTGCAGTTCACATGACATTTTCTTCCGTTGATACGGCAACCACAGCCACCACTTATGTCTCCAGGGCCCTGCAAAATAAGAAGATCAATAAATCATTGTTGATATGAAAGGTTATACAATGAGGGGTACTGAACAGTATAGTCAACTGAAATCTATAATGAGACACAGGGTCATTAACTTGCTGTGAGCTAATGGGCTATTTTGTATGCTAAGTTTAACCCTGATGTACTTTTGTGAAGTTTTTTACTTGTATATTTTTTGTTTTATACGAGCAAAGATTATTTCACTCATATGGTGACAGCACCTGCCTGATTCACTTGACAGAAATTTAGACCTTTGCACAGATTCACCCAAAGTCTTTTGAGATCTTTTCCTTGGCAACAAACCCATCTAAAGCCTTGGGGGATCTTTTATTTGGCAACAGACCCATCTAAAGCCTTGTAGGATCTTTTATTTGGCAACAGACCCACCTAAAGTATTGTGGGATCTTTTAATCAGCAACAGACCCACATAAAGCCTTGTGGGATATTTTACTTGGCAACAGACCTACCTAAAGCATTGTGGGGTCTTTTATTTGACAACAGACCCACCTAAAGCCTTTTGGGATCTTTCATTTAGCAACAGACCCACCTAAAGCCTTTTGGGATTTTTTACTTAGCAACAGACCCACCTAAAGCCTTGTGGGATCTTTTACTTAGCAACAGACCCACCTAAAGTGTTGTGGGATCTTTTACTTGTCAACAGACCCACCTAAAGCTTTGTGGGATCTTTTACTTGGCAATAAACCCACCCAAAGCCTTGTGGGATCTTTTACTTGGCAACAGACCCACCTACAGCCTTGTGGAATCTTTTACTTGTCAACAGACCCACCTAAAGCCTTGTGGGATCTTTTACTTGGAACCATCTAATGTGACATAGGACCTCAGTTAAAATCATTACAGTGGTAGAATCATTACAGTGAAAAATTAACATCACAGTAAAGATTATAGGGTCATGTTTATATGAAAAAAAGCTTTGAAACCATCCACATACATGTAACACAAAGCCCAAAATATAAGACTAAGTACATGTAATCATATTTATACATGTAGCAGTTGAAGACAGAGAGAACAAGATGTGTTTGTGAAACACTAATGCCCACAGCAAGAACAAAGTCCTAAAAGTTATTTTTAGTGTGAACATTATTGTCAAGGTCAAAAGGTCATTCACCTAGGTGTTATTTGAAAGGGCTTCATTAGCTGAGTATGCAACTGAAACATGAAGTCTCTACCTCTCACTGTTCAAAAGTTATGGCCTAGGTTAAAGTTGACAACAGACAAACAAAAACAAACAGACAGACAGACAGGACAAAAACAATATGCCCTGATCTATCGATCCTGGGGCATGCAAATAAAGAAACAGTTAGAATTTGTAAGCGGCTTTACCATTGGTCCCCATCTAGTCTTTTTAGTGACCCAGCAGATTTCTGTTTTACATATGGAACATTTTATCCAATCACAGCCATCCTTCTTCTGTAGGATGACGTCACACTGTGGACATGTCATGGCGTCTCCACTCTTTAACAAATCCTGTAACAACAATTCATATGAATAAATGCATGATGTAGGGTACATATCATTGTATGTGTACACAGTTTCTAGTGCAGTCAAAACGTGCAAAACGTCAGAAGAAGGGGTTTGGGAGAAATTAGTGTAGTCATGAATTACTTTGAAATGAGACTGTCCTTTCTCTAATTATTAAATACTTTCTGATTGTGAGCAGCACATTCATAAATTAGAAAGACAGCACTAATTCAGATAAAATATAAAACTGCCTACAATAAATACACTTACACTTCCTGTGTTTACTTATATGCTTTAGTGAAATACAAGTAAGCTTAAGGGAGTTTGGTTAATAAAGGAAGGTATGAAATTGAAACTGGAAGCAAACTAATGTATTAGTTTTTCTTAACACTACCAGTATGTTTACTGTGAAAAAAGTTTTAAATTATTCTAAAACAAAGGTTTATCTCCCTTATAAATACCGGTAGCTCTGTCTTTACACAGGTTCTTTGGCTCCACCATTTAGGTGTGTTTGTTTATTATTTTGATTTTCAAATATTATCTACACTTTGAATTTCCACGTGGTGAACTATACTAAAACGTATATACTTGTTTTTATATTTATTATTAAGTATCAACTAGACTACACAGGGATCATTCTGGGCAGCTTGCATCAAAATCTACAATATACCTTGAAAGGGAACACAATGAAAATCCGATGATGGTATGTGAGACCTACACACTCAATAGACACTGTCAGTCACATATACCATAAAGAAGAAGCCAAATATATCAATCTGATTAAAACCATACCTTTATTCCGCTTCTCTATTTGTTCCATTGCGGATAAAGATCTGGCAAAACTCCGTAAGGGGTCATGTTCTGGTGAACTTGATCTTGCAGAAATGACCCTAAATGACCTATGTCCCAAAGAGCAGTTTTGTGAAATATGACAAAATTCTAGTTAACCGCTTAAGAGTGAGAGCTCCAATGAACAAACACCGATGAACAGATAGATACAACAACGACTATATGCTCTCATAAAATTGTTATGTGAGCATAAAAAGGGATACAAATGACTCAAAAGGTATGCTGGGTGTGGGGGAAACTTTCATGTGCCCCTTGGTACTTAATCTTGTGCGGTTATTATACATCATACAAAAAACATCAGAGAGTTTTAAAACTGGAAAATAACTAAATGTAGGATAACTATATAGAAATCGTGTATTGTTCTTTGCTCACCTTCAGCATCTGTTGAGTTTGTTGAGCTGCGACATCGTTAAGGGACCTCACTCTCAGATCTTCCTGGTATTGTTTACAGTTCATACCCTCATGAATGGCTTTACATGTCAAGCAGTTCTTCCTTTCACAGATCGGACACTCGAAGAAATTAATGTTGTCCTCGTATATACACCAGCCCATGCAGTCAGCGGTCTTACAGTGGAAACTATTGCGTTCTCGACTTTCTGCTGCAGACAGACTTCGCTGTAGATACTTCTCGTACAGCTCTGGAGGCACCAGCTGTGAGCAGAAGAGCAATACACATGAGAATTTTTGACATCATACAAATATTATTGTCATATAGCACTTTTTCATAATTTACTTTTATGACACACATGTAATAACGGCTTTTACGTGACCTTTCATGTACAATGTTTTCTGGGATGTCACAGATACAATTATTATGACGTACCGCAGTGAAAACTCAGAAGGAAGGTGATGTCTACATATGAAAGCAAAGCAATTCCATCAAAGTAATCAAAGAAATTGCACTTTATAGACCTGATATCATGTGATAAAAAGAATCTCAAATACACTTTATTCCATACTTTACTATATGAAACTCTGTCTGTGTTGTATATCCCCTTACTCAGATAATAGATGATTTTCAATGAGTGAAAATTCTCAGGAGTTATCTCCCATGGTCAGCCATTTTGTGGATCAAAGTGTGAAGTTTTGTGCTTGAATCAACAAAAATACAGACTTACAAACCTATAAATATTAAGATATAATCTATTTTGAAACTGTTAATTTCAGTGCAAAATTATGAAAATCCTCTCCAATCAAAGATCTTAAAATTGAAAATACTTTGAATAAAAATCTCTTGTTTGACCGCAAATATGGCTAACTATGGGAGGTAACTCTAATAAATTTAGGCTCCGTGAAAAATATCTATTAATCCAGTCAATTCTTCTTTACTGAAACATAGAGGACTCAAAACTTTAGCTTACTCATACTAATTTCACAAACTCCATGTTCAAGTGAACTGATGTATAAATAAGCATTTAAGAAGAATTTATATTAAACCCAACTATCTCTCTTCATGTTTTTGAGTTCAACTTCTTCAACTTGTCAAGAAAGATCTGTACCGAATATGAAAAAATCAAATTTGATGTTATGTGAAAAGAGAGACAGAATACATAAAGAGAATGAGTGTCTCGTGTCTCATTGTTGGCATTCAAGGAAAATTAGGCCAGGATAACCCTTACAAATTCAAAGCGATTCTCAGAGAATTTTTTTTCCAATTGAACATAGAAAATAAGACATCCACTACATTACTCATAATATTGTCATTACTGTTTATTTCGGCAAAAATTTTGAGACAATATGGAAATTGCATTTTGTCAGTGATATTGCTATCCGTTTTGACATCAATATCCTTTTGGTATCAAATCGGATCTGTACACCAACAATCTGATATTCTCTCATCCATATACTTTAATAATGTGTCTAAATGGACATAGTTGTACCCAGCTAGGTGAACTTTTGACACTAATGGTGCAGGCATTACTGAGAGGTCCCAAATGTTGCTCGATGGTGTCCAGTCTTTCAGATGGGAAAGTAAAATGTAGATGCTTACTGCTTTGGACGCAGGTCTGTTGCATATAGGTCAATGTTTGTAAATATGTGAGTTATGCATCGGGGGGATGCGGTCTCAGCATAAGTAAAACAAAGGTAATATTAAGCATGATATTCCGTCGCACGGCAGCAAAATCCATTGTACTAAACTGAACTTGACCTTTGACCTTTTGTCACCCAAATTCATAGGGATCTTCATCTCTTTCCTGCTATACTAAAGCTGTATATGAAATATGAACCCAGTAGGTGTAAAATTGTAACTTATTGTCTACAAGGCTTTTATATGATGACCTCTAGTGACCTTAACCTTTGACCTTTTGACCCCCAAATCCATAGGGATCCTTCAATCATTATATTAAAGCTATATATGTGAGGTATGAACCCAATAAGGCCAAAACTGTGACTCTTTGAGAGTCTTCAAGTTTTGTTACAGACAATCATGCACCTACGCAATCACACACATATGCACCCACACACGAATGATAGCACTACTATGTCTTCCCTGCAATGCTGTTGTAAGGGGATAATAAACTGGTTGTCACATTAAACAAAGAACAAAGCAAATGTACTTACAGCTTTGACTTCCCTCTCTTGCAGGGCAGCTTGGCATGAATATACATCATCCTGGTAAGGACATCTAGTGTTAGCTTCATCATTATGTAGAACTGCTTCCTTGAGACAATTCCTAAATGAACAAAACAGGCTGATATCAAATCTTTCATATGTTGGAAGACCATCGTATTTTTACTTTACAACACAGGTATCATATAAACGATCATTTTACCGAAGTTTTGAAACCATTTTCAGGTATGTGACTGTCCTCTGTTTGACATGAACTCCTGCGCATGCACTGCATACCAATTATCAGAAATTAACTCCACATCATGTGGAATCTGAAATTAACTATGCATCACAAGGAATCAAAAATTAACTCCACATCACATGGGATGAGAATTTAATTCCAAATCATTTGAAATCATGAAATCTGATTTGTGACCAAGCTATCTTATCCATTGATCATGTAAATCTTAATGAGGCAGTTTTAATGGCTTTCTTCTAACATATATTATAACGCTTAATGATTTAAAAATAGAATCAAATTCTATGAATAGCAATCTCAAAAGATACCAGCCTCTAATTCGACAAATCAAATGTACCACAGTGAACATGATGAAACAAAGAAGCATGATAGATGGAGTTTGAATGAGATTGGTCAAATCTATACAAACTGCCCGAGTCTTCAAGTATCTGCACCTAATAAATGGTCATGGAAACTTGTCTAGAAAACGTAAATAACTTGAATAATTCAGCATAAGAATAAGATTCAGATTGAAAACATTTGCCACAAATATATTCACCATTATGACAGAAATTTAATCACCAAATGTGAAGGACATCCACCTTGAAAATTATTTCATCTACAGAGTTATTGTTCTTGGCTATGATAATTTCCCTATCAAGTTTTACATTTGTCAAAGTACTTTAATTTTCTTATTAATTCTGTAAATATAGGTATCATTACTTCAAACAGAATGAATTTGATAGTCATGCATGAAAATATTATAGATGATGTTAGAAATATTCAAATAAATCTGATTTTTCTGGCACAAAAGCTAGGTGGTCCAGATGGTATAATATTATGAGCTTACTGGTAGAATATTATGAGCTTACCGACAGAATGAATGTAGACATTCCCTGAGCACGACACCTTCCATCGGATTGATGCGATCAAAACAAATCATACAATCAAACGGTTCTCTATTAGAGACTAGATTCTGTTCCTCTGCCTCTAGTAGTCTCTGAAAATTCTCCTTGCTTTTCTTTGCTTTCTTTTCTTGTCTGTCTCTTTCTAACTGTTCATAACAACAAGTGCACACATCAATCTGATTAATATCAAATGCAGTGATGCTTCCTGAATTATATCTGGATGCTGCAGTACAGGTTTTAAATATATTGCACAGTACAGTCCAGGTGTTTAGGAGAAACTGCACAAAAAACAGCAGGAAAAGCACTCGAAATCACAGTGGGAACTCAGGTGGAAATTTACCTGTGCTTATTCACACCTTTGTTTATTACATTGTATATTGTGCAATTCTTGAAATACACCTGGATGTGCCCCACTGTGGCAGATGGAAGAATTACAAAACACTTGGACTGTACTGTACTTTCATCTATATAATTGTAGATCACTACCGCCATTAAGATCGACAAAGCATAAAAACGTGCCGCAAATAAAGTTGAGCCATTTCTGGTGCAGCTGGATATACTGGGATAAATATGGGCCAACATGCCATACCTGAAAAGCTTTGATAACATCCCGACAATTTTATTTACCGATATTCAGTCGCAGGAATTCCTACAGACAACACTGCTGTCATCTTAAATTCAATGTTTTGTTCATTTGTTTCTTGTTTTATGTTATACCAAGTTTCTTTCACATTTACAGTGAGGGCATCTGTCTCATGCATTGCACTTACCAGTTACCATACCTGTGTTTTAAAAAAAAACAGACAGAGTATTGGCAAATTCCTCATCAGAAGTTGGTGAAAAAAATTTCTGACATGGGATTTGCTGATGTCCAGTCAGTGTGTTTTTTTTTTCTTAAAAACTCAAGCATGGTAACCCTATTGGAATGCATATGACCTGAATAATGAGTATTATTGTATATACATTCAAGTTTGAAGTGATGTCATGTACAAGACTGTCTGAAATGTAATCCCCTTTCAGCTTTTAAATTAATCAACCAATGAAATCCTGTGTTATAAACATGATACAATAAGATGAAATTCAAAGCTACATCACAGACCTATTCAAAGCAGTGAAGGATCTTTTAACGTCAAACTAGACCTCTGTTTTCATTGTCTGACCCTAGAGACAAGACATTGATAAGCTGCCTGTAAAACCAAACCCAGAATCTCTTGGTCACGAGCCAATTACACTACCAACAATGCTATACTAGCTTCCCTCTAGTCGATGGAGTATACCATCATTTAGCTGAGGAAACACATACAGATGGTGCCACACTTATCATTGATAGATCACATGCTGCCACTTCAATTTACCAGTACTAAAAGCTTTACATTACAGGTATATCAGTATATGGTATGACCAATGCTTGGTCATGGGGGACACAACTATATGAGGAGAAAACTAATTATAGCTTTCAGCAGTAACACCAGCGGATCTTTCCACTCACCCTAAAATGGTGTTGAGTCTTTTCATTAAACAGAGCTATTTCCCATTTGAGATGGTATCTAAAGTAAAACATTTATGACATCATGAATTTGCTATAAAAATGTCATTTGTGGAGTATCATTTCCCTGAGTTTTAGATTAGTTTCCATAGAATTTAATGACTTCATAACTGTTTTACATCAGATACAGACTCAAATGGGAAGTAACTCTGTATAGCGAAAACACTGAACAGCACCCAGATACGACAGAGGTGAGAGACTATAGTGCACCAATTCACCGTTTTTGTTCTGCCTGCCATAGAGGTACCATGCTCACAATGTCATTGACTATGACAGACATCGGAACCAAAAACTTTTTCTTAAATAACTCGAATACAATACTGAATTAAGCAGTTTATGTCTATAGGGCAATTATGGAAATTTCTCCCCTATTTTTCTTCTAGTTCACAATCTTAAGATGCTCATTTCATTGATGGTCAATCCAAACCAAGTCATTTCATTGGCTGATTTATTTGTAGAAAATTACATTGCATCTCTGAAGTTAAATGGTAGTCTTTGTAAAGCATTAATGTGATGGAAGTAATCTAAAAACCTCGATATTGCAAGGATACCAAGACTCCAATTTAAAGAAGAATGACAATAAAATAGTACACATGAAAGCATTTCTCTTGTTCTTTATAACCAGCTGCTTAGTACCTTAATCAACATTGTTCAGTCAAACATATATTGTATCTCACTCAATCTTGGTACATACATATCATTGATTAAGAATCACAAGTCAATTACCAATGCGTCTATGACACAAATTGCATGTTTTAAGGATTTTTAACAATTATAATACTGTTTTGCCATTATCAATCTGATTTTAACTGAATATGAACACATATACATGAACTTCAAATGACATGTTAGTTAGTAAATTTACACAAGCTTCAATAAAGCACAGACTTATCTGAATAAATTTTTGCAAACAAAAATCCTCAGAACATAAAATACAGTCTCATAGCTAAATTAGTTCCAAATTTAGGATTAATCTCTTGGTTCATTTTAAAAGAAATCTATCTAAATGAGACAATTTTGTAAAGTGGGAGTGTTTGATTCTCCATAAAGCTGATTTTTCATCACCTTCCTATTAAATTTAAATGATATATCAGATGAGAAATTTGTTACAATCTGTTTTAGGAAAATTAAAAATATATACATATATATTTATACTAATCAATTTCAGGAATCTATATGTGATGGTAATATTTAAAAAAGAATTTAATCTACACTATACCTCAAAAAATCTACATAACACATGTGATGTTTTCCTATAAAACATCTATGTATATTGGACTACTGACCACAAAATTTTAATATAGTGTTTGTTATGGTTCCAATGAATATGAGATTTCATACAATTTTGGACATATCAATGAAGTAAAGATTATTTCTACTTCAACTGCAAATCTTGAGAAGAAAATGACATTTATAAAAGTTCATTGTTAATACAATTACAGACTTTCTGATAAATTTCTGCATGTAATTAAAACATGTATGGAATTCATGATCCTTCCACTGAATGCAAAAAACGAAATTTCCATGTGAATATAAGACCAATGACAAAAAGAGAAATATAACATATATATAATGTAGTTTGTAAAACAAATGTAAATTACAGGAATAAATGCAAAATTTTGGCACTACAAACCTCCCCAAAAATGACATTTCAGAAATATAAACAAACAAGATATGTATTTCATTAATATAAATACACAGAATTACAGATACTGAAGCAAGCATTGAAGACACATACGGAATGTAAATACATGTCATTAAATAGATCAAATCTTGCGTTAAATAGTCGCAAACTTTGATAACTCAAATATCAAAAATGTGAAAAGTCTTGGATGTTTTAAGTAATCATGGGATCATACCCTTCTATTCATTTTATTCACAACAACGAAAGTTTGAAAAAACTCCAGTCTACTGAAATGAAACTCAAGTGATTTCAACGATCTCTTACACTTTGAAATATTGAATTCGACTGAATGAAGAATAATGTGAGATGGGACAGATACAGAACTGGTTCTTACAATGCTGTTAATGAGATTCTAAACTGGTGACACATGTACTGAATGACACATGTCACATATACTGTATGACACATGTACTGTATGACACATGTCACATATACTGTATGACACGTCACATGTACTGTATGACACATGTACGGTAGAACACATGTACTATATGACACATATAACATATGTCGTATGTACTATATGACACACGTACTATATGACACATGTACTATGACACATGCATTACATGACACATGTACTATATGACACATGTACCACATGACACACATGTACTATATGACACATGTACTACATGACACATGCATTATATGACACATGTACTATATGACACATGTACTACATGACACATGCATTACATGACACATGTACTACATGACAAGAGATATACTTCATTTTCTCTGATGGATAGGTACAGAAGGGGAATAACTTGCATATAACAGTTTGTAGTTGGCTCGAGGAATGCAAGACAACTTAGTATCACATGATCTAAAGTGATCTAGACCAAGAGGACAAAATATAAATCAAGGAATCTTATGGGATGCTGTTAAAATGAAGACCAATATGATGACAAGACAGGACTGCAGGCTTATCACTCCAATCATTAATAAATAACATGATGATGTATGAAGAACATCCAAAAAAGTAATCCCACAGATCTCCTACTGAGTTTTCAAGTATCTTCTACTTCATTCACAGCCAATACAAAAATAATCTCAAATACAGTCTAAGGGAAGATTCATAAAATGTTTTCATCATCTGATTCATTAAAACGAATGTTCCTTGGTTCCATATGAAATTGTAATTGATCCAATCCTTGATTTTGACCCACTGTCCCCTCATCAGGTATATTTTGCATTGGAGGATGGGGTTGTAAGCCAGGATTTTCTACTGGTATTGTTGGCTGTGGACCAAATGGAAGAGATACTTGACCAAGATTTTTATCTCCTTTCGGTGGATTCCCTTGATCCTTGCGTTGGAATGTTTCCTGAAGCGTGTCGTTGAATCTGAGTAGTTGATCTAGTTCGTGTTCTCCGAGATTGGCAATTATTTCCTCATTTGTTATTTCTCTGGGACGTCTCACATCAGATGCCTGAAACGCCAGAACAGAGAGAATAACAAACAAGGAAGAATTGCAAACATGATATTAACTCACGATTGTGTGTGATCACCATAATTCATGTTAAAGCTCAATAAAGCAAATACTTAAAGTAAACTCATATTTCAGCATTCAAATCTTTCTAAATTTCATTTTCCATTTTACCTCAAGTTTCGTTTCCCGTAGTACAATCTGCTTCCTGTCCAAAACAGGAGGTAAGGCAAACAACCAAATACCATACACATAGAATTCAGTTGAAATTATGTATTATCTAAATTATTAAACTAGAACTGTCCTAACGGGACAAATACCCCCCGCGGCACCAAAATTCAAAATAGGGCATAGAACTATATATATGATCAATATTTAAGTTTGGGAGAAGAAGGAAAAGGTCAAGGTGGTTGTGTAAATTCTTCTTGTATCAGTGTACAGGACTTGTCATACAGAATACACACATGTAAAATGGACTCCCTATCTCTCTATGACTATACTTTACCATCAAAGTTAAAGTTTTTCCAAAAAAAAAGTCAAATGTCAAGGCCAAGGTCACAAGGTCAAAAAGCTGGTACTGAATGAAAGGTCTTGCCACAAGGAATACACATATATAGTATGAAGGTCCCATCTCTGTTCTTTCAAAAATTATGGCTAAGGTTCAAGTTTTTACAAAGTAGGTCAAACATCAAGACCAAGGTCACAAGGTCGAAAATGTTGGTATTGACAGAAAGGTCTTGCAACAAGGAATACACATGTGTAGTATGAAGGCCCCATCTCTTTTCTTTCAAAAGTTATGGCTAAAGTTAAAGTTTTTAAAAAGTAAGTCAAATGTCAAGGCCAAGGTCACAAAGTCAAAAACTTTGGTACCAAAAGAAAGGTCTTGCCACAAGGAATATACATGTGTAGTATGAATACCCAGTCTCTTTTGGTTCAAAAGTTATGGCTAAGGTTTAAGTTTTTAAAAAAGTAGGTCAAATGTCAAGGCCAAGGTCACAAGGTCACAATTTTTGGAACCGAATGAAAGATCTTGCCACAAAGAATATACATGTGTAGTATGAATACCCAGTCTCTTTTGGTTCAAAAGTTATAGCTAAGGTTTAAGTTTTTAAAAAAGTAGGTCAAATGTCAAGGCCAAGGTCACAAGGTCAAAAATTTTGGTACCAAAAAAAAGGTCTTGCCACAAGGAATATACATGTGTAATATGAATACCCAGTCTCTTTAGGTTCAAAAGTTATAGCTAAGGTTAATGTTTTTAAAAGTAGGTCAAATGTCGAGGCCAAGGTCACAAGGTCAAAAATTTTGGTACCAAAAGAAAGGTCTTGCCACAAGGAATATACATGTAAAGTATGAATACCCAGTCTCTTTTGGTTCAAAAGTTATGGTCAAGGTTAAAGTTTTCTGGACAGACAGATGGACAAGGTGATTGCTATATACCCCCCCCCCCCAAACTTTGTTTGCAGGGGTATAAATATCTATCTATATATCTGTATAATATTCACTGAAATAAGGTAACACAAAATGTAAGTATTTTACTGTTCATGTATTTAAATATAATGTATGACAGATCTATGCATCCTTTGCGTACCTTAATATATGAGACAAATGGAGAACATATCAACACAAAATGTCTACTAGTACTTGATCTCTAAATCATCTTCTCCCCCTGCATGATACTGTTATCTGTATAACTATGTTTAACTTCATACACTACAGATAGCCTACAGACCACTTACCTTTTTAGCATGTTGTTCGCTCTCTTGCTCCCTTTTCAGCCGTTCTTTTTCTTCTTTGGTCATTTCATAACCATCTGGAATCTTATAGCTTGCCGGCCGATCTTTGGTACAAATCTCACAGCCCGGCCATGTCGGCTTATTGAGATATGTACAGTCAGGGCAAGTCCAACCAATCTAATAAATACACATTAATTGTTAATTAGTAACGGAATTCAGAGTATACAGCTGACTCCCATTTACTCAAACACTGATCACTAGAATTTTTCTGTATGCTCAAACCAATTTTAAAGTCCCAATTAGAATTTCCATATATAAATACACATTCCTAACTAAAACTCCTCATAAGTTGACTCGTTTTCAATGGTGCCTTCAAGATGGAGTTCTTGAAAGTTGATTGTATTAAGAAATCAACTCACTCAGGCAGGTTTCAGATACAGCTGTTATGTCTGACTTGCTTCAAATTTAACTAACCCTAAAGCCACAAATCAATATACTTCCCTAAATTCAACAGTAGATTACTTAACAATGTATCTCAGGAATCTTGATGAATATGGTGTAAAGCATGTGCAGTCCATTCTATCTATATGCATGTTTGATGAACTGTCTAGTTATTGAATATACATAATGAGCTACATGACCTTGACCAGAAACTGTCCAGCTATTGTACATACATAATGAGCTACATGACCTTGACCATGAACTGTCCAGCTGTTGTACATACATAATAAGCTACAGGACCTTAACCATAAACTGTCCAGCTATTGTACATACATAATGAGCTACATGACCTTGACCATGAACCGTCCAGCTATTGTACATACATAATGAACAACAGAACCTTGACCATAAACTGTACAGCTATTGTACATACATATGGAGCTACATGACCTTGACCATGAACCGTCCAGCTATTGTACATATATAATGAGCTTACATGACTTTGACCATAAACTGTCCAGCTATTGTACATACACATTGAGCTTCATGACCCTGACCATGAACTATCCAGCTATTGTACATACATAATGAGCTACATGACCTTGACCATAAACTGTGCAACTATTGTACATTCATAATAAGCTCGAGACCTTGACCATAAACCGTCCAGCTATTGTACATACATAATGAGCTACATGACCCTGACCAGGAAGCATCCAGCTATTGCTGTAGAACACACAATCCTCCAGTTGTAGTAGCTTGCTTACCTCATTGGTCTCTCCAGCAGCAGCTGCAGCCATCTTATTAGTCTCGGCTCCCAGGTCTGTAGGCATATCTATCATTTCAAAAGATTGATGGGTATCTTTAGTCCTAGCTGGCAAAGTTTTGACCTCTGCCTGAGGAGCTACATGAACTTGACCTCTATTGTCTTTGGGATGTGGAGGATGTGGGTAGGGCTGTGGTTGTGCTACTGCCTGTCTGATGACAGGAGAGGGTTGTGAACGCTGCTGGAAGTTACCGGATTGTGGAGTTACTGGTGTCCTCGGTAGCATCATCATATAATCTAAGTATAAAGATAGAATACAGTTATTGGTGGCAGTGTCATGAGAGACAATACATAATGGGGGACAAAGTACTAAGTATAAAGACAGCATACAGTGATTGGTGGCAGTGTCATAAAGAGACAATGCATAATGGGGGACAAAGTACTAAGCATAGAGACAGCATACAGTTAATGGTGGCAGTGTCATGAGAGACAATACATAACGGGGGACAAAGTACTAAGCATAGAGACAGCATACAGTTAATGGTGGCAGTGTCATGAGAGACAATACATAACGAGGGACAAAGTACTAAATATAAAGATAGCATACAATTATTGGTGGCAGAGTCATAAGGGGCAATACATAATGGGGGACAAAGTACTAAGTATACAGACAGAATACAGTTATTGGTGGCAGTGTCATGAGAGACAATACATAATGGGGGACAATATACTAAGTATATCATTTAATTCTACATATAACCTGCATTTTGACTGGTTTAAAAATTTCCTACATTTTCTTAACTGTTACGCCAATATTCACACCACCATGGCAGAAATTTAGAGATGTTGAGAAACAGTGCATAGGGCCTACATAATGTACCAATTTCTGGGAATATAAAACTTGTTTGAAAGGAATTAAATGATAACGAATGAATCTAATTTGTTTTTCGAGGTATACCATGGAAAAAAGGACGGAAAACTTATGCAACATGTGCTACATTCAATGATGAAGTTTTCTGTCCTTTTTTTTAAGGTATACTTCCATCCAACGGAAAAAATTAGATTCATTCCTTAAAAAGACAGCATACAGTTATTGGTAGCAGTGTCATAAAGAGCAATACATGATGGGAGACAAAGGACTAAGCATAAAGATAGCATGCAGTTATTGGTGGCAGTGTCATGAGAGACAATGCATAATGAGGGACAAAGTACTAAATATAAAGATAGCATACAGTTATTGGTGGCAGAGTCATAAGGGGCAATACATAGTGGGTGACAAAGTACCAAGTGTAAAGATAGCATAAAGTCATTAGTGGCAGTGTCAGGAGAGACAATACATAATCGGAGACAAAGGACTAAGCATAAAGATAGCATAGTTATTGGTGGCAGTGTTAGGAGAGACAATACATAATGGGAAACAAAGTACTAAGCATAAAAACAGCATACAGTGATTGGTAGCAGTGTCATAAAGAGACAATGCATAATGAGGGACAAAGTACTAAGTATAAAGATAGCATACAGTTATTGGTGGCAGTGTCATGAGGGGCAATACATAATGGGAGACAAAGGACTAAGCATAAAGATAGCATAGTCATTGGTGGCAGTGTCAGGAGAGACAATACATAATGGGGGACAAAGTACTAAGCATAAAAATAGCATACAGTGATTGGTGGCATGGCAGTGTCATAAAGAGACAATGCATAATGAGGGACAAAGTACTAAGTATAAAGATAATATACAGTTATTGTGGCAGTGTGATGAGAGACAATACATAATGGGAGACAAAGGACTAAGCATAAAGATAGCATACAGTTATTGGTGGCAGTGTCATGAGGGACAATACATAATGAGGGACAAAGTACTAAATATAAAGATAGCATACAGTTATTGGTGGCAGTGTCATAAAGATCAATACATGATGGGAGACAAAGGACTAAGCATAAAGATGGCAACAGTCAAAGGAAGTACTTTCATTGAGAACAACACAAAAAGGAATCACCAGGGGATTACGATGATAATTTGGAATGCATGATGTTTTAAGAGATGAAGGATGATTATTACATTATTCTCCAATAAAATATTTGTTTGTTTTCACATTAGTAGTATCACATTAATGACTACTGTAGTATTTTACTATTACAGTGTCCAAGCACATCTCTACAGATGTGATCTGAATCTACTTGTGTTTCTAAAATGTCTAATTTATCCTAGACAGTGCTATCATCCAACCTATGGGGTGTGAATTCCAGACTGAAGCTAAATGTACACAACAGCTAGCCTACACTGACTATTGATTTACACCACTACATGATTATTTCACGTATATGGTGCATTGCAAAGAAATTTATATCTGCAAGGGAACCACCTGAAGCAGTGATAGATCTTTATGTGTCATGACTACAAGGACACTGGACCTCGGTTTTTACTGTCTCATCTGAAAGACAGCACACCGGTGTGCCTAGGGTGGGACTTTTTGGTCAGAAGCCGAGCACCTCATCCACTGAATCACACTGATTTAATGTCCTTAAAGTTTATATCAAAAGGTTTAGCAGCCAATGATTACTTTGTGTGAACTTTCAATACTATACATGGGTACCTAATGATGTGAACTTTCAATACTATACGTTTACCTAATAGTATTCAAGTGAACTTTCAAAACTACACGGATACATATTCACGTGAACTTTCAATACTATAAGGGTAACCATTCAAGTGAACTTTCAATAATACCCCGGTACATGTGTACCTATTCATGCACAATCAGAATTCATCTCAAAACCATGTGTGATTATTATAAGCATTGTTATAAATTAACACAACATCTATAAATACATATGTATTAGCATGGTTATAAATTAACACAACATCTATAAATACATATGTATTAGCACGGTTATAAATTAACACACAAACGACAACACCAACTCCACATACTATGAATCCCACTTCTAAAACAAACCCAGACAGTTACACAGAAATATATGACATATATATGTACTATATCACCTATATCAGTATAATTATGTTTATCACCTCTGATTATATTCTATCCCATATGATTATATTCTATCCCATATGATTATATTCTATCCTCTGTGATTACATTCTATTACTTATCACTATATTATATTCCATCATATATCATTATATTCCATCATATATCATTATATTCCATCACATATCATTATATTTCATCATATATCATTATATTTCATCATATATCATTATATTCCATCATATATCATTATATTCCATCACATATCATTATACTCTATCACCTATGATTACATTCTACCTTACATACTTACCTCCAGATTCATTGAAATTCTGATTGCCAAAGCTAGCTGGTTGAGCTGTGAAAGAAATAATACTAACTGCTCATATCATTCAAATAAGTAGAGGACCCAATTTCATCCCAATCTATATATTTTTTGTTTTACACAGAAAACTTTCCCAACAGCAATACTTGAGGGTTCCAAAGCAGGTTTATGAGAAATTAAAAAGATCACAGTCAAATTCAGTGCAATTGTGAAGTCTACTCCAAAGTGGCGTCTCAGTCTATTTCTTTAATATATGGGTTTCAGAGCTGAATAACTACAAGAAGAAGAACTTACTAAATGTCTTAACTCTTCAACTTTATAAAATTTGTTGTTGAACAAAATTCAATATAGGTTTTCATTTCAATCTCTGCTACTCCAACAACAAAAAAAAAAAAAAAAAAAAAGAGGGCACCAGTTGAGTATCAACAGAGTAGCAATTCACAGAGCCTTGAACCAGGTACCAGCAGTTTGATTCCAATATTTCATGAATTATCTGAGTTATCAGTGGATTGTTTAAAACATTTTATAAGTCTTCAAGAGTCTTCAATTTCCTAACAGGTTTAAAACATATAAATATAAGTGCACTTAGATTCAGACATCAAAAATGGGTTTGACTTAACTTGGAGTATGTTCAACTTTGCCAAAATTTCAGGTAAATTGTGTTCTACCTAATTAGAATTGACTGCACTTGATAAGCCTGTGCATCAAAAGTCTACAAGCCAAAGTAATACATAACAATTCATAAAAAGTATGTTTTCATATTTTAACATTATGTTCAATGCTATCGGTATTACTTATATTAAAACTACAATGCTGACATATTCTGACAAATTCATAACAGGATCCTCTGTTTGAATTTAACTTTTGACCTTGAATTCTATTGACATGCTCCTCCCATCATTATGTATCAGTGCAATGTATGTTAAATCTGAAAACTGTAAGTTGAGTTAGCACATCACAAAAAAAGGAGCTGACAGTGAGACAGACAGAAAATGTTATTCCGTTAAGACATCTGGAGCAACACGTGGCTCTAATTAATCATATTAAAGATTAGTCCTTCCTTACAGTATCTACTTTTAGTTATTCACACAAAAGATATTATGGTTATACCAAAATATTAAGCTTATATGAACAAACAATGCAACTTAAGTGAAATTTGTTTAGGATATTTACCTTACGTTTCCCTGTAAAATCATACCTGAAAACAATAAAGCTGGATATCTGTATTAAACAGATGCTTGTCTTATTACCTTGGTGGTATGGCATTTGTGCCTTTCTAGCCATCACATCCTCTCTTTTAAGGCCCACAGATTTAGCCGTTACAAGATACAGGTAGAGGGACTGACCAGGGGTCACTCTAGCTTTCTGAAGGGTTTCGGTGTCCTGGGGCATCCTCTTTCCTATAACCCATTTTTGAACTTCTACAGGAAAGCTGTGCTTCATAAACATCTGTTAAAAACATAACTGGATATAAAATTGCTCCAAATACATTAAGAAAATGACTCTTATAAGCCAAATATACAAGTTATGTCAATAAATTTCCTGTCTGATAGACACAATCTGAGTTTTCTTGGAAAGGTAACATGGTCAAGTTTTTGTCAGATTATTGATAGTGTCAACTGTTATGGTAAATAAAACTCCAATCACACTTTGACCAAGACCTTTGATTGATTTTGATGGAATGGAATGTCCACCCATATAAGCCTTGTTAAAAATATAAGCCTCTGAGTTTTCTTTGACAAAGAAAATGTCAAACTTTGATAATTTTACAGAGAACTTTAATAGTGTTGACCGGCCCTAAGTGAAATCAGAGACATAGAGCAGTCTATATCTCTGGTAAAATACAAATAGCTCAAGTTATCATAAGTTCTACATCTGACAGCACTTCAATACACATAAAATTGTGACTTCAAAGATTGATTTGATCTAAACAGAATTTTGAATTATATGTATTCCAATAGAAAAAGATCCCATCTCAAGACTGTATATTTCTTTGGAACAACTCATAATGGAGGACAAAGACCTGTTTGTATGTTTTCTGTCACATCACAATTATTGCACTGAAATGGTAAAGGCATATCTTCATGATGCAATGCACAGATATATAAGAGTTGGCAGCAGACCCAGAAGCAGTGAGGAATTTTGAGGAATTCTTTAAACTGACTGGATTACTATGTCCAAAATGTGTACAATATACACATTCACACAATTATTACCGTATATACTCGCATATAAGTCGGTTTTTTGGGAGTAAAAAATCGTGGTCGAAAAGCACTACCGACTTATAAGCGAGATACTGACGGAGAGAAAAAAAATCCGACCTTGGATGGAAGTCAAACTTTCCCGTTTATTATCAGATAATGAAGACATTAGACATGATAGATAACGTAGATGAAATTCCCCGTCAATATTGCTTTAAAATACGATTTTATGACAATAAAATGTATATTTTGTGACCAACAGATTCTGTACTTAAAGTCGTAATATATCGCTTATTTGCTGTTGAAATACCCATCACATAAGGTAAAACAAATCCACTAGAGTACGTCTACAGGTTTAGTGAGCCGTGACGTGATGACCATTGATTAAATAACGGTCCGGCGTATACATGACACTAGAAGTAAGTTAATGATACTGGTAGGTTTGTCGGTGTGGTAAAAGAGTCTTTGTCGGGTATCAATCACCGACTCATAGTAGGGTTTCACTGCATTAATGAATTAATTACTTAATAGTTAAATAAACAAGCAATGAAGCCACAGTCGTCGTCGTGTTGTATTTACTGTAATTATCAAATAAATAATTATATAAAAACAGCCGTTTTCACGGCTACCAAATTATTCGAAAAGTAGTCACTTAAGCTATGAAGTAACACCAGGTAGATCGTTTTATCTTAAATAAATACATCTTTTATATGTCACGTTTTAAATGCCCCGCTATTGAATATGTCAATTAAATTCCCGTAGTGTGATTACGCACGATCATCATTCTCCGAAGCCTTTGTATACATTTCTATGAATGAATACAGGCTTTGTTCACTCAAAAATTCCAACCGACTTATATGCGGGTCAACGGCAAATCCTAGAATTTGAGCTCCAAAGCGTACCCCCCGACTTATACGCGGGTCGACTTATATGCGAGTATATACGGGTATGTCCAACATGTGTACCATAACCACTTTCTCTCGACTTGTATTATAAAATTGCAAACCAAGTTAAGTTTGTGCTGTAAGTGATTTTGTTAAGCATTTAACTATTGATAAAAGTTTTTCAAAGAAATAAACACATTCAATGACTCTTTTCCTGTGATACATTCCCTAAATGATATGGTATCTAATAACGTGACGTCAAGTATTTCAAAGTAAGTTTGTACTTCCTCCATATATCATTGAATGATCCAACTGAAGTTTTAATCAATAACTTGAATCCCCAAGTTCATCGTGCAGTGATTTACTGCCACTGAGGGGTGACGTAATGCATTTCATCTACCTCAACCCCCAGAATATTACTTGTTATCTAACCTAACTTTAGTTTAGAACGCATATAAGAATGGGCTTCCTACCTCCTACATGAAATAAAAAAATGTACTATATCGTTGACTGACTTAATTTAACCTTTAAATTTCAATGTTGCTTGCATAGAAAAAGTGTAATGTGGTTCATAAGTACTTAATATCACCTGTATAAACTTCATCACATGACTTACCTTATTTTTCAGGTCCATCACTGTATCTGTGGCCTTCACCTTCAGACTTATACAGCCTCCAGAAGCCTCTCTATCTTCCACAAAGACTTTAATACTATATTTAATTATAAAAGAGCACTTGCTTATTAGCTAAAAAAACCCCCAAAAGATGAAAAATGGCAGAGTTCACAGAAGGACAAAATCCTTAATTGTGGCAATCATACATTATACCTGAGTTTGTCGTGCATCAGCCTGAGACAAAATATTTTCACACTGTGGTAGATGAATCACACTTGAGCTAGACTGGTGGACTGGATAAAATGAGCTTTGCCGTCCGTTATCATCCATTAGGCGGAGTTTGTGTACTATGAGTTAGAAATGACGTTGAACGTTAGCAATCTTGTGATGTCATTTGAACGTTTCATTGTTCTTTACGTCATTTTTGTGGGAATACATTTTATTTCCTCCCTTAATATTAGGACCGTAGTTAATGCCAGAGAAATCCATTGATGTCATCTGATCCTGTTATAACCCATATAAACCTTAGGAATATGCATAACAATCTTTGCATATTCATATTTCCAATTTTCAATATGCATTCAAGGGAAGAAATCATATTTAAAATCTGTTTACTTAAAATCATTACTTTTAAGCTAGCAAACTTTTTGATTTGGGTTTTTGATCCATCTTCCCTGACTAGCTAGTCAAGGAAATGAAGAAAGGGGTGGGAGAAGGGAGAAAGTCAAGAAAGAAAAAAAGAGGAAAGATATTTGATAAGGGAGAGGGATGAAGAAGAGGGAAGGGAAAGGGTGAGATAGGCAGACATAGGGGTAGGATAAGTGACAGATACTGGGACAAAGATAAGGACACTGGGGTGACAGAAAAGAACACTGAAATACACTTGGGGAAGGTGGCAGGAAATGACAGAGAGTCATCTACCTTTCTTCCATGCTTATTAGTAGAGTAATGATAAGATTATTATGAGCCATTGTAAAAAAAAAAAAGATTTTCCCAGTCAACTACAAAAAGAGACACACTTAATTCTTTGTGCCACTACATACTGTTGTGACGGCGCCTAGTTCGGCAATTCTTATATAACAATACACCCAGTTACTGTATTGTTATATAACAATACACCCAGTTACTGTATTGCTATATAACAATATGCCCAGTTACTGTATTCTTATATAACAATATGCCCAGTTACTGTATTCTTATATAACAATATGCCCAGTTACTGCATTATTATATAACAATACGCCCAGTTCCTGTATTCTTATATAACAATATGCCCAGTTACTGTATTCTTATATAACAATATGCCTAATTACTGTATTCTTATATAACAATATGCCCAGTTACTGTATTGTTATATAACAATACGCCAAGTTACTGTATTGTTATATAACAATATGCCAAGTTACTGTATTGTTATATAACATTATGCCCAGTTACTGTATTGTTATATAACAATACGCCAGTTCCTGTATTAATATAGAACAATATGCCCAGTTACTGTATTCTTATATAACAATATGCCCAGTTGCTGTATTGCTATATGACAATATGCCCAGTTACTGTTTTGTTATATAACAATATGCCCAGTTACTGTATTGTTATATAACAATATGCCCAGTTACTGCATTGTTATATAACAATATGCCCAGTTACTGCATTGTTATATAACAATATGCCTAGTTACTATATTGGTATATAACAATATGTACAGTTACTGTATTGTTATATAACAGTATGCCCAGTTACTGTATTGTTATATAACAATATGCCCAGTTACTGCATTGTTATATAACAATATGCCTAGTTACTATATTGGTATATAACAATATGTACAGTTACTGTATTATTATATATAGAATAAGTGTCTTATTTTGTGTTTTCATGCAGGAATAAAGTACAATGGCTGATGCATTTATTAGATATAATGCGCTTTTAACGCCAAAATACCATACTGGACACTTCCATTTCCTATTTATAAACTGCATCATTAAATCATTCTGGAGGGAAGTTATAAATTGAAAGAAACAGCCGGTGTCCCATGACAACATAACGTTTATCCAGAATGACATATTTTCGACACATTTCAAGCACTTTAGCGCAAAATATGACTTTACTGACGTCACACAAAGTTGGAAATGTCGAACATTTCATTTTATACAGATATAAAATACATAGGTCTTGAAAGCTTTATCTCAGGCAATTACAGTGGTTGTGCATATATATAACAATATGCACAGTTACTGTATTCTTATATAACAATATGCCCAGTTACTGTACTGTTATATAACAATATGACCAGTCACTGTATTGTTACATAACAATATGCTCAGTTACTGTATTGTTATATAACAATATGCACAGTTACTGTACTGTTATATAACAATATGCCCAGTTACTGTATTGTTATATAACAATATGCCCAGTTACTGTACTGTTATATAACAATATGACCAGTCACTGTATTGTTACATAACAATATGCCCAGTTACTGTATTGTTATATAGAAATATGCCCAGTTACTGTACTGTTATATAACAATATGACCAGTCACTGTATTGTTACAGAACAATATGCCCAGTTACTGTTTTGTTATATAACAATACGCCCAGTTACTGTATTGTTATATAACAATATGACCAGTCACTGTATTATTACATAACAATACGCCCAGTTACTGTTTTGTTATATAACAATACGCCCAGTTACTGTATTGTTATATAACAATATGCCCAGTTACTGTATTGTTATATAAAAATATGCCCAGTTACTGTATTGTTATATAACAATATGCCCAGTTACTGTATTGGTATATAACAATATACCTAGTTACTGCATTGTTATATAACAATATGCCCAGTTACTGTATTGTTACATAATAATATGCCCAGTTACTGTATTGTTATATATAGAATAAGTGTCTTATTTTGTGTTTTCATGCAGGAATAAAGTACAATGGCTGATGCATTTATTAGATATAATGCGCATTAGCGCATTACTTCTCATAAATGCATCAGACATTGTACTTTATTCCTGCATAAAAACACAAAATAAGACACTTATTCTATATATATGCGCTTTTAACTTCAAAGTATCATACTGGAAACTTCCTTTCCCTATTTATAAATTGCATCATTAAATCATTCCGGAGGGAAGTTATAAATTGAAAGAAACAGCCGGTGTCCCATGACAACGTAACATTTATCCAGAATGACATACTTTCGTCGAATGTCAAGCACTTTAGCGCAAAATACGACTTAAATGACATCACGCAAGGTTGGAAATGTCGAACATTTCATTATGACGTCATTAGCATAACAATCAAAAGTCTGCCAAACATCGCTTTCTGTGTTGAAATGTGGGTCAAATATGGGGCATTATGATGTCACCGATGTACTTTATACAGAAATAAAATACATAGGACTTGAAAGCTTTATCTCAGGCAATTACAGAGGTTGTGCATATATATAACAATATGACCAATTACTGTATTGTTATATAACATTATACCCAGTAACTGTACTCTTATATAACAATACGCCTAGTTACTGCATTGTTATATAACAATATGCCCAGTTACTGTATTGTTATATAACAATATGCTCAGTTACTGTATTCTTATATAACAATATGCCCAGTTACTGTCTTCTTATATAACAATATGCCCAGTTATTGTATTGTTATATAACAATACACCCAGTTACTACATTGTTATATAACAATATGCACAGTTACTGCATTGTTATATAACAATATGCCCAGTTACTGTATTGTTATATAACAATACATCCAGTTACTGCATTTTTATATAACAATATGCCCAGTTACTGTATTGTTATATAACAATATGCACAGTTACTGCATTGTTATATAACAATATACCCAGTCACTGTATTGGTATATAACAATACGTTTAGTTACTGTATTGTTATATAACAATATGCCCAGTTACTGTATTGGTATATAACAATACACCTAGTTACTGTATTGTTATATAACAATATGCCCAGTTACTGTGTTGTTATATAACCATATGCCTAGTTACTGTGTTCTATAATAATTGCCTTACTAGGTACCTTAAAAGTTTACCTTTAAAAGGTACCACAAAAATTAATATGCCCAGTTCCTGTACCACCCTCTGACTGCCCGACTCTAACAGAAAACATCACAACTAAGTTATCTGAACAGTTGTCAAGAACAAACCATAAGATATCAATCATTCATAGTCTATGATAAGGTTGATGCCACTGTAAAAATGTCTCATGTAAAAGAAGATCAATGTTTTACACTGCATAATATGCCTGTGGCTTACAATGAAGTGGGAAACATAAGCACTGTGACATTGGCCTTGTAGATATGACCTTGGTTCAATGTATAAACAAGATGTGTTTGTGAAACATAAATGCCCCCAATGGCAACAAAGTCGTAATGAGGCAAATTTTGTAATGTAGGTCAGAGGTCACAGTCATTAGAACAATGACCTTGGTGTAATTTGAAAGGGCTTTATCTTCAGTGGAGTATGCATGAAATATGAAGTCTCTATCTCTCACAGTTCAAAAGTTAGCATAAGTTAAAGTTGACAACAGATAGACAAACAACAAACTATCAAACAGGCAGACAAGACAAAAACAACATGCCCACAATCTATCAATCTGGGGTCAAGCCAGACAGACAGAAAGCTAGCAAGGATACCAGATGAAAAGTCAAAACAATATCTCACTAGAGTTTTTGGCTCAGATGAGCTAAAAATGTAAAGTCAAGGTTAAACTCATTAAGAACTATACCTAAATTCTAGATCTTTATTTTGTATGTTGGAGGTATCCACAGTGATGGCCACACGTACTCCACTAAGAGCGAGATTGCCAGCATACTTTTCTGCATTCTCCTTATCTCCAGAGTTGATAGCTGTGGCCAGAAGTTCTCCCAAGTGTTTTATAGCATCTTCTGGTGAAGTAGCAACCATCATGTCTTCATAGATGGGATCTTCATCTACTTTATTGACTTCAGTAAGAAGTAGCTCTTGTCTTAAACACTTTGGTGAAAGAGGAGAAGGGAGGAAATACCGTATATCTAGGTTTTTTCGTTCGTGGCTAAACTCCGATTTCACTCTTCTGGTGTCCTTATGTGCTTGTAACTCACTACTTCCTGGAAGTGTCCCCCTTTTTTGAAAGCCCACATCAAAAAAGGGAAAAGTCTCAGGTCTAGAAGTATTATCCTTGTTTTCTGGAGAAGGTAACTTACGTGTTAGTGGTGTCTTATCACC
Source organism: Pteria penguin (assembly GCA_035048485.1). Classification (NCBI taxonomy): domain Eukaryota; kingdom Metazoa; phylum Mollusca; class Bivalvia; order Pterioida; family Pteriidae; genus Pteria; species Pteria penguin. The sequence goes on along the minus strand of CM068582.1, from coordinate 2,205,339 downwards.
TTCTGTTTGCTCTTTGTGTATGTTTGAAACAGGGGTGTCACTGAAGTCGTACTTGTAGGCTATCAGTCTGTAACCTTCAAAGAAAGAAATATCTTTAAATTTGGGGTGCAACGCTTTGGGATTTTTAGGTTCAATTACATTTCTGCTTTTTAGTCATCCATTCGGTTTGTTTTTATGATGGTATTGATTTCCAGTGTAATTAACCGATCAGATTCGGTCTCACATATCGTTTACATTATTGATAAGAGAGTAAAAACAACAAGCATTCTGAAAGTATTTCTTAAGCAATACATGTCCCCTGCCGTCCCAAACAAATATTACAATGTATACATTTATAAAAGGCTGATACAGTGAGTACATTCAAGGGAGTATATAATGTATGTATGGCAGTCATACTATGATTAATGAATAACATGTTCCCAATACCCCAATAACTGCAAGTAATAGTAACATACAACATGCAGCTGGGATACAATCAGAATGACAAGTCATTAACAACCTCACTCCCATATTGAAATTTGAAGTGAGAATAAATATCAAGTTTATCTTTTAAATGACACATCTGAGTCCAAAACAATTTCATTATTTATTTAAATGATCAATCAGCAGCAATAAAAATAACTCAAAATACAGTATACTTGAGACAATAACTTGTCCAAGAATGACCAGGTCCCATAAAATAAAAGCCATGTATGACAAACTCAATTTCCATATTTCATATTGTCACAAGAAGTAAAGAATAACAATAATTATATCAATGAATATGAAATCTGAAATGGTACAGAAAATAAACAACTCCCATCCACCACTGAAAGCATTAATACAAATTAATTACCTGCTGTTGTACAAGATTCATGGAATTCCTCAAAATTCATTACGAAAAAAAATTTACCTGTAACTTGCCATGGTAAAGCAATGTACCAAGTAAGTCCAAGGGCCATAACTCAGTAAGAAATTAAGCAACCGAAACTTGTCATGGTAAAGCATAGTCCAAATATCAAATTATGTTTCGATGCACCACGAATGCCCCCGCCAGGAGCAAACTTTGATTCCAGGGGTCATAATTCTCGTAAAAGTTTTTGGACAGGATTCCCCTTACAATATGCAAATCTACATAATGTGATCTTGTTTGTATCAAGTTTCATTAAAATCCTCCCGATGGTTTTGGAGTAGTTGCGAATACAAAATGAACGACGGAATGACAGAAAGGTGCAAATATCTACTGATGTGTTGATGCACCACGAATGCCCATGCATTCATTTCATTCCAGGGGTCATAGCTCTGGTAATTTTCTTTTGTAAAGGATTCACCTTGCAATATGCACATCTACATGTTGTGATCTCTGTTGTATAATCAAAGTTTCATTAAAATCCTCTCAAGGGTTTTGGAGGAGTTGAGAATACAAAATAAATGACAGCAAGATGCCATATATCCATGATGCATGCGTGTTGGGGCATAAAAAGTGCCGAAACTGATTTTCAGACTGACAGAAGACTGGCAGACGAAATGCAAGCCTAAAGTCCCCTTCAGCGAAATTCGCCAGCCGGGGACTAAAAATCGAAATAACTGTAAAACTGTATATCGAACTGAAAATCAAACCGCGAGATCTGAATCGCAGTTTTCTGTTCATCCACTTAACCATTGCACTCCTACAAATAAGTATGCCATTAAGCAAGCACACATCACAGCTGCCTGTACTTCACAGATGATATCCTGCTGTGGCAAGCATAATCAATCAGGAACACAAATGCATGAATGGGCTATCTGTGTTATTACACGTGTATAGTAATTTTAAGGGGTACAATCATAGTACGAAATTCAAATCTCTATCAATGGCTTGTTGTAGTAAAATATCTCTTTTTGAGAGGTTTCTATGAAAAGGAGATATTACAGACATAAATGACCCTGTGTGTGAATATATGGCCAATACAACTACTAGAGTATAATTTTGAACGTAGGGGATTTCAAATGTTAAAGGCTACAAATATACACTGTGGCTGGCAATAACAATCGTAAATAAATGCATGATACCAAGCATGGCATCCCCTCGCACGGCAGTAAAATCAATGGTACAATACTGACCTTGAACTTTAACCTTTTGACCTCAAAATCAATTCGGATTGCCCTCTCATTGTACCAAACCAAAATGTGAATTATGAATCCAATGGGACTAAACAGTGACACCTAGAGTGTCTACCAGGTTTTCCATGATGACTTCCAGTGACCACAGGGGCAAATCTCGCTTGAAAATGGGATCCATTTTCATATGTATCCATATACATATGAAAATCCCTCCCGGGTTTAAGCGAGTTTTGTCCCTGTGCTAATGACCTTAACCTTTGACCTTTTAACCCTAAAATCAGTAGATGCCGTCCTTTTATCATTCTTCAGCTACATGTGAAGTATAAACCCAATAGGGCCAAAACTGTAGCTTCCAAAGAGTCTACGAGGGTTTTTTACAGACACACACATACATGCACGCACTCACACATGAATGGCTCCGTTGCTATATTCCCTGAAACACAATTGAGAGGGGATAAAAATTTTCTTATTAAGACTTCCAGGTTTGATTCTAAGTACTAAAACATTCAATTGTCATGACTTGACCAAAAGAAATCAATGAGCAGCCGATCTTTGAGACAGCAAGGCAATGAAGTATGGGAATCCTTAGATGAAATATGTTTTGTATATGCTATGCTGCAAGACCTTGAAGTACTCTGTTTAGGTTCGAATCTAATATATGAGGGCTGAATCCAACATATACTAAACAATACGAGTGAAACAGGAAGAGCACACCTACTATTATATTTAAAGCTTCCTGTTTTCTAATTTCTTTCAATACCACCGACTTCAAACTCTCTTCCTGCTTTCAGAAATGCTATTTCCTTTGCTGTTCATACGGTTCGGAGCCTGTGTAGCTCCGTAGAGGAGATGGTCAATTGATGACCAAAAAGTCTCACCATCGACACACCAGTGTCCAGTCTTTTGAATAAGGCAATGAGAATCAAGGTCTCGTGTCATGCTAAGTGTGGTATGTAAAGATTCCTGGCAGTTTTGGTCCTTTACATGGTATACATTTCTAAGCAATGCATCTGGCAGAAGCTGTCATCGTATTCCGTGAAAAAAATTTGGAGTGATGTAAAATTAATCAATTATGTAGTCCACATATTGCAAGAAAGGGAATCTAAGGACAGAGAAGTATCTACATAAGGTATAGGAATAAGAATGTTCAGGTTACATATACTGATTCCTGGTCCAGGCTGAAACATTGAACTCACTTGGAACTTAAACTTTATCCTTGCTAAGTATGGGTTCAAATCCTAGACAAGGCAAGCGGGAATGTTGGTGAAAGTGTTTGCGAATTAAGAGGTTTTTCCAGGTATATCAGTTCACACTAAGACTAAGCATCCACTGCCATGACATATGTGACATCCGGATTATATCCTCTAATTTTGACATCTAATCCCCTTTTAAGATGTTCCTCAGTCTAACATCCCTCAGTCTGATATCTCAGCCCTATTATGATGTCCCTCAGTCTGACATCAAAGCTCCTATAACGATGTAACTTAGTCTGACATATCAGTCCAATTATGATGTCCCTTAGTCTGACATCTCAGCTCCTATAGCGATGTCACTTAGTCTGACATCTCAGCCCTATTATGATGTCCCTTAGTCTGACATCTCAGCTCCTTTAGCGATGTCACTTAGTCTGACATTTCAGCTCTTATAACGAAGTCACTTAGTCAGATTTCTCAGCTCCTATAACTATGCCACTTACATGTGGTCTGACATCTCAGCCCTGTTATGATATCCCCTTAGTCTAACATCTCAGTCCTACTACAATGTTTTTTAGTCTGACATCTTGCCCCTATAGTAATGTCTCTTAGTTTGACATATCAGTCCTTTTATGATGTCCCTTTGTCTGATATCTCAGCTCCTATAACAATATCACTTAGTCTGACTTCTCAGCCTCATTAAAATGTCTTTTAGTTTGACTTCTCAGTCCCTATGATGATTCCCAAATTAAGAGAGGCTTTCATAATCACCAGGGTTGACTTGTCAGACATAAACTTCATTGGGTTTTCACAGTAAACCTATCAAATAAGTGTACACAGTTTTACAATATGTTACTTGGTAAAAATTGTGGCCATACTTCTCAATAACTTACGGAATATGATTTTGTGTTTCCCTTCTGTAGATGTTTCAACGGTCTTTAGTATATCACTAAGAATACCTTCAAAATGGTCTAGTCCTTTTTCATTATCCTTGATCTGTATAACAGTACAGATCTTTTTGTCACCGAGTTCTGTCCAAATTTGATGAAAGTGACTGGAGTTTGTCTTTATCAATTTGATGTCTTTTCCACTTTTGACCGTATGAAGATCTATGCTAAGTCGTATCTGCAAAATAGGTTAATTACATTACACAGATTATATCAACAAGAGAAAGCATAACTCAGCAAGGAGCTTGGCTTGTGACCGAGAGGTCCTGAGTTCAACTCCTGTCGGTGGCTCATTGTTCTGTCTGTTGGATGAGACAATAAAACTCGGTCACATGTGAAAGGTCCCTCAGGTGGGTCCGTTGCATATGTATGAATTTCTGCGTATTGTATCAAGCAAATGCCATCCCCCAACCTCCCCCACAAAGATGCATTAATCTTGACATAACGTAAAACAAGAATTGCACGATCAAAAAAATGTTAAAGCTTTTGTTCAAAATTTATGTACATTCCCAAAATAAATTTGAGAAATACCGATATCTCTTTTGTTACATGAGCAACTGTATGAATTACCTCATACAAGATGCCTGTAGTGTCCATATTTCTCTCTTCAACTTTTTGCAAAAAGTTTGACTTTACGATGTTATTCTATTAAACAACCAATCAAAAAGCTGACACTCAAAATCTGATTTTTACATATGTTGGAGCTGGCATGACGAAATTAATTAAGAGATTAGCTCATCACTGAAAGGTCATAGGTAAGGGGCTTGGCTCATCACTGACAGGTCATGGGTTAAGGACTTGGTTCATCACCGAGAGGTCATGGGTTAAGGACTTGGCTCATCACCAAGAGGTCATGGGTAAGGGGCTTGGCTCATCACCGAGAGGTCATGGGTTACGTAATTGACTCATCACTGAGAGGTCATGGCTTAGGGACTTGGTGATGGTAAGTTATGGTGATGGTAAGTTATGGTCAAACTTCTTTATGGAAGTTACTGTAAGGATAATTTATAGGCAAACTTCTTCACAGAAGTTGGTGTGATGATAAGTCATGGTCAAACTTCTTTATGAAGGTTACTGTGAGGGTAATTTATAGGCAAACTTTTTTACAGAAGTTGGTGTGATGGTAAGTTAGGGTCAAACTTCTTTATAGAGGTTAATGTGAGGGTAATTTATAGGCAAACTTCTTTACAGAAGTTGGTGTGATGATAAGTCATGGTCAAACTTCTTTATGAAGGTTACTGTGAGGGTAATTTATAGGCAAACTTCTTCACAGAAGTTGATGTGAAGGTAAGTTAGGGTCAAACTTCTTATTAGAGGTTAGTGTAATAATTAGATAAACTTATTACCGTTCTTATAAAAATTAATCAACACACAAAAAAAAGATGAAGTGTTTGAACAAAAGACCCATTAGACTAAGTCTAGTGCTTTGCTCTCTGACATACGGAATATTTATTCACATAATTTGATTTATTCCGATACCAAACACAAGGCTGTACAGTTGTAACTACACGTGTTATGTTGAGCAGTAAACAAACAAAGAGATAAACAAAAAATTTAAATTTCTTTCCCACAGAAACAGGTCCGTGACAAAAAGCACATACCTTGTTGTCCTTTGTTTTTGTATGAAGTTTTTCATCAATACATTGATCTGAAAATTCCGCCAAATAAAACTTGCATTCGCACATTGGTTCTACGGACACAGTTTTCCATTTATTATTAAGATATTCAGCAAAAGTCCCGTCAGATTTGAACTTTTGTTGGTTTCGAAGAATAAAGAGTTGTCCTACACACTCAGCTAAAATTTTCTCTTGACTTCTTAGCGTGAACATATTTTCCGCATATAGTTTATGCTACACTAAAGATTACATATTATATTCCTGATCCGTGTGCAAGGTAAACATTCTTTATATATATGTTGTGGCATATTTATATACAAAGAGAGAAAAAAATGTTTAAGTTCATTTAATAGCACACCGACTCAATCTAACGATTAACTTCCTGTTAAGATTTTCACTTCCAAATTTTCTTTCAAGTAAGCGCATCCAAAGTCGCCACTTTTTTCAATACACATTATTCAAGTTTGTACTTGGAATGACAGAATGTGATCCAGAAATGAACAGTTCATAAAGGTTTTCTAACTTAATTTCCAACTACATGTAATATGAAATGTCAAAATAAATAATAAAGTAACAATATTCTCCTTTCGCTAATGAGTAGCATCTACACCCTATATAGCATTACGGAAGTAAAAAGAAAAGAAATGCAGATATGTGATGTACGGCGACGTCCACTGCATATCGGTCATGCCATCACTCGGAGCAAAATTAAACTTAAATCAAGTATCTCAGAAACCTCTATCTTGACCAAGCCTTCACTTGTAGTGCTATGTAATGACCGATTTTATGAAACGGTCATAACAAAACGGAAAACAGAAATCTGTCCTTATGTTTCGCTCATTTGCATCATATTACATTCATATACACTGACATTACGCCACATGTGTAATATGTACATTGTAATAGGTTGTTTTTACCATATATGTCTCCGTTTTAAAACTTTTTTTAAAAAATACAGTCACTGTTTTTCCTTCAAGAACTGATTTCAATTCCAAAGTTAAACCGTAGCCAAGTGTGGTCGAGTGATGAGCAGATAGAGTTAGAATCTAATATATGATTGAAGTACAACACGACCTTCAGTGGCGGATCCAGGATTTCCGAAAAGGGGGGTCCACATGTGTATCAGCCAAACTTCTCAGCCATTTTTGGTGCAAAATCTGGATTTTTACTAGTAAATATGTGGCCAAAAGGGGGGCCGCCCCCCCTCCCTCTTAATCCGCCACTGGGTCGTCGGTTCGCTGAAACGTTACCCTGTATGACCGCTACACGAGACATCTCCATGTACATGCAAACGATCACAATAGCTTACAGGGCACCTGTCCATAGGTAACAGCGCTGTAGGTACGATACAACTTAGCATCAATATCATTTTATCATGAAAATATACATGGAGAAAAGACCCAACTATACATCCTTTTGTAAAGCACGTAACTTTCAAGTACAAAGACAATGAAAGCCGGACTGACTTGTTCTGCTGGCCCGGGTTTCAATGAAATTTCAACGAAACTCGGAAGGAAACTATCGATATTCCTGTATATACCCATATTGACCTTTGGTTTGTTGTTTTACGTTCTCCATTGTTATTTCACTTATATGGTGAAGTCAAGATTTAACATCCTGAATTTGAACCCTACCACGCGCCCCTTCCTGAAGTGGGTGTTGCCAATGAGAGGAATTTATACCACGCTAGGAAGGAATTTATACCACGCTAGAACGTTTACCTTAACATGGACCCTATGCATATTCAGTCTTAATCAAAGAACGGAGACAGAAAATGTTGATAAATCATTCTAGTAATTCCTCTGCGGTGGTCGGGATCGAACAGGAGATCGTGGATTTGATGTCAAATGTGACACCACTGACACAACCTTTTCGTTTTTAATTAAGTAGCACATGGCAAGATCCAAGAAAGATGACTAATATAAAGTGAAGAGATAGTCATTAAAATGTGGGGCATTACGCTATCCCGCTGCCGTCAGTCTGTCCGTCCGTCCCAGCAATCTTGTCAGCGCTTCTCCACCTTAACCGTGACAGATATAGGTGCATTTGAGGCGGTATTTGAAAAAAATCCGACTTGAAGTTGTGCATTTGGGTTTTAAACTGTGGTCTGGCCCCTGGGGTAAGGAAATGGGTGGGATAAAAAAAGCTTGATTGCTTTTCTTCTCCCTAACCAACACAGATGAAGATGATTGTATATGGTATGTAGTGCTATACATATGAAAGAGTCTGACTTGAAGTTTTGCACATGGGTTTTAAACTCTGATCTGGCAACTTTGGGGCAGACATACCATGCACTGTTTAGCAGTGTCCTTTTTTATAGTAAACAAAACCTTTAGTATTTAGTTAGCTTTTCATTCTAAATAAATCATTAAGCTTCAAAAAGAAATTATTTCATCTGAATTTTTCTCCCCCTCCTGAATACTTAAGTTCTCTCTTTGACATAATCAAATTAAAAATGTTTGACTAGTAAATAGAACTCTCTTATATCTGGTATTTTAAAACACACTGGATTGGACTGCGAAACTTCAGCCTTTAAATGGAGACAATACCATCGAAACTAAAATCTGTATTTCTACTCCTTACATTCAAAATATAGTGTACAAATAAATCTGTGAAGGCCCTAATTGCTCACCTAAATTTCACTTGATGGCCTAAAATTAACAATCAAGAGGATTGAAAATCAACTTGCCCAGACCATTTATTAACTGTATCACATCTTACACTAAATCAAAAGTGATTTCTCTTAACAAATGGCCTTTGGTCAAAACCAAATATTGCAGCAGTGTCTTTTCGTCAACAAGCTTAATAACATATTAATTGATTCTGATCATGTTAAGTAAGTATAATTAAGATTAGACTACTATTTATGTGGCATGAAAATTTTATAAGAGTTTTACTGCACATTTTCTAAACAAGAATTCAGCTAATAATGGAATACAAATGATGATATTGTCATGAGATCTATTTCAAGACTGGATTTCTCCACTACTCAACACTCACTTATTTAAAAAGAAAGATCTTACAATATGAAGACATCTGATGCTGTATGTCAAACTGTCCTATCATAACAAAATCATAATGCAGTACAGTGGACATTCATAGACTCCTGGAGATAACAGGTAAGATCAGGTACTTGGGAGGAGTGAGCATCTCCTGTCAGACGTCAGGCCTGGTGACCGGGAGGAGTAAGTTTCCTGTCAGTGGTGAAACCAGGTACCTGGGAGGAGTAAGCATAAACTGTCAGAGGTGAGACCAGGTGCCTGGGAGGAGTAAGCATCTCCTGTCAGAGGTGAGACCAGGTGCCTGGAAGGAGTAAGCATCTCCTGTCAGGGGTGAGACCAGGTGGCTGGGAGGAGTAAGCATAAACTGTCAGAGGTGAGACCAGGTGCCTGGGAGGAGTAAGCATCTCCTGTCAGAGATGAGACCAGGTGCCTGGGAGGAGTAAGCATAAACTGTCAGAGGTGAGACCAGGTGCCTGGGAGGAGTAAGCATCTCCTGTCAGAGGTGAGACCAGGTGGCTGGGAGGAGTAAGCATAAACTGTCAGAGGTGAGACCAGGTGCTTACTCCTCCCAGGCACCTGGTCTCACCTCTGGAGTAAGCATCTCCTGTCAGAGGTGAGACCAGGTGGCTGGGAGGAGTAAGCATCTCCTGTCAGAGATGAGACCAGGTGCCTGGGAGGAGTAAGCATAAACTGTCAGGGGTGAGACCAGGTGCCTGGGAGGAGTAAGCATCTCCTGTCAGAGGTGAGACCAGGTGGCTGGGAGGAGTAAGCATAAACTGTCAGAGGTGAGACCAGGTGCTTACTCCTCCCAGGCACCTGGTCTCACCTCTGGAGTAAGCATCTCCTGTCAGAGGTGAGACCAGGTGGCTGGGAGGAGTAAGCATCTCCTGTCAGAGGTGAGACCAGGTGCCTGGGACGAGTAAGTATCTCCTGTCAGTGGTGAGACCAGACGCCTGGAAGGAGTAAGCATAAACTGTCAGAGGGGAGACCAGGTGCCTGGGAGGAGTAAGCAACTCCTGTCAGAGGTGAGACCAGGTGTCTGGGAGGAGTAAACATCTCCTGTCAGATGTGAGACCAGATGCTTTGGAAAAGAAACTCTCTCCTGTCTGAGGTGCGACCAATCTGATTAAAACCATATCCTTATTCTGCGTCTCTATTTGTCCCATTGCGGGACAATATGGCAAAACTCCGTAAGGGGTCATGTTCCAGTGAACTCTGATTTTAGGCCAATCAGTGGATTGGCTACAAATTCCTAGGAATGAAATTAACATCCACAGCGTGCGTGACCCACAAGGTAGTTTTTGAACACTGTTTGCTACATATTTCGTCTCTATCACGTTTCTAGCCGAGTCATTGATTGGTTATGGGAAATAACGGTTTCGGGGACTGAAACGTCACCAGAGTTCACCAGAACACGACCCCTTAAGGAGTTTCGCCAGATCTTTACCTGCAATGCGACAAATAGAGAAGCAGAATAAAGATATGGTTTTAATCAGATTGAGGTGAGAACAAGTGCCTGGGATGAGAAAGCGTCTCCTGTCAGAGGTGAGACAAGGTGCCTGGTAGGAGTAAATACGAGGGATGTTCTGAAATTATTGTTACTTTGGCGATTTCTTTTTGATAGAAGTAATTGTGATCATTTTACTTTGCCCTGTCCTTCGAAGTACTCCCCCTCTGCATTTATGCATCATTTCAACCGATCAATCCACTTTTGGAAACAGTTTTCGTACTCTTGAATTGGTATACTCATAAGATACTGGTGAATGGCAGAGCCAAGGGCATTTCTTGATTTATATTTTTTTCCAGATAGGTGAAATTTTAGTTTGGGGAACAAGAAAAAGTCACAGGGGGCCAAGTCTGGTGAAAATGCTGGGGGGCGGGGGGGACAGTGACCTTTTCTGCCTTCAAAAACTACGTTACAATACGCGCCTTGTGTGCTGGCGCATTGTCATGCAAGAGCCTGAGGTACTTCAAACCTGTATGTGGGCGGCGGCGTTTGTAGACTTTCTTCAGTTTTCGAAGTACAACGTCTCTATAATACTTTGCTGTGACAGTATTGCCTTTCGGAACAGGGATTTGCATGATTGGACCCTTGTTATCAAAGAATATGACATACAAAACCTTCCTCACGGTGCGTATTCTTTTAGCAATGCTAGGGCGCCTGGCGTTTTTGTTTGCCCAGATTCGATTAGAGCATTTTCTTTTGGGCTCGAAAAAATGCACCCATGTTTCATCACCTGTGACCAAATTATCAAAAGCCTTTTTGCTGTATTTTCGGTATTTCTTCAATAAGGATTTGGCCTTGTCAACCCGGGACCTCTTTTGGTCGTCAGTTAGTAAATGGGGTATCCACCTGGCATTGATCTTGCCCAGCTTAAGATGTTTCTTTAAAATACAGTGAATACTTGCTAAAGACAAGCCTGTCATTTTAGCTAACTGCCTGACAGTGTACCTTGCATCTTTTACAAGGATTTGCCGAATTCGTTCAATGTTATGCTTTGTTGTTGTTGCAGGGCGACCTGTGTGAGCAGCATCTTTCAGCTGCTGGTGTCCCGACTTAAATCGAGCAACCCACCTACGTATAGTCATATATGACATTTGACCCTTCCCATAAATATCACACACCTCACGATGAATATCTACCGCCTTTAAGCCAAGTAGAGACCTACCTTTGATATAGGCCCTAATTTCAATTACGTTTTCAGCTCTCTTGCCAACCATATTTATATAGAGTGTAACGAGTACGCTACAAAACAATGTACACAGCACCAAGGTCAGTGTAATTGTGAGTGAGAAATTTACCTATACCACGCTTCAGATATCACGCTATCGCCATGAGGTAGTTTTAAGCTCATTTAGCACTATTTCCACGAGATATTGCACAAGTAACAATAATTTCGGAACACCCCTCGTATCTACAGACAGTCATAGGTAAGACAGCACAGTGGACATTCATAGAATCCTGGAGATCACGGGTGAGACCAGGTGCCTGGAAGGAGTGTGTGTCTCCTATCAAAGGTGAGACCAGGTGTCTGAAAGAAGTAAGAATCTCCTGTCAGTGGTAAGATCAGGTGCCTGGAAGAAGTAAGCATCTCTAGTCAAAAGATGAGACCAGATGCCTTTGGGGAGTAAGTGTCCCCTTTCAGAGGTGAGACCATGTGGCTGGAAGGATTAAGCATCTTCTGTTTGGCTGGCCATATCTGCCATAAATAACGAAAATGTACAAACACTACATAAACCTTTCAAAATTATGACACACGGCCTCACTTTATTCTGTCTCATCTGATAGATAGGTAGAAGATGAGCTGCCAATGTGGCTCCACCTAGTGAATTTTTATTCCTGAGTTCAGCACAAAACGCATTTCGCTATACCAGCTCCTTTTGGTACCAACAAAAAAAAAAAACCCATTTATCAAGGTGTGCAAAAGTGAAATGTCTAGGTTATAAGGAATAGTTCATAAGTTAGTGGGAAAGCAATGTCAGAGAGACAGATCTATATAGAATTGGTTTTTATTTACTGTATGCTACACAATAACTATTTTAGATATATGGTTGGCTGATTGGTATTTTACTTCGCTTTCAACAATATTTCAGTTATATCGCGACATGGAAGCAGAAGGTTACCAACCTCTTAAACATAGTGGCGCAACCCGGGAATCGAACCTGGATCGTCGGTGCCACAAGCCAAGCCCTTAACCACTACACCAAGCCTGCCCCCTTTAGATATATGATGGGGCATAAGTTCTAGTAGCAAAAATATATAACCTCTAAACCAGACTTTCCCCAAGGCTATACATCTCTATGTAGAGAGACTTTGTTGATAATTTTCGTACAATGAACCCACCTGGAAAGGAATCTACTACCAAGTTACAGAACGTTTACTTAATTTATTGCACCAAAATTTCAGTGCAAAATATTGAAAGGAGTGGTTTATAATACATGTAAATTTAGCTAGTGATGAATTAGCTTGTACCGTGACTGTCTCTCTTCCTATATATTGATGTATTAGCATAGTAATAAATGAGCACACAAAGAACACTACCAACTCCATGAGATATGAATTCCAATTAAACTATGGCAGTGCCAACTGGACAATTGACCGTTCCAATCATTTGTGAAAAAATGTTTAATCAGTTGAGGTCTAAATACTTTACACCTGGGTCATATCTCGAACAAACATTGAAAATGTATTTTGATGTCGTGAAATAAAATAAATATTCTGCGAAAGCGATGGGTCAATTATGCTCCATGGCAGCAAAATCTTATGACCATAAATTTGGTCATAGGCTCATTGTGTACATGTACTTGTGACAAAGGTATGACACACCACTGCATCATGGATAACAAATGTATGAATAATGAAGCAGATCAATCTTATTGTTACTGATTTCTGATTTAAAACTTAAATTGACTGCAATGTTGACTTTGGATCAAGGTTACAATACAATCTTGTGATTGATTGAATATTGTTTTACGTCACTCCATGATTATTTCATGAATATGGTGACGGCATCTGCCTGATGCATTACATACAAACTAGACCTTTGCAACGGACCAACCCGAAGCAGTGAGGGATCTTTTACATGCAACGCCTACCACGAAACAGGACCTTGGTTTTTAATTTTACTGTCTCATCCAAAAGACAAAACACTGGTGCACCCAGGGCAGGAGTCGAACAAGAGACCTCTCGATCATGAGCCAAGCACCTTATTCACTACACCACACTGGCTTCACTCTTCTGTCTTGGGATATAATTCAGTGATCAACCAGATCAACTATGTTATGTATGTAGCAGTAGTATAAGACAAAGTAGATCTTAACATGGATACAGACAGGGGTATTCCTATATACTACCCTAATTGTGTTTGTGTGGGGATCTATAAGCACTCACAAAGAATACTGTGAAAATGAGTATTCATTTACATTGCCTCATCAAGGTACATGTAGACAGATAAGGAAGCAAGAAATGATAAATCATCCAAATGACCTTATTGGGTCTTTTTGTTAGAGTTATTAAGCAATCTGATTAAAACCACATCTCTATTCCGCTTCTCTTTTTTACCCCTTCCATCTAGTTTCACCAGATCTTTATCCGCAATGGGACAAAAAGAGAAGCGGAATAAAGATGTGGTTTTAATCAGATTGAGTTATTAAGCAGGTATCGGACCTCAAACCATTGTGACATCATACAAGTTCTTTACACTAGTTTCCATAGAACTGGTTGACGTCACAATGGTTCAACATAAAATACATTTATAACAAAAAGATCCAATAAATATGCTGCAATGGATGGAATATTCAACCACTTATGAAACAGACTTACCGTACTTCTACCAGAATGTCCTACTATTTCATACGCACAGCAGATTTTAACAATGAGACTATGTATTTCAACTATTTCAACCACCAGATCCAAATGCATGGCTACTCCAGATGGAGTGTGATATATATACAGTACAAGAGATTTGCATCAGAGATACAATGTGCCATGTTGCAAAACCTCAGAAACAATAGGGCACATCTTCCACTCACGGTGAGTAAGTGTATGAAGTTTCAATGCAATAGCAGTTACTGGTAACATATATTGGACTCTTGATCTGGAAATCAAATTGCTGACAGACGACCACCTGCCGCCCGGCTCACATCAAATTAAGAGCGGAGTTTTGCAACTTGTCTGAAAATGCTGTAATATTCAACCAGAGGCTGCAGTATTCGACTCCCTTATGATTTTTGAAATAAATTACATGAATATTAAAGATACCCCGTTGTTGAACATGAAAGTCAGAACTGTGAAAGTAGTAAGAGGAGTATATCTATTACAACCATATTACTTGTGTAAAAACTCAACAAATAATTAATAGAGGTTTGCAACATATGAACTGGTTATAATGCTTTAGAATGTTTTACTAAATATTTATACTGTCAGTGTACTATAATGTGTGCAAGTTATCTCTCAGGAGTGAGCCCTTTATAAGACATTTATAGTCTTGTTGCTCAACCCTGAACTTAATTCCATTGTAATAAATATATATGTGCTTATCCAATCAATACTGTTTGAACTACATTGTACTGACTTGCTCTCTGTGACAGTTGAATGTCTGCTGAATTGGCAGAAATTGTAAAATGTATGACTGAATGAGGATTAGATAAAATTTCAAAAGAATTGACAACATAACCGCTTGTTTTTTCTGTAGATCTAGATAATCATAAAGCCCTCCCTCAAAATATACCTTTTTTCTGCTGATCTTATATTTAATTCCATGCTAGACATGCGATAATTTGAAAAAAAAATTGTATCATTCTGATGTCATCATGAAAATCTCAGTACAAAGAAGCAAGTCTAGCATAAGGCCCCTTACAACATGTTTAATAGACCTTTTTCCTAATGATTTTACATTTCATTTGATGCCAGACATATGATAATTTGCTGTAAAAGTTTGAGTCATTTCACTTTGACATCACTATGCTAGCATTAACCTCATGATGAAAATTCTGGTAAATAAGAGAATGTCTGGCGTAAGGCCCCCTACATCATGTTATATTGGACAAGAAACTGCTAAGGACAGTAAGGCCAGTTTGCAAAGCAAATTTGAAACAAGGTCAAGGTCAAAAGTCATGGAATCAATTGAAAGCACTCTTCATAAGGAATCTATGTGTGAAGTATCAAAGTCCTACCCCTAATGATTCAAAAGATATAGCCAAAGTCAAAGTTTTTTTTAAAGTATGTCAGTCCAAAGTCAAGGTCACTACTTTGAAAGTCATGACATAGTTTGAAATCTGTGGTCATTAGGACCGTATGTGTGAAGTATTATGCTATAGTCCTCTTAGTTGCTGAGATTTTGCTTCAACCAGAAACTTTAACCAAAATGTTGACGGATAGACAGAGTCAGAAGGATGGATGGACTGACAGAGTCAATCTATAGACCGGAATTGCTTTGCAATCTGGCCAAAAAACATCTGTTGGAAAAACATCTATCAACTGGCAGTGGCGTGGTGCCCTTCATGCAAAAATGCAAATGAATAGACTGTAATATGTACAGCATGCTGTAAGTCTTTACTGTATTATTAATATTTATTATCTAGAGTGTATGTATCATTCATGTGATTAATATTTTGAAGTTTGCATTGCTTTATACAGAAAAATTTCCATTTTCCATAGAACCCCAGCCTTTCTTTTTTCAAATTTAAACGTACTGCAACAGAGACAGGACAAAATAGCTCTTCCAAGCAGTTATAACAAGCTACCCCACTGACTGAGAACTCCATCAAATTTAGAAGGACTACACAGATAGATATACTGATCAGGAAGGTAAATTCAGAGGCATGGCTATTCAGGTATATATCCGGACGATTGATAACTATGTTACTTATTGAACATTTGAAAGCAATTCAAGTAATTAACTGCACAACTTGAAAGAATATAACGTATGCCAATAGATTTAGATTTAATATGATTTTAACGAACCGTCCGGATTTACTTCGCATCCGGATTTATCTTCACAACCATTACAGACGATTAACAAAGTAATCCTAAAATAACACATTCTTTCACAGACACAGGACTGGCTATGTCCGTATGTGACGTATCTAGGCATATGAGGCTATGTCACTTTATGAGTAATAAATGCCATCAAAGCGCATCTACCTAGCTCACTTTTGAGTAAAAATGACACGTATATAAGTCTATCTGTGAAAGTTAACAAAAATAGGATATATGTAAGTACCACAACTTATGTTGAACAAAACAAACTACCTCATATGCCTCGACTTTCTAACTACTTTCCTTTCTGTGCGTAGATTAAGCTCATAGTCTTCTAAACGTTTGGAAGATAACAGGTCATATAATACATCATGTAAAACATTAATGTGATGGTGATTTCTATGGTTTGTTTCAGATTTGTGAAGTAATTTTTTGCTGTTTTCCATTCCTCATTTGATTTACTTTATCATTAATCAAATAAGCCATTTTGGGCACCTCCTTGCCATGGAAACCATCATCACAGCTTGTTGATAAGAACACATTTTAGTCTTTGTACCGTCATCTTCACAATGTCAAGGCTTTGTTATTTCGTCTTTCTATTAACCTTAACGTTGTACACATGTATGTGTTTACGTATATGTCAGAGGACACCCTGTATGCATTTACATAATTATGTATCAGATGGCACCATGTATATGTTAACGTATATATATCAGATGACACCATGTATTTCAGACGACACCATGTATGTGATTACGTATATATCAGACGACACCATGTATGTGTTAACGTATATACCAGACAACACCATGTATGTGTTTAAATATATATCAGATGACACCATGTATGTGTTTACTTATATATCAGATGACACCATGTATGTGTTTACGTATATATCAGATGACACCATGTATATGTTTACGTATATATCAGATGACATGTATATTAAACGACATCGTGTAGTTTACGGATATATGAGAGGACACCATGTATATCAGACGTCACCCTGTATGCGTTTACGTATATATCAGATGACACCATGCATGCGTTCACTCATATATCAGAGGACACCATGTATGTGTTTGAGTATGTTTCAAATATCTGTTGCAGAGCTCCTTCGTTAAGCTGCTTTCTTTCACAGTTCTTCTTGTTATCTTTGACAGAACATATTGCGAAAAACTAATGTAGAAAAATCAATTTGTTATTCATGTAGTACATTATTGTTAGTGCCATAGTCACTTGACACCACTTACGCTCGTATTTTGCGGTAATGTCACTGTCCTTTGCAGTATGGAGCTCGTAGAAAAGTTCCCCGTGGAGGGTTTGACTTAAGTATCATTATACTCTTTTCCTTATGTTGTGTGGCAATGGCACTTTCTACACAGTGTTGGTTCATTTACATATACAGTGCCGATTACATTTGTTTCTTGAGTATGTAAGGGCATTGATAGCGGGTGTGACTAGCCATTCAGGAGACGATTATTCCTCCCTGGCACCTGGTATCACCTTTGAATTTCAGGGGTCCGTGAATGTCCGCTGTGGTATATTGTTGTTATTGCCATAGTCACTTGACACCTGTTACTTTCGTATTTTGCTTTATTGTTTGTAATGACAACACGTATATAAGTAGTTCTTAATATGATATTACTGATACTTTTAGTTAAGTGCTTTGTATAAACCTTTGTTGTTGTTGTTGTTGTTACTGTTGTTGTTGCAGTACGGTCTCTCTATGTGTCTGTAATTGTTGTGTCTTGAAAAGGGGACAGGTTGCCTCGACAAATATTTAATCCATGATTTGATGTTTTGGAGTCGTTGTCTCCTTTGAGCTTTTATCTTTAACCTTAATTTTAAAGTGGTGTCTTTTATTGACCTTCTGTTGACACTCTTGAATAGCGTATATAATAATAATAGTAATAATAATAATAATAATAATAATAATAATAATAATAATGATAATAATAATAATAACAACAACAACAACAACAACAACAACAACAATAATAATAATAATAATAATAATAATAATAATAATAATTCTACATGTATATACATTTTTGTCTATTTTACCGAACTTGTTGACAATTTTGAATGTTGCTAAGTACGACGTCAGATCGCAGTTATCAAAGTGGGTAGACTAAGTTTTCTTAGTCGATTATTATAATTAACAAAGGTAATTTGTGTAGTACACATATCCACTTTTCAGTATTGTTTTAAAAAGCGACGTTTGGTGGACTTTTGATTGTTATGCCTATGACATCATAATCAAATTTCTGAATTGCCTAACATTGCATGACGTCTTCAAAGCAGTATTTTGCGCAATGTAAATTGCTTGACATTCGAAGAAAGTGGATTGGTCTAGAGGCAAATGGCTCAGTCGTCTTTGAACTTTTCAAAATAGAACATATTCACTGTACGCATCCGTTTTGAGTTTTACATACTGCATATTCTTTTATGAGTAAATTCATTATTATTTTTTTATTTATTTATTTTTACAAATACAATACGGAATATCTCAACTACAATAACGTCAACATACACGCGCACTTGGTGATTGTTATGACGTCATATAATTATGACGTAAGTTGCCCACATAAAAGTGCCCACATCGAGAACAATGGATTTGGTAGGTGACTAAATGCAAAACTTGACGGATTTTAGTAGTTGCGATACTCCGTATTATAAATCCACATTTGAATTCAATGTGGAAGCATACATCTAGATGATCAGTGGCCCTTTCGCCATATGTTTACACGTGAAATCCAGATTTGGGATCAATATTGGTCGAGTAGTTAAGCTAATACACATATCCCCCCCCCCACCCCCACCCCCACCCCTTTCAGAAATTCTTGATCCGTCACTGATGATTTATATTTTACTTAAGATAAAAAAAAATCTTTATATGTATATTTATATATTTTGTTTGATATTTATTTTTTTCCAGAAAACTATCTCTTTGGTTGACTGTTTTAGTTTAATTATGGGCATCAACAGGAGCCGTCCACGGCGTATATATGCAACTGACTACTGTCTCCAGTATAAACAACGGAAATGTGAGTGTTAGAATTATTCCTTTCAAAAGCTGATAATAAAAGTATTGCTAAGTATGAACAAAATTCACATACATCTAATTAAAAGCAAACAAAATATTAGACTACTTGATAATACCCACCTGTTCAGGTAAATAACATGTCAAAACAGAAACCGACTATAGTATGAAGCATTATGGGTAATTTGAAAAGGTCACCGAGAAAAGAAAAAATCCAGTGTCGATAGATTTCCTGGAGTTGTAGTGGAGTACGTAATAAACATTATTGAGGAATTATTGGCCTTATATTGTGTCCTGTAAATAGAGAAGTGAGAAGATTTACTTTGTTTTTATTTCACCGCAATATTCATTGTATTGAGAGATAACTAAGGAAGGAAAATTGTTTACGAATTGACAAGCGGAAACGGTCAATGGAGGCAAGTGATTTTGGTGTATCGCAAATGTCATCAAAACTCAACAAAAACGTCCAAACGAACAGAAGAAAACAATTTTATTCTCACCCGAAGAGTTTTTTAAGAAACTGTAATCTGTGTACGAGTGTGATTTCTTCATAAAGACCATCGATTCCAGTTTGTTTACTGTTTAACTTAGATTGGACTCGGCTTGGTGGGATTTTATTTGAAAATTGTGCGTCAGTTCAAAATATTTAATCGTTTGAAAGCAGTGGATTTTCATCATGAAGTTTTTGGAGAATTCCTTGTTTGAACAGATCAACTGTAAACTGAACATGCAGCTTGATAGCTCTAGAATCGAAGGAAGGTAAACATCGAGAAGGGTGAAGTGTGACCTATTTTTAGATCAGCTGATCAGGGCTATTTATTACTGTAAA
Source organism: Pteria penguin (assembly GCA_035048485.1). Taxonomy (NCBI): domain Eukaryota; kingdom Metazoa; phylum Mollusca; class Bivalvia; order Pterioida; family Pteriidae; genus Pteria; species Pteria penguin. Next base: position 2,185,144 of record CM068582.1, on the reverse strand, counting down.
GTACAGTCTATACAACCGAGTACTAACGCATTGTGCCCTTGGGGTAAATTGGTGACAACATGTACTCCAATTAGTAGTTATGTAAACAATTTGTAGAAATATGTGATTGCTTGTTTTAACATGTTTGTTAGCTCATAAGTATTTTAAAAATGAGATAATTGGAAGGAAAAGAGGCATATATGGCATATAAATGAATCTGGTACAATGTACATGTACATATCACATGTACATAGATCTAGTACCAGATTCATACATATATTTATATATACTTAGTAGCAAGGGAAAAAATTCTCATTTGATTTTGGGAGACCACAGCTCAAAAGTACAATAATTTGAATAAATAAGTGAATATCCTTTTTTAAACACTCAATTACAAGCTAGTACTGAATAGAAAGAAACATGTACACGTAGATCTACTCATAACGAAAATTTAGAATTTTGATTTCAAATGTGCATATTCAATATATCATATATATTGTTATATATCTAAATTGTAACACTTATATTATCAGACATAAGTGGTAATCTGTAGGTTATATACTCACTGACTGACTACAGTACATGGTCAACATTGAAGTTAAAATGCCGCAGGAAAGCTACCTGCATGTAGGACTAGCAGTACTAACTGTACTATGTATGTACATGATATTTAGGATAACTATATTTCCCTGACATGCTGTATCCACTCACCTTTGTGAAGTTTTAATTTACCTGTAATCCCCCATTCGTCCAGGTTAAGCAGGTATACTGACTACATATCATAGCTGCTGAAGGTCAGAGGTCTTACAGTCTCCACCATGAACCATAGACTACAGTGCTTTTGTTTTTTTTGTTTTTTATGGTTTGGTTTTTTTTTTTTTGTTTTGTTTTGTTTTTTTTTAAAGTGCCTGTACCTTTTTAATTTGGGATTTTTTGGTCTCATTTGCATAATGCTAAAGGATCAATATTTTGGAAAAAAATTTTGACAAATTTTGGGAAATATCAATGAAATTTCTTTTTGGAAAGGGTCCTCATAAAAGTTATAAGCGACCTGATTTGAAGAAAAAAAAAAACAACAAATAAACGTCACTACCATCATATACTGATGTTATAGTTGAAGTTCATTTAATTCTTGATGCGTACATACATGCACACACACACACACACACACACACACACACACACACACACACACACACACACACACACATATATATATATATATATATATCATTAACAACAAACAAATTGAGAGATAATTTACATGTAATTGGATACATACTGGGGTGTCAGCTTAACTTAATGTTGTACGTGTCAGAAGTAGTGCTAGTATAATACAGTACATGTACTATGAATATAAAATTTGTTCATGAATATTCTGAGTGTTTAGTATGTGACACTAATAAAAGTTTTATGTCTCATACAGGATCGAGAGCTATTCCTGTAAAATGGCTGGCAATGACAAGAAGCTGTATAAGTTGATCAGTCAGGAAGGAGGTGTGGGGCCGATGGATCTCCAGGCTTTATCTCCTCCACAGACCCAGCTATCTCTCAGTCCCACCAAGTAAGTCAGAAGTGAGGGTAGTCCAAATGGGATGGGGGGGGGGAGGGTTGAAGGACACAAAACAATGCAAGAATCATTCTAAACACAGTGGGAATTCAGGTGTAAATTCAACTGTGCTTCATCACACCCACATTCTGATATGTAGCACTTATCATGTCTAATGAATTTTGGTTTGCTATTATGTTTTCATTTTCTCTGTTTACCCTACCATGATTAAATGGAAAATGTGAATGATAATTGAAGTCTCAGTTTTTATATGACGTTTAGCTGGATCTATCATTGATATATCATGTATAACTGGATTTATCATTGATATATGATGTTTAACTGGATCTATCATTGATATATCATGTTTAACTGGATCTATCATTGATATATGTATATCAGGTTTAACTGGATCTATCACTGATATATCATGTTTAACTGGATCTATCATTGATATATGTTTAACTGGATCTATCATTGATATAGGATGTATAACTGGATCTATCACTGATATATCATGTTCAACTGGATCTGTCATTGATATATGTTAAACTGGATCTGTCATTGATATATGTTTAACTGGATATATCATTGATATATGTTTAACTGGATCTATCATTGATATATGTTTAACTGGATCTATCATTGATATACATGAATCATGTTTAACTGAATCTATCACTGATATATCAATTTTAACTGATCTATCATTGATATATTCTTAAGTGGATATATCATTAATATACATGTATGTATATCATGTTTAACTGAATCTATCACTGAGATATCATGTTTAACTGGATCTGTCACTGATATATCATGTTTAACTGGATCTATCATTGATATATGTATATCATGTTTAACTGGATCTATCACTGATATATCATGTTTAACTGGATCTATCATTGATATATGTATATCATGTTTAACTGGATCTGCCACTGAAAGTGATATATCATGTTTAACTGGATTTATCATTGATATATGTTTAACTGGATCTATCATTGATATATGTTTAACTGGATCTATCATTGATATATGATGTTTAACTGGATCTATCACTGATATATCATATTTAACTGGATCTATCATTGATAAATGTTTAACTGGATCTATCATTGATATTATGAAGTTTAACTGGATCTATCACTGATATATCATGTTTAACTGGATCTGTCATTGATATATGTTAAACTGGATCTATCATTGATGTATGTTTAACTGGATATATCATTGATATATGTTTAACTGGATCTATCATTGATATATGTTTAACTGAATCTATCACTGATATATCATGTTTAACTGGATCTATCACTGATATATCATGTTAACTGGATCTATCACTGAAATATCATGTTTAACTGGATCTATCACTGATATATCATGTTTAACTGGATCTATCGTTGATATATCATGTTTAACTGGATCTATCACTGATAATCACTGATATATGTTTAACTGGATGTATAATTGATATACAAGTACATGTATCATGTTCAACTTGATCTATCACTGATATGTCATGTTAACTGGATCTATCATTGAGATACCACGTTTAACTGGATCTGTCACTGATATATCATGTTTAACTGGATCTATCATTGATATATGTATATCATGTTTAACTGGATCTATCACTGATATATCATGTTTAACTGGATCTATCATTGATATATGATGTTTAACTGGATCTATCATAGATATATCATGTTTAACTGGATCTATCATTGATATATGTATATCATGTTTAACTGGATCTGCCACTGAAAGTGATATATCATGTTTAACTGGATCTATCATTGATATATGTTTAACTGGATCTATCATTGATATATGTTTAACTGGATCTATCATTGATATATGTTTAACTGGATCTATCACTGATATATGATGTTTAACTGGATCTATCACTGATATATCATGTTTAACTGGATCTATCATTGATAAATGTTAAACTGGATTTATCATTGATGTATGTTTAACTGGATCTATCATTGATATATCATGTTTAACTGGATCTATCAATGATATATCAATTTTAACTGGATCTATCATTGATATATGTTTAAGTGGATATATCATTGATATATCTTGTTCAACTGGATCTATCATTGATATATGTTTAACTGGATGTATTATTGATATATGATGTTTAACTGGATCTGATGTATGATTTTTAAATGGAACTATAACTGGATCTGTTACTTAATTAGGATGTTAAACTTGTGTTACAGATACAGTAAAAGTACAGGAAGTGATGGGGAAGGTTACCTTTGTGATACTATCTCCACAAAGACATTGTTCTATTTGATCTCGACTCTGAATGCTTCCTTTAACCCTGACTACGATTTCAGCAATGCTAAGAGTGAAGAGTTCAGTAAAGAACCAAGCATCCAGGTGGGTTGTATTACTGGTACTACTGTGTTGTCCTTTTGGGGGACTGTGAACATTTTCAGAATGCTTCATAGGCTTTTGAAATGTTGAATCCCAGAATCTAGACTCAAACTTTATGACAGTGTTAAGTCCCAGATCAGAGTGGTAAACAGACAATACATTGCAAAGATCCCCTATGGTTTCATTTGTTAGATTGTGATGATATTTCTCCCAGAAATTTTTACATCAAAGATTTGCCATTGTTTGTTACAAGTAGGTTAAGTACCTGGGCTTAAGATTTAGTTTATTATGTTTATTTTACTGATATATGTATTGTATGTCGTAAATAGTGAAAATGAGATTTAACAGTATACATGTTGCAATCAGTTTAAGTGTATTTTCAAAGTGGACTGCAAGGCTAACGGCCCCAGTACACATTAAATTTGATAAATACAGCATGCACTTTGTAAATGTTTATACTTGACACACATGAAAATTGTAGATATTTATACCTATGTTTATATTTTCAGTTTGTTGCCACCAATATTGACTCACAATTGAATGCAACAGCAGGGGAACTTTTTGGAGCATTAAAATCAACTTTATGGGCAGCAATTGATGATGAAATATCACTTAATGAATGCGATATATTCAGGTTTGTAGAGACACGCAGAAGTGGGACTTGTAGGGTTTGTTATATAGAATCTTGTCTGCAGTAATGAGTAACAAGTCATTAAGACAAACATTACCGTACTGAATCTGGTTCTGTCCACTACTGTTATTCATAACCTTGTGGTTATATCAGTAAACTCGAGTAAGATGGAAGTCCTTATCGTTTTATGACTGGATCCTTAAGATATTTATCTTTGTTCCATTTTTATATGCCTGTCATAGACAGGGCGTATTATATCATGGCGTTGTCCGTCCAAGCATGTGTGTGTCTGTCCATCTGAGTTCATGTTTTCTAGACTTCTTTCCGCAGTCTTTTAAGGTATTAGATTGAAACTTGCCATATAACTTTATATTAATGAGGGTAGGTACCAGTTCGCATTTTGATATGACTATGATTGACTTGGTTTTGCCAGAGTTATGGTCCTTGAACTTAGCTTAGCGTAGCCTAGTATAATGGCATTTTGGGATATAATAACTTCAGTAACATGAATTGATTTTAATAAAATTTTAACAAAAAACCCTGATAAAATAAAGAAATATGCCTTTTGATTTCGAAAATATTCCCTTTGTCAGTACAGAGTAATGGGTCTTTGACTTTTTTTATTTTTGAACAAATTTTAGAAAATTATTAAAAATTCATTTCTCACCCAATTTCTTTCAAATTTAAATTTGTGCGAGATATATGAACTTTAATATAAATATATATTACTGGTTTTTATTTCTTCTGTATTCTTACTTTTTTGATGAAGAAGAAAAAAACGGGAAAGGGGGTTTGGTTAAATTCTTCTCTTGGCCATAACTTCTAAATGCCATTATGGATTTCAATAATACAGTCAAATCTCGTTATCTCAAAATCGGAGGGATGGTGGAAAATACTTCGAGATATCCGTAGTTTGTCTTCGAGATATTCAAATTTCGAGTTTAGGATAAAAACTCCTGCACTTGTTAACGTACACCGTTCATGTGACATTTGTGATTGTTATAGTAGATGTAGGAAATAAACATGTATTTTTCAATAAATACGCATGAAGATGTGCATATTGTTCCTAAATTATTAATCTAAATCTCATCATACCTTTTATATTTTATGAATATATAAAGAGAATATACTCCAAAACTGATAACGTCATGTTTCCTTTTTACAGTAATATTGTAATTTAACTTCAATACTGGATATAACTGTCTTATACTATACCTAAAACTGAGGACGGGCTAACACATAAGACAAGATAAATACATAGACATACACATGGATTTGAAATAAAAATAAATTAATGAACAATGTAAAGAAATTTCTTTAAATAAATGCAGGTATGAAAAAGCACTAATTACAGTCAATGTTAATTATTTAATTCTATGTCGAATATAATAAGCTACCATCATTTACTAATATCTGGTATAGATAACATGGTAAACACGGATGCGATCGATTATGTAATTACTGCGGGTTTCTACACTGAATTATACCATGCGAGCGACCTGTCATCTAGGGTAAACATAGCGGGGGATTTTGTCAATAAGAAACCAACTTCGAGATAAACCGGGTGAATAAGAACTTCGGGATTTGAAAATGTATTCGACATAAGCATGGTATTCGACATATCAGTGTTCAACACATCCGGGGTGAATTTAATCATAATATGAAGGATTTTTTTGGTACCGATGTTCGACTTCGAGATATCCCGGGTATTCGAGATATCAGTGTTCGAGATATTGAAGTTTGACTGTATTATACAGGGTTGTTGCCTTGGGCCAAAGCATTCATTATCTTGAGTCCTGAATAATTAGGGAGAGGGGGGGAGCCTCCACACTTTAAAATTTTTTCCTGTCAAACTGAGCGACGGGCGTATTTATCTATTATGCCACGCTAGGCGTTGCTTTTGTTAATAAAAGAAAGCGTCAGGTTCATTACGGTTATTTACACGTTTTATTGATGATTTGAGTGTCAACTGTGTGCATAATAGATAACAAAGATTAAGCAAGTTATGATCATTCTTATGGTCGTATGTTATTTAAAAGTGCTTGGACCAAACCTTTCAAAACTGAATTTTCACTACATGTTTCTGCAGTTTCATATACAATGTGTCTTTTAATGCCCCGTTTTATATATTTCTTCTTGTTGCTTATGGTATTCTTTAAAGAAGACAGTCTTAACATAACAACTCACACCTATAATGAAAAGTGATAGATTCATTATTCAAAATATATTAAAGTATAGTATATGTATTATAATTTATCAGGAATCTAAGCGTTGTGGCCTAGTGGATAAGGTGCTCTGCTCATGATCGAGAGGTCCCGGGTTAGACTCCCTCCTGGGCACACCGGTGTTCTATCTTTCGGATGAGACAGTAAAAATTGAGGTTCCGTGTCACGGTAGGCATGGCACGTAAAAGATCCCTCACTGCTTCGGGTGGGTCTGTTGCAAAGGTCTAAATTTGTATGCAAAGCATCAGGCAGATGCCGTCACCATATATGTGAAATAATCGTGGAGTGACGTAAAACAATACTCAATCAATCAATCAATATCAGGAATCTTATGTTTCAGCTATAATCCTGACCTTGCTTCTGATCCTTATGGAGAGGAGGGCTGTATTTGGTCCTTTAACTATTTCTTCTACAACAGAAAGCTGAAAAGGATTGTATTTTTCACTTGCAGGTCATCAAGGTAAACATTTTTTCCCTTTAACATCATCCTATCAAGTGTAACCATTCAGTTTTGTAATGTCTTGTATACCATCTATGTAAATTTTTAGTCAAGTGTTTCAAATTAAAACAAATATAAAATTTGAGATATCTATATAGCATTGGCAGTAAACATATCTTCTTCTTCTTCCAATACAAAGTGTACTCAAAAGTTGAGCATTATACTACATATATCAAAGAGATTCTTACATGTATTGCCATTTTATGTACTTGACTATAAAGATACATGTATATGACTACCAGCATATGAGTAAATGTCAGTACATTTTTGCTATTGGAATTCCAGTGGTTTTAAATAAATTTGATCAGGAAATATTATTAATGTACATGTTTACAAAGAAAAGTAGTTTAGCTTTAAGGACAAAAATAAAGAACATGTACTGAACATATTCAAGTGTTGATAGTATGAAAACGTTACTTTAGACAAAGTTATTTTACATGTATATGAAAAAGAAACCCCAAATAGAAATTGATTTAAAAACTAAAGTACCAGTAAAATTGTATGGGCATGTTTGGGAATGTACACTAAGTGACTACATGTAACTATACAGTAATAAATACAGTAATCTTTCCTAAATAGATCACTTAAGTCAGCATCATACATTTAATTATTTTTTTAGGATTTGATATATAATACTTCTTCAAATATCTGAGTTACTTATCCATCATTTAATTGCTTTGCTTCTCACACTTAAAATTTACTGACTTCTTTATAAATTGCATAAAAGGGTTCTAAGTCACTAGGCGTAAATCTGTTGCTGTTCTTTGCCTTCTAACTTTGCTATGCTATGTACATTCATTGTTCATTAGTGTGCAAGGTTGGCAAACATAATCACAAATTGTGTAGGTATTATTCTATAGGTATTATTCTAAAGGTATTATTCTATAGGTATTATTCTAAAGGTATTATTTTATAGGTATTATTCTATAGGTATAATTCTTTAGGTATTATTTTATAGGTATTATTCTAATTTTCGTTGATTAAAATCAGCTACAAAACTGCAACTTCAAAATATAAACATAAATGTATCTATCTAGGATACACTGTCTTGACCTCAGAAAAGTTTAATGTGTTTGTTTGGATATCACTAAAACTATAAACCTGTCTCCATTCATTCTCCAAATCCATATAAAAATGTTGCCTAACTTCCCTTCCCCCCCCCCCCCCCCACCCCAACAACAACAAAAAAAATCTGACTTATGAATTCTATTTTATATGCTAATGAAATCTGACACAGTAATATATATCTTTTATTCACGGTGCGGGGGTTGATAAAACATAGTTTTGGATTTATAAGACTTTCTAGTTACAGAATAGCTCTGTAGTCAAATTATTGGAATTATGTTTGCCACTGAATGCTTGATGTTGTTTGTAGTGTATCAGCACCTTATGATTCGGGCATAGGGGGAGATGGAGAGATGTTTGACGTAACAGATGACATGGAGTTCTCTCAGGAGTGAGTGCTGGAGCTAGGCCTCTTTCATTATCATCTCTTTTTCCATTATAATCTTCATATTGTATTCCATCTTTTCTGATCATTGAATATTCACAAGATAGGCTGAAAAAAATTCGTGTTTTGTTTCTCAGACTTACAGTTTAGAAAAATTAAAATATGACTGAGGAATGTTTTCATTCTTCTTCAAGAAATGGGAGGAGCAGGCTTGATGTAGTGTTTAAGTATTTGGCTTACAGTGCCAACGATCCAGGTTCGATTCCGGGGTTGCACCACTATGTTTAAGAGGTTGGTTACCTCCTGCTTCCATGTCGCGATGTAACTGAAAAATTGTTGAAAGCAACGTAAAACACCAATCAACCAACCAGCCGAGAAATGCCAAGAAAATCTGAGAAACTGCTTAAAAACCGGAATCTTACAAAAATAAAACAACCATCAGTTGGCACAGTATGTTGCTGAGAAACAAGTCATGAATTTCTTTTTCATCCTCATGAGAAGTTTTCCTAATTGGGTCTTGTTGGAACTTCTCAAAGTAAAATTCACGGTAGTAATCAATGTAATACATAAATATACATGAATGTTATTTAATGCTAGATGTACAGAGCTAAGAAAAAGAATCTTGAAGTTGCCACAGCATTTCCTATTGATACAATTTTAGTGCACTTTAAGGCTCTTAGTGAGAAAGTTACAGTACATCTATAATGTATGTTCTTAGTAGAGTAGATAGTGGTGTGTTTTTAGCTTACCTGAGCCGAAGGCTCAAGTGAGCTATTGTGATCAAAGGTAGTCTGTCACCCATCCGTCGTTAACTTTTCACATTTTCAACTTTTTCTTCAGAACTGCTGAACAGAATTTGATGAAACTTGGTATGCATGAAGTACTTATGGCCCCCTACAAGTGTTGTTGTTTTTTGTCCAGATTCGTTAGCAGGTGGTGCCACCACAGGCAAAAGTAGGTCACAGAGGGTACCCTCCTTTAACAAACTTCTTCTTCAGGCAGGGGGCATACAGAGACAAACCGAATACATAGGAATGATCTAGAGGGATGTCTGAAGAAGTGATGTTATTTTTGGTTCTGTTCTGAAATCAAATTTTTGACATTTTTTCGACATTTTTATGGACTTAGTAATTTCAATGCAGAAAAGTGTCATGTTTTTAGCTCACCTGAGCCAAAGGCTCAAGTGAGCCATTGTGATCAATCACCGTCTGTCGTCCGTCGTTAACTTTTCACATTTTCGACTTCTTCTCCAGAACCACTGAACAGAATTTGATGAAACTTGATAAGCATGTAGTACTCATGGTCCCCTACAAGTGTTGTTGTTTTTCGTCCGGATTCATCAACAGGTGGCGCCACCACAGGCAAAAGTAGGTCAAAGAGGGTACCCTCCTTTGACAAACTTCTTCTTCAGACCGGGGGCATGCAGAGACAAACCGAATGCATAGGAATGATCTAGAGGGATGTGTGAAGAAGTGTTGTTATTTTTGGTTCCGTTCCGAAATCAGATTTTTGACGTTTTTTTGACGTTTTTTTGTACTTGGTAGTTTTAATGCAGAAAAGAGGTATTTTTTTCTTTTAGTAAACATTGATGCATTAATTTCGTTTAATTTGATCATTTTGATGGTAAGAAATACTACTGCGAAGAAAATTTTTCAATATTTTATGTTTTGGATTTTTTATGAATTTTTTAAGACTTTCAAGAAAAAGGGGGTGGGATAATTGGTGTAAACATTTCACAGTTTGAACTTTTTCTTCGGAACCACTTGCTGGAATTCAATGAAACTTGGCATGCATCAAATACTCAAGGTCCCCGACAAATGTGGTCATCTTTGTCAGGATCCATGAACAGGTGGCACCACCACAGACAAAAGTAGGTCACAGAGGGTACCCTCCTTTGACAAACTTCTTATTCAGATCGGGTACATACAGCGACAAACCGACTGCATAGGAATGATTTAGAGGCATATGGGAAGAAGTGTTGATATTTTTGGTTCCATTCCGAAATCAAATTTTTGACGTTTTTTCATTTTTATTTTGGACTTTGTTATTTTAATGCATTAAAGAGTTATTATTTTCTTTTAGTAAACATTGATGCATTCATTTGGTTTCATTTAATCATTTCTCTGGTAAGGAATGCTGGTGCGATGGAATTTTTTCAATATCTAGATTTTTGAATTTTTTATGAATTTTTTAAGACTTCCAATAAAAGGGGGGGGGGGGGGGGGACAATTTTTCATATCTTCAACTTGATCTACAGAACAACTTGAAGGATTGTGATAAAACTGGGTAGGATGCAAGTACTCATAGTCCTTTTCAAAGGTTTTGTTTTTTGTGCGGATCATCCAAATTGGTTAACAGATAATGCCACCATGTCTAAAAGTAGGTCTCACAATGGTACATATATCACTTGGTAATTGAAATATGGAGAGTAGCGGTTCAAATCCAGCTGTGGTCAAAAATTTTTTTTTTTTTTTTTACACATCTAAATAAGTTTTTAGATGTTTCTCAACACTCAACATATAAAATTAGGAATTTTACGTTTAAGACTTCCAAAAAAAAAGGGGGGGTTGGGGGGGGGGTGTTTTGGCCATTTTTCTCATTTTCAACTTTTTCTACATAACTGTTTGAAGGAGTTTTTAATAGATCTTGGTAGAAATAAGTCACTTATGATCCTCTTCAAATTCTGTTGTTTTCGTCCAGACCTCTTTACAGGTGGCGCCACCATAGTCAAGAGTAGGTCACAAAAGAGTTCCCTCGTTTAACAATATTCTTTTTCATACGGGCTGTATACAGAGACAAACAGAATGCATAGAAATGATCTAGAGGGATAAGTGAAGATGTATTGTCATTTTGGTTCCCTTCCAAAATCAAATTTTTTTCGACATTTCTTTGGACTTGGTGATTCAATGCAGAAAAAAGTGTCATATTTCCTAGTTAATTGATAATGATGATTTCTTATGGACTATTGTGATCATAATTATGGTAAGGATTGTTACTTTGAAAGAATTTTGTCAATATCTCAATTTTTGGATTTTCTATGAATTTTTTAAGACTTCCAAATGAGGGTGTATAGGAACAATTCAATCACATTTTTCACTTCTGCTGTTATACCACATGAAAGATTTTAATGAAACATGGAATACATGAAGTACTAAAAGTCCTCTATCAATTTGGTAAATTTCATCCAAATTGGTTAACAGATAATGCCACCATGTCTAAAAAGCAGTTCTCACAATAGTACATATACCACTTGGTAATTGAAATATGGAGAGTAGCGGTTCAAATCCAGCTGTGGTCAAATTTTTTTTTTCATTTCTTTACACATCTAAATAAGTTTTTAGATGTTTCTCAACACTCAACATATGAAATTAGGCAATTTTAAGTTAGATCTGGACAATATTTGAAAGATTGTTGTTCATGACCCAAACTTGAAATCAGTCAACAAAAGGCCCCACCTAAAGAAAATGACTAACTTGTTGCCCTGAATGACTTCTTGCAGAGACAAAGGAAATGCTTAATATCAAAATCACCTGAATGGATGTGCAAAAAAGTGTTGTTTTTTATTCTAGCCTGAAATAAAATTTGACATATTTTCAACATCTGTGTTGACTTAGTCACATTAATGCAAAAATAAATGAATTCTTCCTTCATGCATGACTGATAATCTAGGTACTCAGGTGAGCGATATAGGCCCACTTGGGCCTCTTGTTCAGTTAATTGATAATGATGAGTTTTTATGGTCTAATTTGATCATGATTATGGTAAGGAATATTATTGTGAAAGAATTTTGTCAATATCTCCATTTTTGGATTTTTTATGAATTTTTTTGGACTTCCAAATAAAAGGGGGAGGGGTGGCCATTTTTCACATTTTCAACTTTTTCTGCAAAACTGTTTGAAGGATTTGAATAAATCTTTGTAGAAATAAATCCTTTATGATCCTCTTCAAATTCTGTCGTTTTCGTCTAGACCTCTTCACAGGTGGCGCCACCGCAGTTAAAAGTAGGTCACAAAAGAGTACCCTCCTTTGACTATCTTCTTCTTCATACTGGCTGTATACAGAGACAAACAGAATGCATAGAAATGATCTAGAGGGATGAGTGAAGAAGTATTGTCATTTTGGTTCCCTTCCAAAATCAAATTTTAGAAATTTTTTCGACATTTGTTTGGACTTGGTGATTTCAATGCAGAAAAGTGTCATATTTCCTAGTTAATTGATAATGATGATTTCTTGTGGACTATTTTGATCATAATTATGATAAGGAATCTTATTTTGAAAGAATTTGTCAATATCTCATTATTTGGATTTTCTATGAATTTTTTAAAACTTCCAAATGAGGGTGTATAGGGACAATTCTTCACATTTTTAACTTCTGCTGTTATACCACATGAAAGATTTCAAAGAAACATGGTATACATGAAGTACTATAGGTCCTCTATCAATTTTTACATTTCATCCAAATTGGTCAACAGATGGTGCCACCATGTCTAAAAAATAGGTCTCACAATGGTACATATACCACTTGGTAATTAAAATATGGAGAGTAGCGGTTCAAATCCTGCTGTGGTCAAAATTTTTTTTCATTTCTTTACACATCTAAATAAGTTTTTAGATGTTTCTCAACACTCAACATATGAAATTAGGCCATTTTGAATTGGATCTGGACAATATTTGAAACAATTGTTGTTCATGACCCAGACTTGAAATCAGTCAACAAAAGGTCCCACCTAAAGAAAATGACAAACTTGTTGCCCTGAATCACATCTTGTAGAGACAGAGCAAATGCTGAATATCAAAATCACCTGAATGGATGTGCAAAAAACTGTTGTTTTTTATTCTGGTCTGAAATAAAATTTGACATATTTTCAACATTTGTGTTGAACTAGTCACAGTAATGCAAAAATAAATAATTCTTCCCTCATGCATGACTGATAATCTAAGTACTCAGGTGAGCAATATAGGCCCACTTGGGCCTTTTGTTCTTATCCCTGTCGAGTCTGGGTTAGTGCTTGGTCATGGCAAGTGATAAAACCTGCCAGTTTACGTGGTAAAGGTGGATTCTTCTGTTTTCCTCTGTCACTAAATATTTGACATCTCCATATAGGGGACATAATCCTGGTGTGGTGTAATCATCCGCCATATAGGGGAGATAATCCTGGTGTGGTATTATACTACACCATAAAGGGGAGATAATCCTGGTATGGTGTTATTCTACACCATATAGGGGAGATAATCCTGGTGTGGTATTATACTACACCATATAGAGGAGATAATCCTGGTGTGGTGTTATTCTACACCATACAGGGGAGATAATTCTGGTGTGGTGTTATTCTACACCATATAGGGGAGATAATCTTGGTGTGGTGTTATCCTCCACCATATAGGGGAGATAATCCTGGTGTGGTAATTTCCTCCACCATACAGGGGAGATAATCCTGGTGTGGTGTTATTCTACACGGTATAGGAGAGATAATCCTGGTGTGGTATTATTCTCTACCATATAGGAGAAATCATCTTGGTGTGGTGTTGTCCTCCACGACGAAACACTAACACTAACACTGCCATATTATATAGGGGAGATAATCCTGGTTTTAACATTATGCAGCAACAGACAAACAAACAATTAACATATATTTCATTTCAACGTAATTTGATAATACCTATTGTACATGTGTATAAGTAAATCTCCATTCTACCGGTCTGTAGTCATTGCTTAGATGCTGATTTATTTTTATGACACAATATTTTTTTCTACAGTGACAGCATGTTGGATTGAAGAAGTAGTTAACAGTGTAGCGGTAGAAGGAGGGTGGATAAGACAAAATCTGGTCAGGAAAGACTTCATTGTCATTACAATCAGGGAATGTTAACATCAAGTGTTATCAACATGTTACCATTTAATCACTTTTATTCTTAATGCCATTATTGTTCTCAATCATTCCTTTCGCATGGAAGAGCTCTTGTTATCATGTTTGATTTGTTGGTACAGATTTTCATCATGATGATATGTATACATTGCTTAAATCCTGGTATATTTTGTTTTTATACATGTTTGAAAATGTAATTCACTATGTTAAGTAATATTGTAACAGTAGTGAAGTTGATGATGTAGAAGGCACTTTATTTATCAATTCTCTTAATAATTGTACAAGTTAAACTACATTTCCTATATTGTTAGTAAGAATACTTCACCCCTTCACACAAAAACAGAACAAAAACATAAAAAAAAACCCCAAAACTCTGACAAAAATCTTTTGGTTTCTAAGTGATGGTTTTCTTGTGGATCCTTAGACTACAAATTGGAAAGATATTTACAAAGAAAAAAGTCCTGATTAATGGATGTAGACTTGGGTGAGAGAGTTATATTTGATAGTAAAGTAAATGAGGTTTATAACAGTTTATCAGTGGAGACCTTTGTACTGTACTGTATACTGTACTGACAGTTTATCTACTGTACTGTATACTGTACTGACAGTTTATCAGTGGAGACCTTTGTACTGTACTGTATACTGTACTGACAGTGTATCAGTGGAGACCTTTGTACTGTACTGTATACTGTACTGACAGTTTATCAGTGGAGACCTTTGTACTATACTGTATACTGTACTGACAGTTTATCAGTGGAGAACTTTGTACTGTACTGTATACTGTACTGACAGTGTATCAGTGGAGACCTTTGTACTGTACTGTATACTGTACTGACAGTTTATCAGTGGAGACCTTTGTACTATACTGTATACTGTACTGACAGTTTATCAGTGGAGAACTTTGTACTGTACTGTATACTGTACTGACAGTTTATCAGTGGAGACCTTTGTACTGTACTGTATACTGTACTGACAGTTTATCAGTGGAGACCTTTGTACTGTACTGTATACTGTACTGACGGTTTATCAGTGGAGACCTTTGTACTGTACTGTATACTGTACTGACAGTTTATCAGTGGAGACCTTTGTACTGTACTGTATACTGTACTGACAGTTTATCAGTGGAGACCTTTGTACTGTACTGTATACTGTACTGACAGTTTATCAGTGGAGACCTTTGTACTGTACTGTATACTGTACTGACAGTTTATCAGTGGAGACCTTTGTACTATACTGTATACTGTACTGACAGTTTATCAGTGGAGACCTTTGTGCTGTACTGTATACTGTACTGACAGTGTATCAGTGGAGAACTTTGTACTGTACTGTATACTGTACTGACGGTTTATCAGTGGAGACCTTTGTACTGTACTGTATACTGTACTGACAGTTTATCAGTGGAGACCTCTGTACTGTACTGTATACTGTACTGACAGTGTATCAGTGGAGAACTTTGTACTATACTGTATACTGTACTGACAGTTTATCAGTGGAGACCTTTGTACTGTACTGTATACTGTACTGACAGTTTATCTACTGTACTGTATACTGTACTGACAGTTTATCTACTATACTGTATACTGTACTGACAGTTTATCAGTGGAGACCTTTGTACTATACTGTATACTGTACTGACAGTTTATCAGTGGAGACCTTTGTACTGTACTGTATACTGTACTGACAGTGTATCAGTGGAGAACTTTGTACTGTACTGTATACTGTACTGACAGTTTATCAGTGGAGAACTTTGTACTGTACTGTATACTGTACTGACAGTTTATCAGTGGAGACCTTTGTACTGTACTGTATACTGTACTGACAGTTTATCAGTGGAGACCTTTGTACTGTACTGTATACTGTACTGACAGTGTATCAGTGGAGAACTTTGTACTGTACTGTATACTGTACTGACGGTTTATCAGTGGAGACCTTTGTACTGTACTGTATACTGTACTGACAGTTTATCAGTGGAGACCTTTGTACTATACTGTATACTGTACTGACAGTGTATCAGTGGAGAACTTTGTACTGTACTGTATACTGTACTGACAGTTTATCAGTGGAGACCTTTGTACTGTACTGTATACTGTACTGACAGTTTATCTACTGTACTGTATACTGTACTGACAGTTTATCTACTATACTGTATACTGTACTGACAGTTTATCAGTGGAGAACTTTGTACTGTACTGTATACTGTACTGACAGTTTATCTACTGTACTGTATACTGTACTGACAGTTTATCTACTATACTGTATACTGTACTGACAGTTTATCAGTGGAGACCTTTGTACTATACTGTATACTGTACTGACAGTTTATCTACTGTACTGTATACTGTACTGACAGTTTATCTACTATACTGTATACTGTACTGACAGTTTATCAGTGGAGAACTTTGTACTGTACTGTATACTGTACTGACAATCTAGACGTCATTGTAGCCCTTCGTTGCCATGGCATCTTGGTTTGATTGTCTTTGGTAATGTAAGTGTACCAGTATGATTGAAAGCGGACTTGAACTTTATTCCATCTACTGATTTATCACTGTGGATGGTCTGAAGAGACCTGGGGTCACATTCTGGTGACACATCAGTCATGCACCTCTCACATTATCTGAGTTTGGGAGGCTGTAGCAGTAACACATGATACTTTGTACTGCTCACTACTTAACTTCTCTAACTATGTTATGCCATAAATTGTGAGAGAGAAAAATTGAATTAGTTGAACAGAAAAGTCTCAAGAACCAGAATAGGTTTCTCCCAGACATTTCTCAAAAATCAGTAAATGTTGGGGGGGGGGGGGGGTGACAGTCTGGTTTAATCAGATTGCAAATGTACCAAGCCAAGGTTTGTGGTTTTCTCTGGTTACTTTAGTTGATCCCCTTACTCTGTCACTACAGCTGTACAAACAATCTACCCTTGTTCTCCAGTTTTCTCTTAATAATGTGCACAAAATATCTTGTCTGCATGTGTGTGTAGGCAATTGCAGGGGAGAAGGGATAAAGTGAATGCATCCTGCCCGTGTGAACTGAAAGACTATAAAGTGACTGTATGTAATATGGTGATGATATGGTATTGTGCCCCAGAAATCTATATCTAGTGTACATAATCTTTCAGGATTTTAGAATTTTTAGAATTTATTCCGTTTTGTTTCTTTTATGTAGTTACTTGTGTTACAGTTCTGAAATGTGCGTTGTATAATGTAGATCTATTTTTATATCTTTTTATCCAATTTCTTTAAAACTCTTATGTCGTTTCACTGTATATAGTTAAGCAAGTTACTGTTTTAGCATATTCTTATTTTTGTAGTTCTGTTATTTTGTTAGCGTTTGTGCAGCCATGTTGCTGAGTTATTGTTCTTGAAATCCATTGAGAAATATCTATCTCCATTTGTCATTATGTGGATTTAAGGCTATAAGACAAATCATTTCTTGCAAAAAGAAGCATTTGCTAGAAGTAGGTTCCTCTTGAAGGAAAAGTTACGCAATAACACTGTGGATTATACAGACATGTTGGAGTGAAGCTTCCTCAGAATTCTCAAGAAAATTATTTGTGTTTTACAGCTGCATAAAGTTTATATGCAGACAACATGAAAGGGCAGATGATACAGTTGTTGGTATGCAGAGTGATAAGAGGACACTTTTCAACAACTAGTGAGATTACTTTGCAATGGAATATTTTTGTGTTATTTTACTTCATATAGTTATACCGCACTTCATTTCTTAGACATTGCTTTTGAAACATTGCTTCAACATGAGCAGTAATAGATCAAACTTAATGTGGCAACTAAATGTATACAACTCACCATTTCATTTTCATACTGGATCACGGGGAAACATTTCAAAGTACAGTTTTACTACCAAAACTACCAGTTTTACAGACCCTTCAGAATCATGTCAAACAAATTTAGTAGAATCTCTCATTTTGTCAGCCATATTTAAATTTTCTTGATTGTTATAGTACAATGTACTTTGAAATTAACAGAAATCTTACTTATCCAAGAGTTACTTTACTGATATGGGTATGTTCAATGGATTGAGTGCCGTAAATACCAAATACTTTCCATGTTAGCTCTCCTCTTACCCACTAATAGTTTGCCGTCAAGGTTGCCATATTTAATGTGTGTAATATTCAATAAGAAGTCATATGTATATAATCTCATTTGACATTCAGCAATGCTGATGTTTTGTTGTTAAATTTGTTTTTAGTATACAAAAAAATTAAATTGTTTTTACCAAGACTATAAGGAATTGTCTTCAGTTTCTTTTATTACCGAATTAAAGACAAGCAATTGAAGAAGAGGCTTTGGCGATCAAATGAAATACTGCACTGGAACTCCTTGTATCAGCCAACAGCGAGAAAATCATACGTGCCCCTTCTTTGACCTTCTAAACAAGCAATGTATTTTTTAACAAATAGGGGTGCTCAGGTGTTGAATGCTGGTTTAAGCTGTATTAAATGAAAATAATCATAAACATAAAATAGATTCGGCAGATATATAGTACAGGATAGAGCAACAAGATGTGCATCTTCTGCTAAGCTCTCTCCCAAAGTGTTGAATGTTGATTCACCTAAATACACAACTGTGTCTAGTACAACCTGACATCCCTCTTATGATTAATCTTGGAATCGTTGTATGCAACTTTATCGTTTTGGGGATTAGGGTCTTTGCGTTAAGTTTGAGTTAGAGTCCTGGGCTGATTTTCGCGAAATAGTGGTACGCTTGTTTTTCACCTTACCAGGGGCTAAACTTAGTCCGTCTGAATTTGCGTTAGTCGAAGCATCGTAAAACTGGTCAACTTACGATTCGACTAAAGATTTGGGAGGGTCTGTTACCAAAGTAGACAGGACTTTAGGTGGGTCCGTTTCCAAGGTGGACAGGGCTTCGGGAGGGTCTGTTGCTAAGGTATGTAAACTTTAATGCAGTGCGTCAAGCAGATGCCCTCGATCGCCATATACGATAACAATAAGTAATGATCGATTGATTTTTGTTTAACGTCACACTACGAATATTTCACGTATATGGTGACGGCATCTGCCTGATGCGGGGCATACAGATTTTGACCCACCCGAAGCAGTGAGGGATCTTTAACGTGGCATGCATACCACGACACGAGGCCTCGGTTTTTACTGTCTCATTCGAAAGACAGGACACCGGCATGACCAGAGCGGGACTCGAACCCCGGTCTCCCGATCAGGATGCTAGCGCGATACCACTAGACCACGCCGGCTTACAATAAGTAATGAAGTAATATAAAAACTGAGAAACTGTGTTGTTTACACAAACAAATAGAAACATTTAGCCAGAGGTCTGTCAAATAGGCTATCGACAGGGAATGGAGAGGAAGGAAGGCAGCTGGACCCACCCATGGTTTACAACCTTTCTCCATTGTAACTAAATAGTGTGCCATGTAAATAAATCAGTGGTGCCGCCATGTACCTTTAAAATATTTTAAAAGATGCATGCCTATGTAGTTTTTGCGCATGCAATCGCCAACAGCAATGATCGATCTACAGAAACGACTTTCGGTGATGAATAGCGCAGAGGTATTAGCGACAAACGATTTTTTTTGTGATAAATAGCGCTGAAGGTTCAGCGACCTTCTGTGATGAACACCGCAGAGAGATTAGCGACCAACAACTTTCTGTGATGGATGGCGCAGAGAGATTAGCGGGCAACGACTTTCTGTGATGAATAGCACAGAGGGATTCGCGACCACCGACCTTCTGTGATGAATAGCGCAAATGAATAATGCCGCAGGAGGATTAGCGACCACAAACGATTTTCTGTGTCAGACTGTGATGAATAGTACAGATTGATTGATTTTTTATTTTTGTTTAACGTCACACCACGAATATTTCACGTATATGGTGACGGAATCTGCCTGATGCGGGGCTTACAGATTTTGACCTTTGCAACGGACCCATCCGTAGCAGTGAGGGATCTTTAACGTGCCATGCATACCACGACATGGGGCCTCGGTTTTTTACTGTCTCATCCGAAAGTCAGGACACCGGCATGACGAGAGCGGGACTCGAACCCGGCCTCTCGATCAGAAGGCAAGTGCGTTACCACAAGGTCACGCCGGTGTAACATTAAAAAGTGACCCCATTGAAAACTGACCCGCGGGTCAGTTTTCAATTTTAAAAACTGACCCGTGGGTCAGTAAATTTGGTCCAAAAGTCGTTGAAAATTGACGCACGTCGTTAAATTTTGACTCCCCATGGGGTCATTTTTTAACGATTTTTAATTTTATGTATAGTATTGAAATAAAAGTTTTTATGGAAGTGGGGTGGACATATAGGATGTCTCTCACCATTCCATCTCATTCTCCCTTCCATATAAGCTTTTCTCGCATACGAGACTGAAGAATTCCACCGGAAATGAGGTTTTAGATCAATCGATCTGGAACATCGATTCTAGATTCTCATATGCCTCCTCCTTCCATATCGGAGCGAATCGTGCTTCGCAACTGACACACATTGTGCATACAGAAAAAATGATATAAACAGGTGGAAAGATTTGTGGTTTGGGTGTGATTTCAAACTCGAACTGCATTTCTTAAATACTAGTATACTTTTTATCTCGGGAGAAAATCTATTCACTAGGCAGATTTTCCCAGGAGAGGAGGGAGAGGCTATTTTGGGAAACTGTCTACTATTTCACCTGTTTTTTGTTTTTAACCCATTATGCATATGGTCACTGGATCAAGTTATAAACATCCACATCAAAGACATCATTGGATCCAGAACAGAATTGAGGATCGTAATTATGGGGGGTATGGACTCCTGGTCAGCCCCTCTCATTTTTTACTGGAAAAGTATATATTATATATTTATATTTATTTATTTATAGAAAGATGATTTGTTTTACAAGTTTCACATATTCAGGGACTAGAAACCCTCACCACAAACATACAGCATTTGGCATCGTGATTCAACCACTTTTGTATTTCAAAAATTACATCAACGTTTAAAATATGCATATGTGTATCAGAACCTTCCTAGTTCTCTTGCTCTTGAATTATGTCGCTGGGTAATAATGCAAGTTATTATTTCATACACTTGCAAAACATACATGTATTCGACTGATGAGTCCCTTAAAACGGCGAAACGACTCTTGAAAGGCATGCACAATTTAGAGTCTTAGTAGTAACATTTCATTCACAACAAGATGTCACGTGGATAACAAATTGTCGAAGCGTGACGTCAAGTGTACGTATATTATAATTTCAATTTATTATTATCATCATTATTTGTTTTGATCATATTATTTTCGGCATTTTTTTTTCGTCCTGAACAGACCACGTATGAAAAGTTGTCTCGCCGTTTAAAGAACAGGCCAGTTGGCATAATCATGTAAAGGACGCTGTTCGCTCAGGTGTCCATCTGTCCAAAAGTCCCTTATGATTTAACTTTCTTGACACACTTTATGTAATCTTGAACAATAATAATTACTGTATTTGTACACAACCTAATTTTCACCCAAAATGTTGATGATCAGGTTTTAGATATACGCTGTATTAGCATATTCATGAATTAGCGTGATCTATGATTGTCCTTCATAATGTCTTCACAAACATTTTATTAGCGAAATCATTAATTAAAACAAAAAGATCAGCACTTACTCCGCTTAATATGAATCCCGCGAAAATAAGTACAATCCAGTAAATATAAATTTGGTTATAACTACAAAACAAGATCGATTTACGTCGAGTTTGAAAATACTTTTACAGGTAATTTATACGAACTTTACTGGGATTTCTAAAATGACAGATCATACTTAAATACAAACATTGACATTGACATTTACTCCCACCGAAAAGAAAAATCACACCGTTGCACTTTAAGTCGGTTACTTTCTGGGTAACATGTGCTGTTTCCAAATTATCTTTTTTTTAAAATTATCACTAAACATATGGACAAGTATATGTCATCTTTCAGAAAATTTGATAATTTGTGAATGAAGCGAATGCAAAGTGTAAATGAAAAACAAATTCATAAATATTACGTTAGAAAGTGGAAAATGGGGTATATACTCTAGATTAATTGATTCTTGTTTAATATCACTACACGATTATTGTATGTATTTGGTGACGTCATCAGCCTGATGTACATCTTCACTGGCCAAGAAAGAATCGGATTAGAGCCTCGGCTAGCGAAGATGCCGCTGCATTGCATAGAAAATTATACCTTTGCAACGGACTTATCCCGATTTTCTTGTCACGGAATATTATACAGTTATTGACTGGGATTGAGGGCAACAGATTATCAGATAAACTCGAAGACAAACGGTAACTGTTGTAATCAGAGGCCGAATTTTCTAACAATGCCTTAGACCGCTTGATATCAACAGCGGTTCTATAGAATTCATTTAGAAACTATTTCATAGGGATTTGACAACACATCATATTTACCATGTAAAAAGTTCATAATTGTATCAAGTGTCACAAATGACGAAACAAAATATAAGAGACGAATCTATTACCGTATTATCAATCTACATGCATTGATTGTTCCAGATATTCCCTGTACAAAGACATTTTATAGGCTATTAAAGTTATCCTTTCTTAGCGTTAAAATTTGACCCCACTGAAAGTGTATCTAGCTAAGTACATGTATTGTAAAAGGGAGGTTTTCTCGACTTGGGGTCGTTGAAATTTGACCCTACTTCTAATGACCAGTCTTCAAGTTCATTATACTTATTATCAGATAATCGAATAGCCATACTATTTTATTAACCGGATTTTTTTCATAGGGAGTCATTATTTAATGCTGAAGTATTAACACCCCCTTCCCAGCTACTGTCCTTGCATTGTCTCAGTAAAACATCCCTCTTATTTAACAAAAACAGACAGTGTACCAAGCTAGATACTTGTATTGTAATAAGGAGATTATCTCGACATGGGGTCGTTATTTAATGTTGAAATTTGACCCCCACCACTAATATCAAGTCTTCAAGTTTACTAAAAGATTATTTAAAGTCACTTTATATTTTAAGCAGAAGTTCGAAGCTTTATCATATGGAGTCATGAATTAATATTGAAATATGACCCCCCCCCCACCCCCCTTTCCAATTATAATCCCTGCACTGTCTCTGCAAAATGTCACTTTTTATTCAACAAAAGCACACAACATGCTTATAGCTAATGAAATATCAGTTCTAACAGACAACGCGTCTAATGAGATCGAAATTTGCATAATATTCTACATATGATGTCATTATCCAACGTAAAATGTAGACCATGCTGTAAATGACCAGTGTGCAAACAGGAAGTATACAGTGTGAACTGCATAGTTCAAGGGAACATTGTACGCAAGAGTCAATTTTGAACGTTAAAATATGACCAGTAGGTCAGTTTTC
This sequence comes from Pteria penguin, assembly GCA_035048485.1. Lineage (NCBI taxonomy): Eukaryota > Metazoa > Mollusca > Bivalvia > Pterioida > Pteriidae > Pteria > Pteria penguin. The sequence goes on along the minus strand of CM068582.1, from coordinate 2,161,180 downwards.
AATGGGGTCACTTTTTAATGTTACACCGGTTTATATTACGGTGGGATGACAGGCATCGAAAGGTAGTTTTGGTTCCCGGTATTATAGAACAGTCTGAGACTTTCCTCCTAAGAGGATTTCTACCCTTTCCCCGGGAAAAAAAGTCTACTCTAGAGTAGACTTTCCTCGGGGGAAATTCTGCTGTAGAGACAATTTTCCGAGGGAAAATTCTACTCTACAGTTAGTTGTAGAGAAGGCTTTCCCCCAGAATAGAATTTCACCCTTTTATTAACTATGATCTTTGCATTATCATGGAAACTATACACACAGATACAAATATAGCTTATTGTGTTTGCTCTGTCCATCCGCCTTTGAAAAAAAGCACAAATGCACAAAACGGATAAATGACAATTTTATGTGATTTTTAACTTAAAAGAGTTTTACCTTCTAAAGTCATAAAATTGCATGGAATCTGTTTATGAGTGAAACAGTGCTAATATATCAAAGTTTTGAGAGAATTATGAATTTTCAGGAATTTTAAAGATATCTATAAGCATAAAAAAGGAACGATGTTACAAAGTACATGTACGTACATGTTTATGTATGGGAACACATTATGATTTTTCTCCATAACCGCTTAATTGGTGGATATTTTTGAAACTTGGTAGGGATTAATTAACTATGGTCTCCTACAAGTCTTGTTGCCTTTCGGACAGATCCGCCGTTGGGTGTATCCAGTAAGGGCCAGAATTTGTAGCGGAAGAGTCCCTCTTTTGACAAACTCATTCAGACCGGATGACTACAGCGACAAACCAAATGCATAAGAATGACCTAAAATTATGTTTTTAAGGCTAGATAAAAACAGGGGTGGATCTAGAGGGGTGCTAAAGTAGATCACAGAGAGGCCTCTTTATCGGCAAACTTCTTCTTCAGACCGAATGCATTAATAGCGTTATACCGAATGCAACAGAACTTGACAGGAAGCAAGTACTCAACGTCTCCTAAACACATCTCTGTTTAAAATAGTAAGGTATTCTTCAAGTTTTAGGTTTTAGGCAGATCGCATGTTCTTACAAAAGTTGTCATTGTTTTCAGGTGAGCGATGTAAGCCAGTTGCACCTGTTTCTGGATAGGTATACCCTGCCTGGCTGTCGCCACATAACTCACTGACATATATGAATCATAATTCATCACATAAATCATGTGACTAAATTATCTGGCGGCACCAAGATAACGTATACGACGGAAGCTGGTGTGGCCTAGTGGATAAGGTGCTTGGCTCGTGATCGAGAGATCCCGGGTTTGACACCCGCCCTGGGCACACCGGTGTTCTGTCTTTCGGATGAGACAGTGAAAACCGAGGTCCCGTGCCGCGGTAGGCGTGGCACGTAAAGGATCCTTCACTGCTTCGGATGGGTCCGTTGCAAAGGTCTAAATTTGTATGCAATGCATCAGGTAGATGCCGTCACCATATATGTGAAATAATCGTGGAGTGACGTAAAACAATAATCAATCAATCGATGGTATGCGGCGGCCGCCAGATAAATTATAGTTCATATTGTGTCAATAATTAACGGGCTTCCGTACTACGATTTATCGATATCAATTACAATAATTATTTTTCTCAAAATCATTGTTTTCGCGTGTAATAAAATATATGTGCTATGAATTGGTAAAAAACCTCTCTGGGAATAGCCAGAAAATCTACGCCACCAACTCTACATCCTGATCAACCTCTTCATGTGTAGTTGGCTAACATGACTAAATTCGGACAGTTCAGATTGCTCCACTTTGAATCTTAAAACTTTTTACAATCTTAAAATCTGTATATGAGCAAATTATGCTTAGCATTCACTACACTTCGGTATGATAGAAACACGAGTAGCCTAAACTAGGCAAAAATTTCATATATAAGCCATAAACACGAAGGGTTCTTATTAAAAAGACCTAACAAACCTCATTGTAGTTTATTCCTTTGATTAGATCTGTGTCTAGCTTCGGCTCCGACGTACTTTTTATAAATACTAAGACTTACCTATTATAGAGGCCTTTGTCTTGGCATGAGGGGTAAAGGTACCAAGTTTGACAGTCTTAGCCCAACGGTTTGGTCTGTATCCTGTCCACAATGTCCGGACAGACGGACGGACTGACGGACAGGTGGACAAGGCCATACCATAATACGTCCCGCCAAAGACGGGCATATAAAAATTAGAGATATCTCTTTTTAATAAGAAACTGAGATACATGTGTCTCTATTTTAATACATGTAGAGATATATGTGCATATCTTATTAGAATAGAGATATCTCTATATTAAGTATATCTCTTTTTCTCAATAAATAGAGATATCTATATTGAAATAGAAATATCTCCATTAAAAATAAGAACATCTCCGTTTAAAATATTATTTTATCACCATAAAATTTAACATTTTAATTATCTAAAAAAAAAATACAAAATTGATAACAAATAATCACCAATACAACACCCAACCGTAATTTGAATGATTTGAGAAAATGCGTTTGGTACAAATTTAATATGAAGAGATGCTAAAATTCAATATACTTGTTTATGTTAAAGTGTCAGTATTGTTTTAATGAATATATGAAAAATCCACCGTTGCCAAATAATTATATATACTGATAATATCTGTCAGATATTTTCTAAAAACAAGCTGTGACGTTACTGACGTTATGAGCATTAATCAGGTGTAGGGCCAATAAAATAAACTTTTGATTAACAATGAAGGTAACTTCCAATGCATTTAAATAATAAAAACAAAATTATTACTATAAATGATAAAATAAATGCCTTACCCTGATATCAGAGGAATTATGACTCTACTTTATGACGTGTTCTATAAGTTAATGTATTTATGGTATTAAATTTCCTCATATGCAAACAAGTTTGACATTAACCTCTAAGAGTTATTTTGACCTATTTTACTTATTCTAACTTAAGTTAACTAGAGCTGTCCTAACGAGACAAGTACCCTCCGTGGCAACAAAGTTGAAACATGCAATAATTCATCCCAAGATACATTACTGGTATAAATGTAATGGATGTCCCACTTCAACATTTTAAGGTAAAACGAATGAAAACAATTTGGTTTGTGCGCATTCCGACCTTGACCTTGTAGATATGACCTTGGTTCAAGGTCATAAAACATCCTTGGGTCATGGACGACAATTGTATAAAATATAGTCTTCCAACAACATAACAGGAAGAAGTTATGGCCCAGACAAGAATTCTGACTATGTGTGCACTGTGACATTGACATTGTAGATATTACATCGGTTCAAGGTAATAACACACCCTTAGGTCATGGACAATAATTTTGTAAAATATTACCTCCTTCCAAATTAAAAGGAGGAAGTTACGACTCGAACAAGAATTCTGGCTATGTATGCACTGTGACATTGACCTTGTATATATGAGCTTGGTTCAAGGTCATGACACACCACAATTGTGTAAAATTTGATCTCCCTCCAAAGTAAAAGGAAGAAGTTATGGTCCGGACAAGTTTCATGGACAGACAGACGGACGGACACACAGACAGACAACACGTCCCGTACAATGTGATACACACCTTTGCAATTGGGTCATGAAAAACAATGGTGTGAAATTTTATCCAGATCCTACATAGCAGTAAGGAGCTATGACCCGTACAAGGATTTTGAAAATGCATATACTATGACCTTGACCTGCGAGATATGATCTTGAGTCAAGGCCATGACACACCCTTGGAAATATGTAACATCAAGCTCGGCCTCGTCTTGTATGATTGACTATCCATTCCAAACCTCTCATTAGTCCAAAGTCCAAGAAAACTCACACAACAAAAGCAAAACAGAAGAAAACGATTAGAATTATTGTACGTGTCCAATGCACTGTACCTCCGACATCTTATATTTTGATATACATGTTACCAATGATAAGGTTTATTTATCTATTGTTTCATCGACTTCAAATCGGAAAATATTGCCATTTTATTATTTTTTTTTCAACAAAGCACACATTCCATTTGTTTTTCTGAAAAGCATCACAAATATTTGTGATAATTAAATTAAAAATCAGACTTGCTCTTCAGGTTTCTATGTACCGTATTTTGAACTATAGGTCAATATATATTCATATACATTTATAGAAGAATTATCAACGACAGCTCGACCTATACCTGTTTCAGATCAGCGATTTTATATTTTCTTGTATAATATGTGAAATGTGCATCCTCATTCCATTTGTTTTTCTAATAACTTAAGCCACCAATACCAATAAAATTCACTGGAAGAAGGTCAGGAGACCGAAATATTGTAAATACTGAGTTAATTGTTCTTTGTTTTATGACACCTCCCTTCGGAGGACTAAGATGCTTAGCAAATGTGCCCCGGGTTTGTAACGTGGCCTGTGTCAAAGAACAATTATTTGAAGCAATGGATATGATGAACACAATTTACTTCTGAAGAGCGCCTGTTTACAACAATATTGTTGTAGAGATATGTCAACTACTATCAAATTTACTAAGATCGCCTTGCACCCTCCCGAATTTGTACCTTATAGTGAACAAATGTCACGCCATGATATTCTAAAATCATTTAATGTCGAAAAATAGCCTTTTTCACTGCAATCTCAAGCCTATTTTCCTATATATACAATATTGACCGTTAAAAACCAATATGAGTTTTTTTAAATATTTTTTTGCAAATCATTTTCATCATATTTCACAATAATAAACATGAAAAATATATTTCTGACCATCCATTTGGCCGAATCTTAAGATTTTGTATGGTTTTCTCAAAGACTGGTTCTTAATATGAATTTATGAATTGGTTTTTGAAACAAATACCCAACATACTATATATATATATATATATACACACACACACTACTTTCGCCGACAGCTTTAGTTAAATTGTCCCCAAGATTAAAGAAACACGAAGATAAAGTTAAAGAATAGGGGGAAATGTGGCTCTAAGTGGGGAAAAATTATGCCCCGGATTTGTCGATCATGAGGGGAATGTCTCTGGAGTAGGATTTCCCCCATGAGGGCGAGTCTACTCTTGAGACAATTTTCCGGGAGGAAAAGCCTTTCGGGGGGAAGGGGGGAGTCTACTCTATAACACCGGGACCTGTCTGAATTATCTAATTTATTCTAACTTTTCCCGGGCACCAGACTACGGCACGACATTGACTTTGCCCTTCACCCGGTACAAAGGTCGTGGTGTTTCAAACTTGTCAAATACAGTTTCTATCCAAACATTACTATGTCGGTTGATTTACGCTTGAAGCACAGGGAGAAAGAGAGAGAGAGAGAGAGAGAGAGAGAGACGGATTTGACATGGGTTTGGTCTACCGCCAAGGACATGCATTTCATGTCTAAACTAACGGTCGACATGGTCACAAGAAACATATACAAGTACTCCAACGAATGCAGCATGAAGATTGTTTCTCCCGATTACATTACGGAGAAGAAAATCTAGATGATTGACGCGCAAAAAATAGAAATAAAAGACAAAATAACACCTGCGTTTCATATATCAATGTGTCAGGAAAGTATGAATTGTTCAAGATCTGAAAATATACACTACTACATTCTAGATAACCTCTTCTGAGTCGCTCGGCAATTCTTGTATGATTCGGAACCGTATAATGAATGTTCGGCAATATTCGTGTAAAATCGGGGATCTACGTGTACGTTAAACTAACATTACTTATAACGGTGACGGCATCTCTCTGGTTAAGTGCACAAAAATTTAACCTGTGTAACCGTGTCAACGCCTATCGGGATACTTTTCTGAAATGTTACACCAAAGTATAGATTCTACGTGGTGTATTATGTTAGAAATGCCTGTCGGGGGGATTTTAGGAGCAGGCTTGGTGTAGTGATTAAGCCCTTAGCTTGCGGCGCCGACGATCCAGGTACGATTCCCGGGTTGCGCCACTATGATTAAGAGGTTGGTAACCTCTTGCTTCCATGTCGGGATATAAGTGAAAAGTTGTTGAAAGCGACGTAAAACACCAACCAACCAACCAAATCGGGAGAATTTTCTGAAATGCCAGACCCAAGCATGGGAGATACGTCGGGTTATATAGATTCTATGCATCACCAGGTCCTCATGCAAGTTTGAAACATGTGCCATAGATATGAGGCACCTCCTGACCTCCTACATTTAAAACATTGTCATGACTATTTTATATTTCATGATTCCGGGTTACGAGATCATCGACAGTTAAGTCTGGGTTTCATAAAAACGTCAAATAAACAGTCGCAGAGGGTTCATATTCCTTGTCCTTCTGTGCCTGTTTATGATATTTTTTCATATGAGAAATTTGAGAAACATTAAAAGATAATAATAATAATAATAATAATAATAATAATAATAATAATAATAATAACAATAATACTAATAATAATAATAATAATAATAAAGGAAATAATAATAATAATAATAATACAGTGTAATAATAATAATAATGATAGTGATGATAATAATAATAATAATAATAATAATAATAATAATAATAATAATAATAATAATAATAATAATAATCATAATAATAATAAAATGATAGTAAAATGATAGTAAAATTTACATCATGTGTGTTATGAACGAGAGACGCTGTATTTTGAAATTGAAGAAAATTGTATTTGTAATGAAACAGATATAAATTTTACACACGAGTGATATACAAAATTCATCAACCTTGGCCTGATTGTGTTGGTAGCGAATGAGGGCAGGAGAGTGTAAGGATGATGCTCGACGTCATGTACATAGTCTGTTATCCGATGATAGACATTTACTTACTCCATTCTGTTACATTATATTACCGAGGTATTCTGGGAAGGTCGTCTTCACACACCTCTCTTCACTTACATCTGTTGTTGTTCCAGGGTGTTCAAAGAACAGACAAATAGGCACAGAAACATCGAACTAAAGGTAAATTCATAGGACGGATAAATGATACCATGTTAAAAGATAAAGATTTTATTTCTGTATTGGGAATTAAGAATTTCTTATTATACTTTTATAATAACAAAGTTTTGTTTTGTAAATGTACTAGAAATATATTTTTTGGTGAATTTTATTGTCTTTCATATATTTATTGTACGTTTATTAAAGGTAAACAACCGGTGTACGATGGTTGATTTTAACCATGCAGAAAATCTTGGAATGAAATAGAATTTGTATTCGAAAGAGAATATTTCATTGGCTCATTGTTGGTGCGTGACTTTAACCTATTGATTCATGGGATATATGGTTATACACATGTTCGGACGTGATAAAAATATCTAGATCAGATTTATCCAAGTCAACCACGCAGTTTCATTATACTACGTCATAACTGAATCAGTTTAAGAGGGGTTTTTCTAAAAGCTCAAAAAAGAAGTTCATATATATTGTACTATGATTTTCTAATCAATTTTCCGTCCAATATTAATACAGCTCCGCAGTTAAAGGAAACAGCTCTATTACATAGTCATAACTATTTTGACGTCTTTTACATTGTTACCTCATTATTATTACTACGCCTCTAGCATTGTAACACCATAACCATCGTAACGTTTGTTTGTTTTTTTTTTTTTGTTGCATTGTAAGGCCATAATTTATTCTTCCACGTATTCGTACAAGAACGTGATTTTCAGTCTTTTTAAATTGTTCTATCTATGACGTCATAAACAAATCGCACTAATTCCTTTACTTTTTATGTACCGGACCTCCCTCTGGAGGACTTCTTCGAATCTAAATTCTGTGTTTTGTAAAATCACTTGGAGGAATTAAAGATTGAATGAATGAACGATGGGTCAATTATTGTCACGTCTCTTGCAATTTGGCGTCACGTCACTTGTATTATAAGGTCATAACCAAAAAAAAAAAAAAAAAAGGTGGGGGTTAATGGGATGTTTGACAATGAAAATTACATACGAAATAGAGGTTATAAGGTTGAAAATAACACAAATAGCCAATCATTAGTTCTTTATATTTGCTTACATCGAAGGTTGTTTTAAGAAATTGTACTTTTAATGGAACATTTAGTCATGTACATCGCATGCAGCGATCCAAAGAGGGTACACCGGGATTTGGACCCACACTGAGATTCGGCAAAAATTACTTTTCTTGTCAATTTTCTGTGTAAATTAGTTATATTACACTAAAAAGATGGGAGGACCCATTTCGCAAAATTTATTGGGTTGAACCCCCTCTCGACAAAATTTATGGATCCCCGCCTGCATCCACAAGTAATAGAATAATAAAAAAATCACTCAGTTTAGCGAAATAATAATAATAATGTCTTTTTCTAATATAGAATTTTTATGCTTTAAATCATAAAAATTTAAAGTTAGAAAAAGACAATAATAATAATAATAATAATAATAATAATAATAATAATAATAATAATAATAATAATAATAATAATATAATTAATAATTATAATAACAACAACAACGACAACAATGATAATAACATTAATATTATTATCATTAATAATAATAATAATAATAATAATAATAATAATAATAATAATAATAATAAAGTGGGATGTTATTCGTCTGTAAAAATTTCAGTAAAATAATTCATCTGTAAAAGATAAATAAACAAAGCATCACTCTACATTTACTGTAAACTGTAGGTCATTTGATTCTGAAAGACAATTTGATTAAATTAAAATAGTAGTAGAAGTATTAGTATTAGTATTAATATTAGTATCAGTAGTAGTAGTAGTGGTGTATAGTAGTGGTATTAGCAGTAGTAGTACATGTAGTAGTAGTAGAAGTAGTAGTTGTAATAGTAGTGGAAATAGTAGTAGTAGTAGTAGTAGTAGTAGTAGTAGTAGTAGTAGTAGTAGTAGAAGTAGTAGTAGTAGTAGTAGTACATGTAGTAGTAGTAGAAGTAGTAGTTGTAATAGTAGTGGAAATAGTAGTAGTAGTAGTAGTAGTAGTAATAGTAGTAGTAGAAGTAGTAGTAGTAGTGGATGATGTAGTAGTAGTGGATGATGTAGTAGTAGTAGTAGTAGTAGTAGAAGTAGTAGTAGTGGAAGTAGTAGTAGTAGTGGATGATGTAGTAGTAGTGGATGATGTAGTAGTAGTAGTAGTAGTAGTAGTAGTAGTGGAAGTAGTAGTAGTAGTGGATGATGTAGTAGTAGTAGTAGTAGTAGTAGTAGTAGTAGTAGTAGTAGAAGTAGAAGTAGTAGTAGTAGTAGTAGTAGTAGTAGTAGTAGTAGTAGTGGATGTAGTAGTAGTAGTAGTAGCAGCAGTAGTAGTAGTAGAAGTAGTAGTAGTAGAAGTAGTAGTTGTAGTAGTAGTAGTAGTAGTAGTAGTAGTAGAAGTAGTAGTAGTAGAAGTAGTAGTTGTAGTAGTAGAAGTAGTAGTAGTAGTAGTAGTGGATGGTGTAGTAGTAGTAGGAGCAGTAGTAGTAGTAGTAGTAGTAGTAGTAGTAGTAGTAGTAGTAGTAGTAGTAGTAGTAGTAGTAGTAGTGGATGGTGTAGTAGTAGTAGTAGTAGCAGTAGTAGTAGTAGTGTAAGCTGCAGAAGTATATTAACAGCAGTTGATTTTGAATTTCTCAAACGTACAAACACAAAATTCCATGAAAGAAATGTAGCCTAAGGACACCACTTTTTTGTCTTTGCTTCCGAAACAGACACATCTTTGTTATGGTCGTAGCACAGAGGAACATGGAAGCAGGAAGTTATCCACCTCCAAACTTGCTAGCATGATAAAGATCACGACTGCTTCCCCCGGCAGATCTCATGTACAATTACCTGCTTGGCGTCGGCTATTGTTGGGTAATGCCAGGCGGATGTATAATCAGCAATAACTTGTTTGTGTTCAGTGCACTCGTCTGATCCGTTGTCCTCATGACATTTAGCGTTTTAAGTTAATGTTATGACTGTTGTTCTTGTTCACTTTGTGACAACAATGTAAATATCCCTTTCAGTTCACTACTAAAATAACTTCCTATTTTGCTACTGAATTTTATTCTGAAGCTATTTTGCTACTAAATTTGGTTCTAAGTTTACATCTAAAAGCATATTAAGTCTGGTTTGCTTTTTAGACCACTCACCTTCGCTTCATTTTTAAACGGCGACACGTTTACAGCATAAAACTGATTAAATGAAACGTGCTCTTATGTTCATTTATGTAACGATATTAATTAAAAGATGTAAAAAGTTAAACAAAACGCACACAATGAAAGCAAGACAATGGTAACAGTCATCTGCATACACACTATATACTGCATGATTTTCTTGCTCCATTCCCTGTTCCAAACAAACTTTGTCTAGTAATTTTTAATCATAATTATCCATTAATATATCAATTAAATTTATACACTATTTTTCTCTGTATTCTGTTACGGATTCTATTTTGTATTTCATATGACCAGAGTCATATGTTGTCACATTGTTGTGTTTCTCCATTATAAGAGAGCAACCATTTTATTTTTATAGGGGGGGGGGGGGGGGGCAGGAAGACTTTGCAAAAAAAAAAAATGTCCGGCTCAAATTTTGGGGAAAAAAATAATCCGGCCTGAAGGGCCGGCAAAAAAAAAATAACAGTAAATAAATAATAAAAAAAGAAAACCGGCTCTGAAATTTGGCAAAAAAAAAAAAAATATTCAGGCCGTTGAAAGTCTTCCTGCCCCCTACGCCCCCCCCCCCCTAAAAAATCAAATGATTGCTCCCTAACACCGCAATGTTGTATCTCTGTATTCTAACGTCATAACCATTGTTTTTCTCCATTATAACACCGAATTGTTGTATCTCTGTATTCTAACGTCATAACCATTGTTGTGTTTCTCCATTATAACATCATATTATTGTTGTGTCTCTGTATTCCAACGTCATAACCATTGTTGTGTTTCTCCATTATAACATCGTATTGTTGTATCTCTGTATTCTGACGTCATAACCATTGTTGTGTTTCTCCATTATAACATCGTATTGTTGTGTCTTTGTATTCTAACGTCATAACCATTGTTGTGCTTCTCCATTATAGCATCGTATTGTTGTATCTCTGTATTCTAACGTCATAACCATTGTTGTGTTTCTCCATTATAAAACCGTATTGTTGTGTCTCTGTATTCTAACGTCATAACCATTGTTGTTTTTCTGCATTTACATCGTATTGTTGTATCATTGTATTCTAACGTCATAACCATTGTTGTGTTTTTCCATTATAACATCGTATTGTTGTGTCCCTGTATTCTAACGTCATAATCATTGTTATGTTTCTCCATTATAGCATCGTATTGTTGTATCTCTGCATCCTAACGTCATAATCATTGTTGTGTTTTTCCATTATAACATCGTATTGTTGCGTCCCTGTATTCTAACGTCATAACCATTGTTGTGTTTCTCCATTATAACATCGTGTTGGTGTGTCTCTGTATTCTGACGTCATAACCATTGTTGTGTTTCTCCATTATAGCATCGCATTGTGGTATCTCTGTATTCTAACGTCATAACCATTGTTGTGTTTCTCCATCATAACATCGTATTGTTGTGTCTCTGTATTCTAACGTCATAACCATTATTGTGTTTCTCCATTATAAAATCGGATTGTTGTGTCTCTGTATTCTGACGTCATAACCATTGTTGTGTTTCTCCATTATAACATCGTATTGTTGTGTTTCTGTATTCTAACGTCATAACTATTGTTGTGTTTCTCCATTATAACATCGCATTGTTGTATCTCTGTATTCTAACGTCAAAACCATTGTTGTGTTTCTCCATTAAAACATCGCTTTGTTGTGTCTCTGTATTCTAACGTCATAACCATTGTTGTGTTTCTCCATTATAACATCGTATTGTTGTGTTTCTGTATTCTAACGTCATAACTATTGTTGTGTTTCTCCATTATAACATCGCAGTGTTGTATCTCTGTATTCTAACGTCATAACCATTGTTGTGTTTCTCCATTATAACATCGTATTGTTGTGTCTCTGTATTCTAACGTCATAACCATTGTTGTGTTTCTCCATTTTAACATCGGATTGTTCTGTCTCTGTATTCTGACGTCATAACCATTGTTGTGTTTCTCCATTATAACATCGTATTGTTGTGTTTCTGTATTCTAACGTCATAACTATTGTTGTGTTTCTCCATTATAACATCTCATTGTTGTATCTCTGTATTCTAACGTCAAAACCAGTTGTGTTTCTCCATTATAACATCGCTTTGTTGTGTCTCTGTCTTCTAACGTCACAATCATCGTTGTGTTTCTCCATTATAACATCGTATTGTTGTATCTCTGTATTCTGACGTCATAACCATTGTTGTGTTTTTCCATTATAACATCGTATTGTTGTATCTCTGTATTCTAACGTCATAACCAATGTTGTGTTTCTCCATTATAACATCGTATTGTTGTGTCTCTGTATTCTAACGTCATAACCATTGTTTTTCTCCATAATAATTTCGAATTGTTGTATCATTGTATTCTAACGTCATAACTATTGTTGTGTTTCTCCATTATAACATCGTATTATTGTTGTGTCTACGTATTCTAACGTTATAATCATTGTTGTGTTTTTCCTTTATAACATCGTATTGTTGTGTCTCTGTATTCTAACGTCATAACTATTGTTGTGTTTCTTTATTATAACATCGTATTGTTGTGTCTCTGTATTCTAACGTCATAACCATTGTTGTGTTTTCCCATTATAACATCGTATTGTTATGTCTCTGTATTCTAACGTCATAACCAATGTTGTGTTTCTCCATTATAACATCGTATTGTTTTGTCTCTGTATTCTAACTTCATAAATATTGTTGTGTTTTTCCTTATAGCATCGTATTGTTCTGTCTCTGTATTCTAACGTCATAACCGTTGTTCTTCTCCATAATAATACCGAATTGTTGTATCATTGTATTCTAACGTCATAACTATTGTTGTGTTTCTCTATTATAACATCGTATTTTTGTTGTGTCTCTGTATTCTAACGTCATAATCATTATTGTGTTTCTCCATTATAACATCGTATTGTTGTATCTCTGTATTCTAACGTCATAACCATTGTTGTGTTTTTCCATTAAAACATCGTATTGTTGTGTCTCTGTATTCTAACGTCATAACCATTGTTGTATTTCTCCATTATAACACCGTATTGTTGTGTCTCTGTATTCTAACGTCATAACCATTGTTGTGTTTCTCTATCATAACATCGTATTGTTGTGTCTCTGTATTCTAACGTCATAACCATTGTTGTGTTTCTCCATTATAACATCGCATTGTTGTATCTCTGTATTCTAACGTCATAACCATTGTTGTGTTTCTCCATTATAACATCGTATTGTTATGTCTCTGTATTCTAACGTCATAACCATTGTTGTGTTTTTCCATTATAACATCGTATTGTTGTGTCTCTGTATTCTAACGTCATAACCATTGTTGTGTTTCTCCATTATAACATCGTATTGTTGTATCTCTGTATTCTAACGTCATAACCATTGTTGTGTTTCTCCATTATAACATCGTATTGTTGTGTCTCTGTATTCTAACGTCATAAGCATTGTTGTGTTTCTCCATTATAACATCGTATTGTTGTATCTCTGTATTCTAACGTCATAACCATTTTTTGTTTCTCCATTATAACATCGTATTGCTGTTGTGTTTTTCCATTATAACATCGTATTGTTGTATCTCTGTATTCTAACGTCATAACCATTGTTGTGTTTTCCATTATAACATCGTATTGTTGTTTGTCTGTATTCTAACGTCATAACCATTGCTGTGTTTCTCCATTATAACATCGTATTGCTGTTGTGTTTTTCCATTATAACATCGTATTGTTGTATCTCTGTATTCTAACGTCATAACCATTGTTGTGTTTTCCATTATAACATCGGATTGTTGTGTCTCTGTATTCTAACGTCATAACCATTGTTGTGTTTCTCCATTATAACATCGTATTGTTGTGTCTCTGTATTCTAACGTCATAACCATTGTTGTGTTTCTCCAATATAACATCGTATTGTTGTATCTCTGTATTCTAACGTGATAACCATTGTTATGTTTCTCCATTATAACATCGTATTGTTGTGTCTCTGTATTCTAACGTCATAACCATTGTTATGTTTCTCCATTATAACATCGTATTGTTGTATCTCTGTATTCTAACGTCATAACCATTGTTGTGTTTCTCCATTATAACATCGTATTCCTGTTGTGTTTTTCCATTATAACATCGGATTGTTGTATCTCTGTATTCTAACGTCATAACCATTGTTGTGTTTTCCATTATAACATCGTATTGTTGTTTGTCTGTATTCTAACGTCATAACCATTGTTGTGTTTCTCCATTATAACATGGTATTGCTGTTGTGTTTTTCCATTATAACATCGTATTGTTGTATCTCTGTATTCTAACGTCAAAACCATTGTTGTGTTTTCCATTATAACATCGGATTGTTGTGTCTCTGTACTCTTACGTCATAACCATTGTTGTGTTTTCCATTATAACATCGTATTGTTGTGTCTCTGTATTCTAACGTCATAACCATTGTTGTGTTTCTCCATTATAACATCGTATTGTTGTATCTCTGTATTCTAACGTGATAACCATTGTTATGTTTCTCCATTATAACATCGTATTGTTGTGTCTCTGTATTCTAACGTCATAACCATTGTTATGTTTCTCCATTATAACATCGTATTGTTGTATCTCTGTATTCTAACGTCAGAACCATTGTTGTGTTTCTCCATTATAACATCGTATTGTTGTGTTTCTGTATTCTAACTTCATAACTATTGTTGTGTTTCTCCATTATAGCATCGCATTGTTGTATCTCTGTATTCTAACGTCATAACCATTGTTGTGTTTCTCCATTATAACATCGTATTGTTGTATCTCTGTATTCTAACGTCATAACCATTGTTGTGTTTCTCCATTATAACATCGTATTGCTGTTGTGTTTTTCCATTATAACATCGTATTGTTGTATCTCTGTATTCTAACGTCATAACCATTGTTGTGTTTTCCATTATAACATCATATTGTTGTTTGTCTGTATTCTAACGTCATAACCATTGTTGTGTTTCTCCATTATAACATCGTATTGTTATGTCTCTGTATTCTAACGTCATAACCATTGTTGTGTTTTTCCATTATAACATCGTATTGTTGTGTCTCTGTATTCTAACGTCATAACCATTGTTGTGTTTCTCCATTATAACATCGTATTGTTGTGTCTCTGTATTCTAACGTCATAACCATTGTTGTGTTTCTCCATTATAACATCGTATTGTTGTGTGTCTGTATTCTAACGTCATAACCATTGTTGTGTTTCTCCATTATAACACCGAATTGTTGTATCATTGTATTCTAACGTCATAACCATTGTTATGTTTCTCCATTATAACATCGTATTGTTGTATCTCTGTATTCTAACGTCATAACCGTTGTTGTGTTTCTCCATTATAACATCGTATTGTTGTATCTCTGTATTCTAACGTCATAACCATTGTTGTGTTTCTCCATTATAACATCGTATTGTTGTTGTGTTTTTCCATTATAACATCGTATTGTTGTATCTCTGTATTCTAACGTCATAACCATTGTTGTGTTTTCCATTATAACATCGTATTGTTGTGTGTCTGTATTCTAACGTCATAACCATTGTTGTGTTTCTCCATTATAACATCGTATTGTTATGTCTCTGTATTCTAACGTCATAACCATTGTTGTGTTTTTCCATTATAACATCGTATTGTTGTGCCTCTGTATTCTAACGTCATAACCATTGTTGTGTTTCTCCATTATAACATCATATTGTTGTATCTCTGTATTCTAACGTGATAACCATTGTTATGTTTCTCCATTATAATATCGTATTGTTGTTTGTCTGTATTCTAACGTCATAATCATTGTTGTGTTTCTCCATTATAACACCGAATTGTTGTATCATTGTATTCTAACGTCATAACCATTGTTATGTTTCTCCATTATAACATCGTATTGTTGTGTCTCTGTATTCTAACGTGATAACCATTGTTATGTTTCTCCATTATAACATCGTATTGTTGTGTGTCTGTATTCTAACGTCATAACCATTGTTGTGTTTCTCCATTATAACACCGAATTGTTGTATCATTGTATTCTAACGTCATAACCATTGTTATGTTTCTCCATTATAACATCGTATTGTTGTATCTCTGTATTCTAACGTCATAACCATTGTTGTGTTTCTCCATTATAACATCGTATTGTTGTATCTCTGTATTCTAACGTCATAACCATTGTTGTGTTTCTCCATTATAACATCGTATTGTTGTTGTGTTTTTCCATTATAACATCGTATTGTTGTATCTCTGTATTCTAACGTCATAACCATTGTTGTGTTTTCCATTATAACATCGTATTGTTGTGTGTCTGTATTCTAACGTCATAACCATTGTTGTGTTTCTCCATTATAACATCGGATTGTTATGTCTCTGTATTCTAACGTCATAACCATTGTTGTGTTTTTCCATTATAACATCGTATTGTTGTGCCTCTGTATTCTAACGTCATAACCATTGTTGTGTTTCTCCATTATAACATCGTATTGTTGTATCTCTGTATTCTAACGTGATAACCATTGTTATGTTTCTCCATTATAACATCGTATTGTTGTTTGTCTATATTCTAACGTCATAACCATTGTTGTGTTTCTCCATTATAACACCGAATTGTTGTATCATTGTATTCTAACGTCATAACCATTGTTATGTTTCTCCATTATAACATCGTATTGTTGTGTCTCTGTATTCTAACGTCATAACCATTGTTGTGTTTCTCCATTATAACATTGTATTGTTGTGTGTCTGTATTCTAACGTCATAACCATTGTTGTGTTTTTCCATTATAACATCGTATTGTTGTATCTCTGTATTCTAACGTCATAACCATTGTTGTGTTTCTCCATTATAACATCGTATTTTTGTGTCTGTACTCTAAAGTCATAACCATCGTTGTGTTTTTCCATTATTATTTAATTTTCTATGAAACAAGAAATTTGATTGGCCTTTGAAAGTATATTATAGCTTATAAATTGGTTTGGTCGGTTGCTAGGAGCAACCAGTTATGCAGATATTTCATATCTCCGCTCTTGTTCATACATTTTCATTTGCAGTTTAAAAAAGAATATAATGTTGATAATTCAAATTATTCTTGTCTTTAATTAAATTATAAGGATTGACTTCAATAATTACGCAATTTATTGAGATAGTATTTGTATTTGTCATCTGAAAAATTGCTTGATAAAGGTCGCTAGGCCCAAAATTTGCAATACAGTGTGTTTGTGTTCCTTTACTTTTTATGAGATAGTATGGTTTGAGGCGGTGCACACTTTTTATAAACTGCTTCGCGGATTATAAAGTGCATGCGCACCGCCTGAAACCATATTATATCTCAATAAATTGCATAATTGTTGAAGTTAATCCTGAAATAAAACATGGTATTGTTGTGTCTCTCAGTGTATTCTAACGTCATGATCATTCAGTGTTGTGTTTATGACGTTAGAATACAGATATAACAACACGATGTTATAATGGGGAAATACAGCAAAGGTTTTGATGTTAGAATACAGAGATATAACAATATGGTTTTATAATGTTGAAAATACCTCAGTGGCGTAGGAGAAGGGGAGGGCGTTGTATGAGAACATCTTGTCTATGCAACATCATGTAGACTTTTTATGCTTGTTTGATTAATTGCTCGTTTTATATGATAAACATTGTCATTGAGGTTGCACACCCCAACTTTCAACCTTCAAGTCAAGGCACAGTTACGCCATCATATTAGGCGCAAAACTTGACTCTAGATCATGTGATGTTCTCGAAGTCATAAATTGCAATGACATACGTATTTTATTACTTTGCCTTTTATAATGGAAAAGTTTAGTATTTTATTGATGTGTATATTCAGTCAGAGACATATAAAATGCGTTGTCTCCGAATCAATGAAGAGTTTCAATGAATGTGCGCCGGGTTTCCTTACAAAATTACATGATGGCGGATTCCCGTGATTGCGCAATCGTGTCTTTTATTTGCCATGTGTATCACTAGACTGTAGACCAAGTATTTCTATTTTACTTTGCTAAATTACCAGATTTTGGCCTATTGCAAAGTATACATACATCAGGTTCATCAGAGATACTTAGAGTAATATGTTCCTCTGGTGCTTATATACCCTGTAAATGGAAATTTACATGTTTTCTGTCGTGAACACAGATTCATTTACATACAGTTAGAATACAGTAGACTTTGATCGGCACGGTTCATGCACTGCAAATGCACGTTCTTTCACGGTTTACTGGAAGATAAGACACAGACAGAAATTTATATCTCATCATGGGAGGTTTTAAAACTGAGAATGTCTTAAATATCAAGGTATTTTATAAATACTGATTTCTGAAATTTATTGTTAGCTCGAATTGCCTCGGTATAACTCATTTTCCTTTGTGTCTATGATTCATTGGTTAAATAAGGATAACAACAAAGATATAAATGAGATGGAAAATAAAACATCCCTGAATAATGCAAATTTTGGATGTAATAATAATTTCTTAATAGGCTAGATACTGGAGAGAGACCTTGCTTTGTTACAACTTGCGTTTTTCAATCACGGGGAAAACGCAAGGAAGATCTACTGTAGGGCTCACCTGCGAAGACCAAAATGCACTTTGAAAACCATAACGTCACCAGAGTAGACCTACTGTTACTTGATAAGCTTAAGTTCAACAGAGTAGACCTTTTTAAAATACCCTTATTTTGAAAGCCCAAACTTGAAATAAATTTCACCTGGGCAGATATATCATCATTGGAAGGACCTAAAGCTTTAAAAGAACTTACGGAGATCTACTAACAGTAACAGGGAAAAGGTATGAAGCCCACCTAGGCAGACATGCATTCAATGGAAAGACCTACAGCACACCTGGGCAGACCTGCAGTCAATTGAAAGACCTACAGCCCACCTGCGCAGACCTTCATTCAATGGAAATATGTACAGCCCACCTGGGCAGACTTGCATTCAATGGACAAACCTACCGGTACAGCCCAACTGGGCAGACCAGTATTCATAGAAAGTCTTACAGCCAACATGGGCAGACAAGCAATCGTGGAAAGTCTTACAGCCCACATTGGCAGACAAGCATTCATGGAAAGTCTTACAGCCCACATTGGCAGACAAGCATTCATGGAAAGTCTTACAGCCCACATTGGCAGACAAGCATTCATGGAAAGTCTTACAGCCCACATTGGCAGACAAGCATTCATGGAAAGTCTTACAGCCCTCATTGGCAGACAAGCATTCATGGGAAGTCTTACAGCCCAAATTGGCAGACCAGCATTCATGGAAAGTCTTACAGCCCACATTGGCAGACAAGCATTCATGGAAAGTCTTACAGCCCACATTGGCAGACCAGCATTCATGGAAAGTCTTACAGCCCTCATTGGCAGACATGCATTTATGGAAAGTCTTACAGCCCTCATTGGCAGACAAGCATTCATGGGAAGTCTTACAGCCCACATTGGCAGACCAGCATTCATGGAAAGTCTTACAGCCCATATTGGCAGACCAGCATTCATGGAAAGTCTTCCAGCCCACATTGGCAGACCTGCATTCATCCACCTGGGCAGAGTACCTGCATTCAATGGACAGACCTAAAGTCCACCTGGGCAGACCTGCCTTTAGTGGAAAGACCTACAGTCTACCTGGGCAGACCTGCATTCAATGGGAAGACTTGCAGTCCACCAGGATAGACCTGCATTCAATGGAAAGAGCTAACAACACACCTGGGCATCATTTCAATGGAAAGAGCTAACAACACACCTGGGCAGACCTGGATTCAATGGGAAGACTTGCAATCCACCATGTTAGACCTGTATTCCATGGAAAGAGCTAACAACACACCTGGGCAGGCCTGGATTCAATGGGAAGCCCTTTAAAGGTCAAATGGAAAGACCTACGTTCATTGTTAAATGCTAGACAATATCTCGATCTGTTTTCCCTTTTTTAAGTTGATAAGATATTGACAAAATACAAGTAAATATAACATATCCTCAGTTTTCATTCAATATTTTTCCATTTGGATACTTGTTCGGGAACTGATTGTGTAATGAATTTGAATAATTAATATCTTGTTTTTTAGATGAGGAAACACAGCCCAGAGCACACTGAAGTGCCGAAAAAGGACAACAATATAGAGATGGTGTCAAATGGTATTGCAGACCTAGAAAATTATGATGATGACAATGATATAGACTATCAAAGAGGAACTTGGACCAATAAAATGGATTTCATTCTGTCTGTGGTCGGATATAGTGTAGGGGTCTCTAATATTTGGAGATTCCCGTACCTCTGCATGAAAAATGGGGGAGGTAAATCTTGGCCTTTTCATCAAATTTCAAAGTGTTTTATACATGTATCTTAAAAGGGAAAGCGTCTGTTATGCCATACTAAACGGATTTAAGATTATCTGTAACATCATTCCTGTAAGACAGTTAGTGGTAAGACAATGCAGTCAAACTGTGATACACAACTCACTGTTGTATGTAGACTGATTTATTTTGCATTCTGTTAAGTTGGAATATAAGTACATGTAACAGTATAGTGTATAGTGCATGCTGTCAGTGTTTTTTTTTTCTCTTAAATCAGGTTCGTTATAAGGACCCTTCCAAATGGAATTTTCATTGATTTTCCCAAAATTTGTCTGAATTTTTCCCAAACATTGATCTTTTGGTGTTGTGCAAATGAGACAAAAATTCCTAAATGAAAAGATACATTCACTTTTGAAAAAAAAAGCAATGGCTTTCTGATTATCTAACTACAGGGACAACAATCTAATTATGTTTGCTGTCACTGAAGATTTTAAAATGGATGAAATTTTAACAGAAAAGTCTTCATGTTTACTGGCTAATGATAAAAGTTCCTGTATAATTTGATGCATTAGTAAAAAATTATTGTCGCTGTCGTTGTCTGGAAAGTCTGGAGAGCTAATGTGATACCACAGGTGTTGTTTGTAGCGGCTGAGGCATCTGTAGATAAAATTTCAACCTGGGCTATATCTTTTGAACCATAAGGGTAGGGGCTTTGAAATTTCATACAGATTCTTCATGACAAGAGCTTTCATTTGATACCTTGACTTCTGTCCTTGACCTTGACCTTGGACTGTGTGACCTACTTTTTAAAAACTTTAACCTGGGCTATGTCTTTTGAACCAATAAAGATAGGGTTTTGATAATTCACGCATAGGTTCTTCATGACAAGAGCTTCATTTGATACCATGACTTTTGACCTTGGACTTTGATCTACTTTTCAAAAAACTTAAATAACCTGTGCTATATCTTTTGAACCAATAGGGATAGAGCTTTGATATTTCACACATAAGTTCCTCATGACAAAAGCTTTCATTCATTCAAAATTCTTTAACTGTTTCAAAGTCATTCCAGATTAAGATTTTTATATTTAAAATAAATGGACTTTGACTCATTTTTTTAAAACTGTAATTTTGGCTTTATTTTTATAGGTAATTGATAGATAGGGTTTTGATATGACATATATAGATTCCTTGTGACATTCTTGATCTTGGAATTTGACCTACTTTTCAAAACCTTCACGTGGGCCTTTTCTTTTGAAATATTAGAGATAGGGATGTCACATGTAGAT
The DNA here is from genome assembly GCA_035048485.1 of Pteria penguin. NCBI lineage: Eukaryota > Metazoa > Mollusca > Bivalvia > Pterioida > Pteriidae > Pteria > Pteria penguin. The sequence continues at coordinate 2,139,558 of CM068582.1, read as the reverse complement.
TCATTGTGACTAGAGCTTTCATCTCGTCAGGTTTAGAAATAACAAATATGCTTGAAAAATAACCTATTTTAGTAGAAAGGTCTCATATGGTGAGCTCTGTTGTCTTCTGACAACTCTTGTTTGGGAATATTGAAGGTTTTGCCACTTAGAATGTCAGTTCCACAGTAATTATGAAAGGGTCATTAGAACTCAAAAAGAGGAATAAAGAAAGCCCTGTCATCAGTCATTTATTTCTAAGCTTTTTTGTTTATAGATAGCACATAGCAATAAACATCATTAAAATGACCAAGGTTTATTCAGATATAAATGTATGTAGCTGTATGGAATTGACAGTGATAGAATCCAGAATCTTGTATCAATACTTACATTAAGTCCGTACTTCAGATGCAGTAATGCTTCTTCTTTTCTGCTGATGCAGGTCAGGCTGAGTGGTGAATGAGGCACACTCAGGGACAGAATTTCACAAAAGACTAAGACATGTAAGTCGGGTGTAAGTAAGGGATTTATACGCAGTCCGTAATGATCATGCTGTAAGTCGGGTGTAAGTAAGGGATTTATCCACAGTCCGTAATGATCATGTTGTAAGTCAGGTGTAAGTGAGGGATTTATACGCTGTCCGTAATGATCATGCTGTAAGTCGGATGTAAGTAAGGGATTTATATGCAGTCCGTAATGATCATGCTTTAAGTCGGATGTAAGTAAGGGATTTATACGCAGTCCGTAATGATCATGCTGTAAGTCGGATGTAAGTAAGGGATTTATGCGCAGTCCGTTATGATCATGCTGTAAGTCGGGTGTAAGTAAGGGATTTATCCACAGTCCGTAATGATCATGCTGTATGTCTGTGATAGGATACTTACTAAATTAAACTTCCTTGATACTTAAAGAGGTACATGTGTTTATTTTGTCTATTTCAGGAGCCTTTTTGATTCCATTTTTCTTCTTTTTGATTTTCTGTGGCATCCCACTCTTTTTCCTGGAGCTGTGTATGGGTCAATTCTCAGGAGTTAGTTCCATATTCGTCTGGAGAATTTGTCCTCTATTTCAAGGTATGGTATTCAGTATTTTTGGAGTTATTTTCCATTTGGGATGGTATCTAATGTAAAACAATTATGGGATTATAAACTTCCTATGGAAATGTCTTTTTTGGATCATCATTTCCCGGAGTTTTACACCGGTGTCCTTAGAATGTGATGACATAACAATCACTTTATGTCAGACACCGTCGGAAATGGGAAGTATCTCTGTGTAACGAAAAGACTGAATATAATATTTATGATGACAAAGTGTGTTGATTGAGTGTTCCTTATTGATACCAAATTTTAAGTCTTTTCTCTATAGCTTTATAGGTAATCCTGTCTGTCTGTCCCTCCATCTTTCTGTCCGTCATTACTTTGGTTGCTATGCAAAACTCAAAACATTTTCAACTAAAGGTTTTGAATTTTACATACACATGCAGATGCAGAATGAGGAGAGGTAGTAGTGGGGCCCTTCATGACTTTGTCAGTTTTCTACTGTTCTTGCTACCAAGTCTATGCACTGGAGAAGTTGTAGTTGTTTTCAGATTTCTAAATTCATCTCTGAGAAACCTATAATTGTCAATCATATTAATTTTGTTGTTAGAATTAATAACAAACAAAAATACTGTGACAAATATAAAATTTGATGGGAAGATTTATATGGCCAAGAAGGATAACTTAGTAGAAAAAATGTTTAAAATGTCATGCCCTCTAGGAATGTACATGTAGACAGATATCTTTCACACTCTGTGATTAAATTCCTATCACAATATGAAAAAATTTTGGTAAATTAAATTTGAACTCTTATTTGGATTTGAATTTTTGTCATATTTTGACTGTACTCAATTTAACTGTTCTAAATGTTCTATTCATTTGAATTTTGGATAAGATTTAACAAACAGTAAAAGTGAAATATAAATTATTGTTGTTTTCAGTTATAACTGAGATATTTCGATTATTTAGATAAGATACATGTCCATATCCATCTTCTGTGGTCCATATCTTAAGAAATATGCAACTTATCATGATTTTTCGGATGCACAGATTTGATAGCCAGAACAGTAGTTATTTCCTGACAATAGTGGATCAGGAGGATATATGGTGAAGTAGTTATCATATGGGCATTTCAGGTCTAAGCTATTTCATAATCTGACAGTACTTGTGTCCTTCCTTTTGTCCATGTGTCTGTAAAATGATATACTTTTCTTTGTTGTATGTGAAAATATAGAGGTTTTTGGTTAGATTGCAAAGCATTGTGGTCTTTAGATTGGTGATGTCTGTCTGTCTGTACGTCTGTCTGTACGTCTGTCTGTTAGTCATTCCGCCAAAATTTTGGTTAAAGTTTCTGGTTGAAACAAAATCTCAGCAACTAAAAGGAGTATAAACATAATACTGCACACACATAGATTTCTTATGACCAGAGCTTTCAATTTATGCCATGACTTATGACCTAGTGACCTTAACTTTGGACTTTTAAAAAACTTTCACTTTGGCTCTTCAATCAATCTTTTGATTCAATATGGATAGAAGTTTGATACTTCACACATAGGTTCTTTATGACAGGTGCTTTCAATTGATACCATGACTTTTGACCTTGTGACATTGACCTTGTTTTGAATTTGTTTTGCAACCTTACCATACTGTCTTCAGCGGCTCTTGTTCAGCATCAGTATTTGTTCATTTACAAAATGTATCCATTTCAACAGCTCACCTCAACTTCATTAACTCTCTGCCTTTGATATTTGTTCCATTACTGCATAAATCTTTATCCATGTCCTTCTGTTAACCATGACTTTCTGGATTTTCAGGACTGGGTTATCTTATGGTGATTGTGTCGTTTCTTATGTCCTGGTATTACATCACAGTTCTTGTGTGGGTGTTGTACTTCTTATACAATTCATTCTTCGATCCTCTACCATGGTCTCACTGTAAAAATGCATGGAATACAAAGTACTGCATCATCACTCGACAAAAAGCCGCAGCAAATACATCGTACTTCAATGAAACTGCAGCAGGTAGTGCAATAAATGGATCGGTTGTCTATAATGCCAGTTCTATACTCAATTCAAGCATGATAAATGGAACAATTTCTACAATGAATTCCAGCATGTTAAATGACGCTGAAGACCACATAGATATACACAGCTTGAGGACGGCAGCTAAAGAATTCTGGCAGTGAGTAAAACTTGTGACTTACTCTCATTATTCGTTGAAACTTATTTATTTTATTTTGTTGTAGACCAATGGTTAGGATGTTTGTTTCGACAATAGAATGCTATGGATTTAACTTCCTGTCAGGGCCCCTTTGGTCTCTTGTCCTTCAAATAAGGTAGCAAAAACCAAGGTTCCATGTACATGCTTGGAATGTAAGGGAACTCTCACTGCTTTAGTTGGTCAAAGTATATTAAGTCATGCTCAGACAGGTGCTGCCGCCATACAGTAGGATATGAAATGATCCTGATGTTAAACAATAATCAATCAATCAATCAGTCAATCAGTAGATCAGTCAAACATTTCTCTATCGGCCAATCATTTACAGTGCACAATTGAAAATTTTAAAAAAGTTTTGTTGAAGTAACATGATCAGGAAATCAACTTGGGATCAAACCCCGACTTGACAGAGCTAGATAAAGGCTACATGTTACAGTGTGTAGCATGCCGGCCCACAAAGTGATCAAACCCTGACTTGATAGAGCTGGATAAAGGCTAAATGTTACAGTGTGTGGCATGCTGGCCCACAAAGTGATCAAACCTCGACTTGATAGAGCTGGATAAAGACTATTGTTACAGTGTGTGGCATGTCGTCTCACAAAGTGATCAAACCTTGACTTGATAGAGGATAAAGACTACATATTACAGTGTGTAGCATGTCGGTCCAGAAGGGTATCAAACCCTATCTTGATAGAGCTGGATAAGGACTACATGTTACAGTGTGTGGCATGTCGGCCCCCAAAGTGATCGAACCTCGACTTGATAGAGGATAAAGACTACATGTTACAGTGTGTGTGGCATGTCGGCCTCCAAAATGATCAAGCCTCGACTTGATAGAGGATAAAGGCTACATGTTACAGTGTGTGTGGCATGTCGGCCTCCAAAGTGATCGAACCTCAACTTGATAGAGGATAAAGACTACATGTTACAGTGTGTGGCATGTCGGCCCCCAAAGTGATCGAACCTCGACTTGATAGAGGATAAAGACTGCATATTACAGTGTGTGTGGCATGTCGGCCCCCAAAGTGATCGAACCCCGACTGAATAGAAGATAAAGACTACATGTTACAGTGTGTGGCATGTTGGCCCACAAAGTGATCGAACCTTGACTTGATAGAGGATAAAGGCTACATGTTCTATTTGAAAGCATGTTAGATCAATCGGCCACAGAGGTCGTCCCTTATTATTTGTGTACAAGGTTTGTAGAATGGTTCCTTTTTTTTCAGGTTTGATGTTTTACGATTGTCTTCGGGTCTGGAAGATGCTGGCTCCATACAACTCCATCTCTTCATTAGTCTCTTGCTTGCTTGGATTATCGTCTTTTTCTGTCTGATGAAGGGAGTGAAATCTGTCGGCAAGGTATTATGTCTGTTGAAGTGAGACTGAAATCTGTTTGCAGTGTATTGTGTCTGATGGAAGGAGTGAAATCTCTTGGCAAGGTATTGTGTCTGATGGAGGGAGTGAAATCTGTTTGCAAGATATTGTGTCTGATGGAGGGATGAAATCTGTCCATAATGTATTATGTCTGATGGAGGGAGTGAAATCTGTCCGCAAGGTATTGTGTCTGATGGAGGGAGTGAAATCTGTCCGTAAGGTATTATGTCTGATGGACGGAGTGAAATATGTTGGCAAGGTATTGTGTCTGATGGAGGGAATGAAATCTGTCGGCAGGGTATTGTGTTTGATGGAGGGAGTGAAGTCTGTTGGCAAGGTATTGTGTCGCTTACATGTGAGTCGGTGTAGCTTAGTGGGTGAGTGGCTCGGCTTATGACTGAGAGGTCCTGGATTCGAATCCCACTCAGGACACACGGGTGTCCTGTTTTCGGAGGCTTTGATTCTAGAACTGGTATTATGGTAGGCATGGTATATAAAAGATCCCTCACTGCTTCAGGTAGGTTTGTTGCAAAGATATAAATCTCTACTTATGCAGTGTATTAGGCAGTTGCTTTCACCATATATATGAAATAATCATGGAGTGACATACAGCAATAATCAATCAATCAATCTCTTGCAGGTGGTGTATATTACGGCTGTCCTACCATACATTTTACTTACCACCTTTCTCATCCGTGGTTTAATGTTACCAGGCAGTTTGGATGGCATCAAATATTACCTTTCACCTGACTTTGAAAAATTATTGGACTACCAGGTACATGCATGTACATCTTGTTTTTTAAATTTTCGTAAATCAGTATTTTCCTAGAATATATATGTATTAATGTACTGTGCTTTAGTTACGGGTATGCACAACGGTTTTGTTACAGGTATGGCTTGAGGCAGGTATCCAGGTGTTCTATTCTCTAGGACCAGCTTGGGGTGGTCTCATAACAATGTCCAGCTATAACAAATTCCATAACAATTGTTTAAGGTAATTCAGTTATGAAAATGTTCATGTTTCTCAAAGATATTTGATTGTAATATATGTATTTCTGAATTTCAAATTCAAATGAAAAATTTGATGTAGTACATATAGTTTTTTGGTATTTATCCTTCTTTTGAAAATCAGAATTTAAGTTGAATAAGTGTGCAAGTATGGCCTTCTAAATTAGTTTTCTGTTAGACTGAGTAAAAGTATATCAGAAGTATGTTAAGTTTTCTATTCAACATAAAGTAGCAGCTGACTTGCCTACTACGTTTTATTTTCAGGGATGCTCTGGTAGGCAGCTTGGCAGATGGCTTGACCAGTTTCTATGCTGGTTTTGTCATATTTGCTGTACTTGGTTTTATGGCAGAAGAGGCAGGGTTGACTATTAAAGAAGTAGCGGATTCAGGTTAGTGCTTGCTAGCATGATTATGTAACATATCGGCATTGTGCAATAATTTCAGTTTGACAAGAAAAAAAAAATTACTAAAATAATGGTTTATAAAGAAGACAGTTTTCTTACTGTCCCTGTTTATTGAGCAAGGTTATTAATCAAAGAATTAGGTCAAGGTTTATAATAAGTTTTGTAGTCCGGTCATTATCTTAATATTTAGAGAAAAATTTTCCTGCTACATAAGGTTTGATATTGTGGATGCTTGTTCAACAGTCTCAAACTCGGGTTTCTGCTAATGAATTGGTGGAGGTTGAAAATGGAACATGCAAGCATTTAACAAGCATAATTCGGTCTTTTTTCGTTATACAGAGTTACATCCCATTTGGGACGGTATCTGACATAAAGACTCAATAGTGACCTGAAATCTAATGTAATCATGAATTTTACTTTGCTATATTTATGATCTTATCTTCTATATTTATGATCTTATCTTCATTGAAGTGTAATTTAATATTTGAAAGATAGGAAATGTTCGAATTCTTCATAAAACTAGTTAATGCTAACTTCAGGACAGAAAACTCTTTTCAATCAACTGTTGAGATTATCTGTAAAAAATTTAACATATCAATAATTGATTTCAGGTCCTGGCTTAGCTCTTGTTGCTTACCCAGAGGCTATAACAAAACTGCCCTATCCACAAGTATGGGCGGTGCTGTTTTTCCTTATGCTTCTCACCCTAGGAATTGACAGTCAGGTATGTCATCAATTTGCTGTGTTCAAGTGAAGTCAGAAGTACATTATACATCAACAACATGTGTGACCCAGTAGGAGAGAAGGAACTTACAGGGGATGATGATGACATCATGATGTATGAAATGATGTCATAGGCATTAACGACTTTCCTACATATTTTTGACATAACATGTGTAACTCCATGGCTTAGCTAGTTTAAGGTATCCGATGTACAATTAGCCCATTCAACTCAGCAGTTTCCGGAAAGACCTTGCGAATTATCGGGAGAAAAATAAAACATCATTATTTTTCATTTTACATTGCGAGGCATGCTTAAAAGTTCACATATTTCAATTTCAAAGTCGATGTGTATAACAGAAACAAAGTCTAATACTTACAAACAAAATTAAAAAAAAAAAAAAAACCAAAAAAACCAAAAAAATGCTTCCTGCATTTGCCAATATGGCGGCCCGTATGAAAGATAAGTAAATCCGGGCGCTACAAAAAATCGAAAATCACTCGAAATATGAAGGAAAATATTGATATTTTAATTGATCATAATTATATATAGGGCCATATATGTGAGAACATTGAAGATTGTGATGTGTGTTGTCCTGGAATAGGAAAGGTCATAGGTAGTGAAAGGTTTAGTCTGAATGAGTGGACGCAAGGACGGCGAGTTGTGGAGTTGGGGAGGGGGGGGGGTTATTGAAAATCTTGAGTTTTGTCAATATTGTAAGTGTGGTCCGCTGTATTTGAGCAGACGTACGGTGAAAGGGGAGATGAGGTTGGGACTGGGAGGGTACAGCTATAGATTGTATCAGCTTTCTGTCTGTGCAACTTTTACTGCACCATATAGACTAGAAAATAAGAAATATTAATATGTATATGACATATCCCTTTTTATTTTAAATCACCAGAAATATGCAGGAAGATATGTAGGAATCTGTTTAGTTATCTGTCTATGTCTGTGTAGTGTTCTTTTCATAATTCAGAAGGCTGTCATTAGTGTCAAGGTAAAACTTGCTTGATGGAGGCAAATATTGTTATCAAAGCTTTCTCAGAAACACATTGCATTCTTTTAACATTCATTTATATATCATTAACTTGATTGACCAAAACATTTACTGATGGACAGATACAATGGGCATGAATTACAATGAAGGCTAAGATCCCAGATGAGCAAAATTAAAAAAAAAAAAACACCTCCCAAAATAAATGTCATTGTACATTTATGTTGATTATCATGAGAGGTAGCCTTCTAAAATTTCTTTAATTAATGCAAAATGGTATCTGTGTAAATCTCAGGAAGATTATGGCCACAGAAAGGGAAATTTTAACATCCAAACTGGCCCATTACAGAGTTATGCACAGGTATTGTGCAATAATGTTTGACGTGGAAGAGTAATCTCCCCTTAGTAATTTTAGAAGAAAAAACCTTATTTTTGTGAACTACATACATGTGCGTTTTGAATGCACATATGTTATATATACCTTGCCATGCTTATAAGTTTGGTCAATTGTACATCAGATACATCAGAAAGCGGAAATTATATCTATAAAACAATGCGAACTTCAAAATATTAATGACAATAAAGACCTACAGCATTCTCTACAAATTACCCATTTATTCATTTCATTTCTGCGTAAAGGGCGCTACTCCACTGATAGTTGATTGAGCTTGTGTGCAATATAATTTTTTTTCACCTCAGCTAATAGAATAACAGTACAAAATTGTTCAGGACATGTAGTTCGAAATTAAAACTATAGAGGTGCATATAGTCGTCAGTCTGTCAGTGTTACCTCATATCTTTTTATTCGTCTGCATAAAATATGGGCGTATTATGCTATACCGCTTTTTTCCGTCTGTTCCACCTATCATGTCTTCGCAACTCCTTCTAAACTGTTTGGAGGATTTTAATGATATATGTACAAATAAAGAAAACTGTATGAAGATGTGCATATTGGAAGGGAAATGCTATCTAGAAAAATTTACTGGAGTTATGGTCCTTGGAGTTAAATTTTTCTATGCAAAATACATTATCTTTGCAACTCCTCCTAAACCATTTGGTGGATTTTGATGGTGAAAAGAATGATTATAGCATTAAGATGTGCATATTTGATTAGAATTTTTGCATCTCAGTATTTGATACAACTGTAGTCAGTGTATTTATGAAAGGAAAGGTATGTCAACATGGGAAATGATGGATACGCGAAGAAGATCAATTAACTTACTAACCTACAAACAGTTGAAGAAGGAAACTGAACTATTATACCAGTATCAAGGGTAATCTAATTTTCTACAATTAGATTAGATATTTAGTTCTGGTATGTATGACCCCTAGGATAGTAAACTGTGCTGTTCAATGTTCAATTAATAAAAATGTATTATGTATCTTACAAATGTTCCTTAGGGCAGGGACTGTAGGACAAATTTCACTCAAGGTCATTTCTGCAAGGTTAAGGTCACTCAGCACTCATCCCTAAAATATTGGGGAAGGCTTCAATAAAGTTCATATCTCTTTAACCATTCATCAGAATTATATTATATTTCACACAAATACTTCTTGTGACAGGGACTTTTGCAGAAGGGTCACTCAAGCTCATTTTTGCAAAGTCAAGGCCCTGAGGACATATCCTTTACAGATTGAGAAAGCCCTTTATTTCAGTATATATTTGAATTTTACCATATTTCACACAAATGTTTCTTGGGATTGGGGTTCCTTGACTTTGGACAATATACTGACGCAAGTTCACAATCATAGATATTAGGAAAGGTATAAATTTCAGGAATTTACCAACACATCATAATTTTAGAGAAAAATTGTCATTGCTTTGATGCAGTTTGGGGGAGCATTGTCAGTTTTACTGATAACTGGTGTCATACTAAACACTGATAGGACCCCTCACTGCTTCAGAGGAGTTGCTTACACGAGTCAAAGTTATATAAAGTATTTGATCAGGCATATGCCATCACCATATAGGCGAAATGATCATGTTGTGGCATTTAACCATGATCAGTCAATCCATTCCAGTCTGTGCCGTCAGTATATATTTGCATTTTCTAATATTTTCTGAAATATTTCATTTTCTGTGTTTGAAAATCATAATATAAAAATAATTTTTGTTCTGATGTAGAAGTCCTTTTGTTATTTGTCTCCGTCTTACTTTTAGTTTGGTACATTTGAGACAGTATCTAGTGGATTAGTGGATGCTTTTCCTCATCAGCTAGGGAAGAGGAAGGTGTTGTTGACAGCTCTGCTGTGCTCGGGAATGTTCGTCATAGGATTGCCCTATACTACAAATGTAAGTTGTACTTTTAGTTCACATGATTTACCATGAAGATCCTATATTACAAATGTACTTTATACCTAAGGTCACATGATTTGCTAAGCAGTTAAAGCCAGTCTTCTCTTAGGGGCAGACTTGGTGTAGTGGTCAGGTGCTTGACTTTTCATAAGGGGCAGACTTGGTGTAGTGGTCAGGTGCTTGACTTTTCTTAGGGGCAGACTTGGTGTAGTGGTCAGGTGCTTGACTTTTCGTGAGGATAGACTTGGCGTAGTGGTCAGGTGCTTGACTTATGAAGCAGACAATCTAGGGTTTGATTCCGGGATTATGCTAGTATGCTTAAAGAGGCTGTTTACCTCATGCTTCAGTGTCATGGTATGACCCCAAAAGTGTTGAAAGTGTTAACTCCATCAACCAACCAAAACAAACAGTGTTGGGTGATACACCACCAAGGAAACTGGTAGGACAGGACTAAACACTATGCTGCAACTCACTGTAGCCTGAGTGTTGGTAAAGTGGTTCATTTCTGGTTGGGACTAAAGCATGGTACTACTGCTTGTAGCCTTTCACCTTTGTGGAATCCTGGTTTGAATCTCTTTCAGGACAAGAAGGAAGGTCTGCCCAATTGGTAGGATAAAGGTTGATATAATGTGTCTGATTTTCAGTCTCCTTCATCACTACAGTATAATCATTGCCTTATATGTGAATTAATCAAGGAAATGCATTAAAGAAAACAATTAAAAGCTTCGCTGAAGGAAAATACCTGGTAATGATACTGGATTTAAATTTGCCATTTGTATATTGCAGTATCTTGAAGGGAGAAGTAGAAAGTAAAAACAAAGGGCATCAGACTCAATTGTATGATGAAAAACCTTCAGGGATGTAGTAAAAAGAGAGAAAAATAAAATAAAAACCAGAATGATTCCATTATAAAGGAATTGCAGGACTTACTTGGAAGCATTCAGGGTCATTTGAAATGACAAAAGTCACTCTCTTGGTTTGTTGAATGGGTTTACAGGCACTATAGGTATCATACTTTAATCATGGTATCTGTTTCCAGGGTGGGATGTACTTGTTCCAGTTGGTGGACTGGTATGCTGCATCACTGTGTGTTATGATTACATGTTTCCTCGAGTGTGTTATCGTAGGATGGATTTATGGTAAGATGTCTTGTTATTTCGAGGTAGTATGGGGTAATTCAGTATTGGAGAATGTATAGGTGCTACAGTTACCAAACCATAGGATCATCTCGTGGAATCTGTATTTCAGTAGATTCCTATTCAACGGAAGTAAGGCTATCCTGAATGTTTTGATTCATGACTGGTAGCTCATTTATGCTAATATCAATGTATTCATAGATCGGACATAAATCCCGCTTATTCACATTTATTCTGATACATGTACATGTAAATCACAAATCTCTTTCTTTGACTATTTGAGCTAAAGTTTAGATTCATGTGCAGTATCTTCCTAATATATATTTTAGTAGGATAAGCATCTGTTATGAGTTTTAATTTTGTTTTAGGTGCAGAGAGGTTTAGTCAAGATGTGGAGTTAATGCTTGGAAAACCAGTCTGGTTTATCTTCCGTATATGTTGGTGCATAGTGACTCCCTTGGTCATGTTTGTAAGTCATTTATGGTCATAACCATGGTAGCTCAATTGGTGGCCTATATGGTAAGGGGCTGAGAAATCCTTGGTTTAAGCAGACACAGAAACTTTGTCCTTGTCATTTCTTTCAGATGAAAAAAAATCAAGGTCTCATCATCGTGTTTGTTGGCAAGAAAGAGGCCTATTACTGGGATGGGTCTGTTACATAGGTCTAAATTTCTGTCTTATGCATCTAACAGATCTTGTCACCATGTATGTGAAATAAACTTGTTATGTAAAAAAAAAAAAACAGAGCAAACAACAGACATATTTCACCGAAGTAAAAATAATACTTTCTTTCCTATATACATTGTGTAGTTTTTATGCAACATATTTGGGGAGAAAAAACTTTTTAAAATTTGTTTCTACTATTTATTTCTAGTCAGTCTGTTGCAAGTGTCCATAGTATGGGTGTATAAAGATCTTTAATGTGTAAGACCTCAGTTTGACATCGGCTTAATGATTTTGGTTCTGTGGAACCACTGAATAAATACAATGGTGAATTGCGCTGTGTTACAACAACACAGGTGGATATTCTATTTGGTATCTGAAAAATCAGAGGTGAGACCAGATGCCTGGGAGGAGTATGCGTCTCCAGTTAGAGGTGAGTCCAGGTGCCAGGGAGGAGTAAATGTATCTTGTCAGGTAAGACCAGGTGCCGGGGAGGAGTATGCGTCTCCAGTCAGGTAAGACAAGGTGCCGGGGAGGAGAATGTGTCTCCATTCAGGTGAGACCAGGTGCCTAGGAGGAGTATGTGTCTCCAGTCAGGTGAGCCTAGGCACCTTGGAGGAGTAAGCATCTCCTGTCAGAGGTGAGACCAGGTGTTGGGGAGGAGTAAATGTCTCCTGTCAGAGGTGAGACCCAGGTGCCGGGGAGGAGTTAATGTCTTCTGTGAGAAGTGAGACCAGGTGCCTGGGAGGAGTATGACTCTCCAGTCAGAGGTGACACCAGGTGCCTGGGAGGAGTAAATGTCTCCTGTCAGGTGACACCAGCTGCCTGGAAGGAGGAAGCATCTCCTAAATATAGACTGGCATGATAATTATTCCCATAAAGTTTGAACCCATACCACCCATTGTCAAACTTATCTCACTGAGATTAAATGATATATGACAGAATCCTGGTGAATGAATACATTTATTTCTCATGTCTGATGTCTTGCGTCTTTTCAGAGCTTATTTGTCTTCGTTATTATATTGGACTTAACATAATAAGTTATCACCTTTTATCCTGTAGGTGGCGTTTATCATCACTCTGACCCAGTATCAACCCCCGTCTTATGAGGACTACACATACCCAGGATTTGCCCGTTTCCTTGGGGTTCTTCTGTCGTTTATTCCCATCATCCCTCTACCAGTCACAATGATCTACAAAATAATCAACACGGAGGGTTCCATATTGGAGGTAAACTGCTTCTCACATAGCACTCCCATTAGGACTGTCTACTAGAGTTTGCTGTGTTTGTACTCCCAGTAGGACTGTTTACTTGTGTTTGCCTTGTTTGTACTCCCATTAGGACTGTCTACTAGAGTTTGCTTTGTTTGTACTCCCAGTAGTACTGTCTACTAGAGTTTGCTTTGTTTGTACTCCCAGTAGGACTGTCTACTAGTGTTCGCTTTGTTTGTACTCCCAGTAGTACTGTCTGCTAGTGTTTGCTGTGTTTGTACTCCCATTAGGACTGTCTACTAGAGTTTGCTTTGTTTGTACTCCCAGTAGGACTGTCTACTAGTGTTCGCTTTGTTTATACTCCCATTAGGACTGTCTACTAGAGTTTGCTTTGTTTGTACTCCCAGTAGGACTGTCTACTAGTGTTTGCCTTGTTTGTATTCCCATTAGGACCGTCTACTAGTGTTTGCCTTGTTTGTACTCCCAGTATAACTGTCTACTAGTGTTTGCCTTGTTTGTTCTCCCATTAGGACTGTCAACTAGAGTTTACTTTTTTTGTACTCCCAGTAGGACTGTCTACTAGAGTTTGCTTTGTTTGTACTCCCATTAGGACTGTCTACTAGAGTTTGCTTTGTTTGTACTCCCATTAGGACTGTCTACTAGAGTTTACTTTGTTTGTACTCCCAGTAGGACTGTCTACTAGAGTTTGCTTTGTTTGTACTCCCATTAGGACTGTCTACTAGAGTTTGCTGTGTTTGTACTCCCATTAGGACTGTCTACTAGTGTTTGCTTTGTTTGTACTCCCATTAGGACTGTCTACTAGTGTTTGCTTTGATATGTTTTATACTTATACACAGATAGATTGAAAGATACATAATGCATTATCTCTTTTAGTTGAAACTGAATAAAAACCCCTCCCCCCCCCCCTACACACACACCCTTCATGATGAAAAAGTAAAGGAGTACCAGATCGCCTATCCATATGATAATGTTATTTATTTGTACATCACTGTTTTTAATTTTTGTAGCTGATAAAACTTTCAGGATACTCATTACAAAAGGTTTATTTATAATTTGTCTTACAGCGAATACGGAAGCTTATGGAACCGTCTGCAGAGTGGGGTCCACATATCAATAAGTACAAAAAGGGTTACCATGCCAACAGGTACACAGTGGAGACACAGCCATTCCTTCAGCAAGCTCGGTATAACATACTGGGTTCTTCCGTAAGGTGATGCACCTTACTGTGTTAAAACTAGTCAATCATAGTTCCATCTATGTTTACATAGTTGTTGTCCAGTTATTTTCTCTATATATTTGTTTCTGGTTTGATGCTTGTTTGAAATGTTCAAATGCTATGTTTCATCTTAAGCTTTGTTTTGTGGTGAAGCAAAAGAAGTATAATGACTTAATGCTTCACATTTTACAGCTTTACGTTCAGATGAAAACTCCAGCAAATCTAATCTGAAATACGAGACTTAAGCATAAGGTGTGGATCTAAATTCTTACCAGAGGGAAAATTAATAGGAATGATTGGAAGAATTGGATAACTGATTGGTGTTTTACTTCCCTTTCAGCAATTTTTCAGTTATATCGCAACATGGAAGCAGGTGGTAACCAACTTCTTAAACATAGTGATGCAATCCTGGAATCGAACCCAAATCATCAGCACTGCAAGCCAAATGCTTAACCACTACACAAAACGTGTCCAGGAAGAATTGGAGAAAAAATATTTTTACACCCTCTTTTTTTAAAAATTTATTTACATTTTTATCATGCTGTTACATGAAAAAGGCCAAAATGTTCTGTAGCAAATTATTTTCCAGTTTCATTATCAGAATTTCCTCCTATAGTAACTCACATTGAAATGGAATTCCCCGCCATTAACTGGGGTCCTATTGTTAAGAGAGGAAATAAAACGTATTCCCACAAAAATGACGTAAAGAACAATGAAACGTTCTTATGATGTCATAAGGTTGCTAAAGTTCAAGGTTGTTTCTAACTCATAGTACACAAGTGCCGTCTAATGGACGGTGAATCTCTTTACTTATTTATAAAAATGCAGTATTATTGGTTGACCGTTCTGTATGAGGATCTTGGTTTAACAATCCATATTTGATGTCAAAATAATTGCTATGGGTCAGTCATCGATTTCCATCAACAGAAAGTGCAGGAGAATAAGATGAAAAAATGATAGGCAATATCAAATATGCGCGAAATTTCGAGTTTGTCCATTCTTCCACTGGTAAGAATTCTGATCTGTATCCATCTCTTGCCGCATATTTCAGACTTTAAATTGAGAAACACACGTGTCACAAAGAAGTGAATTACTTATATATCCAGGTGTAAAGTTTTGTTAGTACATAGCATGTTTTACATGTACTATCCAAATGAATTTTTTTGGTTGTTCTTGTAGCAAAGAATATCTGCGATAGTGAATCTCAAAAATGTTGTCTGTACACTTTAAGGACAATGATCTCATTTCTTACATCTCGTAATTATGTGGAATCTCACAAATAAAGTTTTTAGTTTCAGAATACTAGCAATGCATTATACACATTAAAGCGGTAAAGTCTGAGAGAGATATAGGTACAACTACAAATAATCGTAACGAGTCCGAGTTTCACCACGACAAGCCCTCGTGGCTCAGTCCGCTGTCGGCTGTTGACCGAGAGGTCCTGGGTTTAAGTCCTACCTGTATGGTCTCCAAATTTTGTCTCGGCAAACTAACTTACCTGAAGCAGTGAGGCATTGTTTCCATGCCAATGTATATCATTACAGAGGGCTTCGATTGAAGCTGTTTCATTTGACAGTGATAAGGAAGTAGATAATAAATCACCTTAACTTAAGGAATCTCCTCAACAGCTAGGTAAAAACACTGCATGACTATCAGACAAGAAATCTATCGCGTTATCATGAGACCTGCCTGTACCGTTCTTGCTGTCAGACTTTATCTGCTTGAAACATTTATTCACAGTATACCATTTTTAGCTCACCTGAGCCAAAGGCTCAAGTGAGCTATAGTCATAGTGCGCCGTCCGTCGTCGGCGTCGTCGTCCGTCGTTAACTTTTTCACATTTTCGACTTCTTCTCTGGAACTACATTGCAGATTTGGATCAAACTTTGTGTAAATGATGTACTCAAGGTCCTCTACTAAAATTGTGTTCGGGATCCAGATTGCCTCAGGGGTGGATCCAGGGCAGGACCAAAAGTGCCCAAAAGGGTACCCCTCTTCAAACATCTTCTTCTCCAGAACCAGTACATAAATGGGGAAACTAATTGCATTTCAACAATCTATAAAGATGGGTTATTAAAAATTGTGTTCGGGGTTAAGATCCGTCAAATAGAAATTTACGCTTTTTTGACGTGTTTCTGGACTTAGTCATTTCAATGAAGAAAAGTGTCATGTTTTTCAGTTAATTGATATTGATGATTTCTTAATGACTATTTTGATCATAATTGTGGTAAGGAATATTATTGTGAAAGAATTTTGTCATTATCTCAATTTTTGGATTTTTTATGAATTTTTTAAGACTTCCAAGAAAAGGGGGGGTGGGGGGGGGTTGGCCATTTTTCACATTTTCAACTTTTTCTACGAAACCACATGAAAGATTTTAATGAAACATGGAATACATGAAGTACATGAAGTACTAAAAATCAATGTGGTAAATTTCATCCAAATTGGTTAACAGATGATGCCACCATGTCTAAAAAGTAGGTCTCACAATGGTACATATAATACTTGGTAATTGAAATATGGAGAGTAGCGGATCAAATCCAGCTGTGGTCAAAAAAATTTTTTTATTTTTTTACACATCTAAATAAGTTTTTAGATGTTTCTAAACACTCAACATATGAAATTAGGAATTTTACGTTTAAGACTTCCAAAAAAAAAAGGGGGGGGTGGCCATTTTTCACATTTTCAACTTTTTCTACAAAACTGTTTGGAACTACATTGCATATTTGGATCAAATTTTGTGTAAATGATGTACTCAAGGTCCCCTACTAAAATTGTGTTCGGGATCCAGATTCCCTCAGGGGTGGATCCAGGGTGGGACCAAAAGTGCCCAAAAGGGTACCCCTCTTCAAACATCTTCTTCTTCAGAACCAGTACATAAATGGGGAAACTAATTGCATTTCAACAATCTATAAAGATGGGTTATTAAAAATTGTGTTCGGGGTTAAGATCCGTCAAATAGAAATTTACGCTTTTTTGACGTGTTTCTGGACTTAGTCATTTCAATGAAGAAAAGTGTCATGTTTTTCAGTTAATTGATATTGATTTCTTAATGACTATTTTGATCATAATTGTGGTAAGGAATATTATTGTGAAAGAATTTTGTCATTATCTCAATTTTTGGATTTTTTATGAATTTTTTAAGACTTCCAAGAAAAAAGGGGGGGGGGGGCCATTTTTCACATTTTCAACTTTTTCTACTAAACCACATGAAAGATTTTAATGAAACATGGAATATATGAAGTACTAAAAGTCCTCTATCAATGTGGTAAATTTCATCCAAATTGGTTAACAGATAATGCCACCATGTCTAAAAAGTAGGTCTCACAATGGTACATATACCACTTGGTAATTGAAATATGGAGAGTAGCGGATCAAATCCAGCTGTGGTCAAAAAAATTTTTTTTTTTTTTTTACACATCTAAATAAGTTTTTGGATGTTTCTAAACACTCAACATATGAAATTATGAATTTTACGTTTAAGACTTCCAAAAAAAAAAAAGGGGGGGGGGGGGGGGGGGGGGTGGTTTGGCCATTTTTAACATTTTCAAATTTTTCTACAAAAATGTTTGAAGGGTTTTTAATAAATCTTGATAGAAATAAGTCACTTATGATCCTCTTCAAATTCTGTTGTTTTCGTCCAGACCTCTTTACAGGTGGCATCACCATAGTCAAAAGTAGGTCACAAAAGAGTTCCCTCCTTTAACCATATTCTTTTTCATACGGGCTGTATACAGAGACAAACAGAATGCATAGAAATGATCTAGAGGGATGAGTGAAGACGTATTGTCATTGTGGTTCCCTTCCAAAATCAAATTTTAGAATTTTTTTTCGACATTTCTTTGGACTTGGTGATTCAATGCAGAAAAAAAAGTGTAATATTTCCTAGTTAATTGATAATGATGATTTCTTATGGACTATTGTGATCATAATTATGGTAAGGATTGTTACTTTGAAAGAATTTTGTCAATATCTCAATTTTTGGATTTTCTATGAATTTTTTAAGACTTCCAAATGAGGGTGTATAGGAACAATTCAATCACATTTTTCACTTCTGCTGTTATACCACATGAAAGATTTTAATGAAACAAGGAATACATGAAGTACTAAAGGTCCTCTATCAATTTGGTAAATTTTTATCCAAATTGGTTAACAGATAATGCCACCATGTCTAAAAAGCAGTTCTCACAATGGTACATATACCACTTGGTAATTGAAATATGGAGAAAATTTTTTTTTCATTTCTTTACACATCTAAATAAGTTTTTAGATGTTTCTCAACACTCAACATATGAAATTAGGCAATTTTAAGTTAGATCTGGACAATATTTGAAACAATTGTTGTTCATGACCCAGACTTGAAATCAGTCAACAAAAGGCCCCACCTAAAGAAAATGACTAACTTGTTGCCCTGAATGACTTCTTGCAGAGACAAAGGAAATGCTTAATATCAAAATCACGTGAATGGATGTGCAAAAAAGTGTTGTTTTTTATTCTAGCCTGAAATAAAATTTGACATATTTTCAACATCTGTGTTGACTTAGTCACATTAATGCAAAAATAAATGAATTCTTCCTTCATGCATGACTGATCATCTAGGTACTCAGGTGAGCGATATAGGCCCACTTGGGCCTCTTGTTATCAAATAGATTTATATTTCTTACATGAATAAGAAATTTTTATGTATGCCGAGGTCTTTATTACGTTTTATTTAACTAGTAATCTCACATTTTACTTTCCGGAAGTTTTGATAGTTGTGATGTGCTTTATTGATAGATAACGAGTTAAGTTTAGCAAACCTGTTGATTGAAAGATATATTTTATCATATTTTGTATGTATACAATGTATTATTGTAGTCCTATTTTTCTGATTCATTTTTAAAAAAAATGTCCAGTGATGTACATGAATTTTAATATCAGCAGTACTGAATTTGTCTCGCATATGTAAGAATACAGCCCAAAGTCAAATTGTTTACATATTAATACATTTACATTTGTATAACCAAGGTACTAGATATAGATGTATTAAGGTGTATTTAGCACATGTACAAACTTGTTATCCGTTACTAATCAAGTTTTTGTTAATGTGCAACTTGAGATCTTTGTGGGAACATAGCAACAAGGTTTACATATTGACACTGTGGATATATAATGTCATGAATGAAATTCTGCACTTTTTGAGTAGAAGCAAAAAACGGTTTCTATTTTTAAAGTCTTGATGTAGTTATTTTACACTTTTGTTTATTATTATTGATGAAAATAGCTAATTTATAATATGTATGACTTTTATCCTTGGTTTTACTTAAAAAAAAAACGGAATAAAGGTCTTAACTTTCACTTATGATCTTTAATAGCACCTTTTTCCCTTTGACTTCCCTGAAACTATCAGGACTTTTGCTACAAAATTAGAATACAAGGTGTGGAGTTATATAGGGTATAGAAAAATAGAATCTTGAAAAAGTCATAACTACCACGTACAACCTTATATTTCCACAGCGTCAATATATACATACTGAATAGTATTAGCATGTGCATGTAGGACATGCTGAATTACTTTGTACATTGTCTAACGTTACACATGTGTACTTAAAACTTTTCATAAATATATGAAAAGTACAGTTAATGGGTTTACGGTAGTGGTTAGGCCAAAAAAAAATATGTTTGTTTCCTGTAACATGACCTAAAAAGATAGGGTCGGTAGGTAGGCTTTTCTTTTTTCTATGGAAAATGTCTTGACATTCAGATGGACATACATAATGTATAATAAAGGTACTGTTTAACATAATTCATCATGTACGACGAGGCTTGATGCCATGGGGGTCGCCATATTTGTTTTAAAAACATCAGAAATAACAGTTTGAAGTTTCAGAAAACCAATTCTGGATATGGCGGCGCTTGTAAATGGCGAAAAAAAAAAATCAGAGTCGGTGCCATTTTTGAGGGGTCGGTCAGGTTACAGGAAACAAAGATTTTTTTTTTTAAGCTTTATTAAAAATTCAAACATCTACATTTATATGAAGCATAATATTGGATTATACATGCTGTTGGAGTAAAACATTGAACATTAGTTGTAATTTTATTGTGTGTTCAAAATATATATCCTGTCAGCAGTTTTTATGTCAGTTTGTTTTATTTCCATAATCGTATGCATAAATTAAAATGATTAGTGATGACTTTAAGCATTTCCATCTGATGATGACCCGAGTGGGGCATTGCATAGAAATGAGGTATATTAGATCCACAGAACTGGTATCACAATATGGATTCTTGGTTTTTTAGCTCGATATCCTAAACCGAAACCTGAACCATTAAGTTCTAAGCTTGGAGAGGAATCAGAAGTTAACTAAAATATGTGTCAGCAGGGCACTTTGATACCTAGTAAACCCCCAATTCTTTTCAAAATTCAATCTGACTTTCATTATATCATACAGCTATGCCATGTTTCGGTATCTTGATGAAAAATTCCTTATTTTGTATCGGACTCCCTCTCATCATTGCACGATTTTACCAATATTGCTCGAGTCAACATTACAAAGGACATTCGGCAATTCTCTTTATACACTTTATTCAGTATGTACAAAAGATGACAACAATTTTAATTTTGTAAAAGACAATGTCACATCATAAGAAATATCCAACAAAATGTGCTGCAGATGAGATGAAAGATGAAAATGAATTTTTGTCCATGATTAAGAATGTTATATCTCGTAAACTCGAGGTCATTTACATGACATGAACAATTATTAACATACACAATATGAGAAACACTGAAAGGATGGTATTTTTCACTATGCAGAGAAACTTGTCTTCCCAATCATGTTTATTTAATACCTACTAAATTTTGCTCTTGCTTTCATACTTGCACAATTATATTCATAAAATTTGGGTTGCACACGATTTTTTTTCTATTCCTTAGAAAATTTGCAACTCTTCCCTTAAAATATTCAATATACTAATATAGTGGGACAATGTTCACACTAGTACAACTCCATCCTGGCTCAACTCCTTTTCAGAGTCTCTGCTCTATTGTGGCCAAGAAAGCAGCATGTAATCCATAATCAAGAGTTATATACACTAAAATTTTATCGCCTTCCTCTGCCCCGTCCTCCTCTCATTCCTCTGCCTCTACCTCCTCTTCCTCCACGCCCTCCCCTTCCTCCTCGTCCACCTGTAGTCATGGAAAAAAAAAAAAAGAGTTAAATTTTGAAATAAAATCTTCAAGACAGAAGTCAATGGCTCGAAGCATGATCAAATTAAAAAGTTACACCTCCTACTCACAAATTTTCAAGCGAAATCAACGGCAGATTTTTATTTAAATTTTAATCAGTTAAAAACTAAAATCTCTGTAAAATTTGGAATGCAGTGAGGGGCATTGCACACGTTTCATTTTAGGCTGTATAACAACTTTACCATGAACATAGGAGTCTGCAATGCAAGAAAGCATACCACTGCCATGCAGTAAGGAAAATATGAATGTAATGGTGCAATGTCACTAGGGCACTTACCGTACATGTACAACATGCTATCGTTGACATGCATGAACCTCTGATAACCAAGGTGAGACCCATTACATGTATTTATATATCAGTATAGAGGAGTTAACTCTACTGGTTGAAGACCAGTTACTGCCTACTCAATTACTTGGGCTTTTGAAAGTGAATTTATGAGATTTTTTCATGCGATTATCTGCATCAAATAGGATACTTGCCATTACACATAAAAATTTGGTCAATTCACGTTTTGAAAACCCCTATTAGTGTAGTAACCGGTAACTGGTCTTAGCCAGGGACTGGTTCTTGGCCAGTATATAATGTATCTCCCTAATACAATCACATAGTAAAAAATTTCAAAAACCATTAATTTCATTTTAAGCACTCAGTTGCAATCTTCCTGCAAACCGACTTCCTCATCATAGCACACAGCAGACACAGAATCTTGATGCAAAAATTCTGATCATATCATTGTCAGTGCTATCATCATACGACTCTGTCACTGGTATGGTATGAGTAAACTCAATTCTGCATCAGTTACAGTCATTCAAGAACATGTGCTCTAGTCTAGAGAGAGGTGCTACACACAGAATCATATAAAACTCTATGTTCAATTCAATAGAATGTTTTGTTTGATTTTTCTAACAATTATATGATGACAGCATTTACCTCGGGGATTTTAATTAGAGCCGGTGCAAGGCGAAATATTGTCACTTCAAATGCACCAAACCTTCTCTGTCCAGAGCAAATTAAAAAACCTTCTCTGTCAAGAGCAGAGCACCAAACCTTCTCTGTCCAGAGTAAAGTACCAAACCTCTGTCCAGAGCAAAGCACCAAACCTTCTCCGTCCAGAGTAAAGCACCAAACCTCTGTCCAGAGCAGAGCACCAAACCTTCTCTGTCCAGATCAGAGCACCAAACCTTCTCCGTCCAGTGCAAAGCACAAAACCTTCTATGTCCAGAGTAAAGCACCAAAACTTCTCTGTCCATAGCAAAGGACCAAACCTTCTCCATTCAGTGCAAAGCACCAAACATTCTGTCCAGAGTAAAGCACCAAACCTTCTCCGTCCAGTGCAAAGCACCAAACTTTCATTGTCAAAAGCAGAGCACCAAACCTTTTCTGTCAAGAGCAGAGCACCAAACCTTCTCCGTCTAGATTAAAGCACCAAACCTTCTCTGTCAGTAGCAAATCACCAAACCTTCTTTGTCCATAGCAAAACACCAAACTTCTCTGTCCAGAGCAAAGCACCAAACCCTCTCCGTCTAGTGCAAAGCACCAAACCTTCTCTGTCCAGAGCAAAGCACCAAACTTTTTCTGTCCAAGGCAAAGCACCAAGCCAATGTAGCTAGGCCCACTACACTAAACAGAAAGGAAATTGTTTTAAAATTTACACAAGATATCTTTTTTATACCTCTATCTCTACCACCACGTGCTGCTTTGGCTTTAGGTGTATCATCTATTAGTAATGTATCTAGGGGTAAGCTGTCAGGCAGGATGTAGTAACGAATGTTGTTGCCTCTAATACTGAGGGTATCCACCTGTACAGGATCTTTGTTCTTTATCGTCATTTTGACGGCTTTTAAATGTGTGTTCATACATACGTCAACACCTGTAAAAAAGAAATATAAAATTTCACTCCCATTGTTTATATTCTGAATAATTTATTGTTCATTCCAAATTTGTTCAGTGAAGTTCAGGCGTTTCGGAGTATTTACAAAAAAAAAACCCAAGTAATAAATTGCATGAAACACAATGAGAATTCATGTATAATTTAACTTATACTAGTTCAACCATTGCATAAAATAACACTGTTCTGTGTAATTTCTGAATCAGGCCTTTTGTATTATGTGCAAGAAATACAAACTGATTGATAATTGATTTATGCCACTCCATGGTTATTTGATATAAATGGTTATGGCATCTACCTGATGCATTGCAGAGAAATTTCTACCTTTGCAACAGACCCATCCGAAGCAGTGAGGGAATTTTAGTAGCCACGCCTTCCGGGACACCGGACCTCACTTTCTTTGTGTCTCATCTGAAATTCAGAACACTGGTATGCGCATGGCAGAAATCAAACTCAGGACCTCTAGGTTACAAGCCCACCACCACATCCACTAGGCCACACCGGCTTGTACTAGGTCACAAGCCCACATCCACTAGGCCACACCGGCTTGTGCAAGGTCACTAGCCCAGCGCCACATCCACTAGGCCACACCGGCTTGTACTAGGTCATGAGCCCACATCCACTAGGCCACCGGCTTGTGCTAGGTCACTAGCCCAGCACCACATCCACTAGGCCACTGGCTTGTGCTAGGTCACTAGCCCAGCACCACATCCACTAGGCCACACCGGCTTGTACTAGATCAATAGGCCACACCGGCTTGTACTAGGTCACGAACCCACATCCACTAGGCCATCGGCTTGTGCTAGGTCACTGGCCCAGCACCACATCCACTAGGCCACACCGGCTTGTACTAGGTCACAAGCCCACATCCACTAGGCCACCGGCTTGTGCTAGGTCACTAGCCCAGCGCCACATCCACTAGGCCACACCGGCTTGTACTAGGTCACGAGCCCACATCCACTAGGCCAATGGCTTGTGCTAGGTCACTAGCCCAGCACCACATCCACTAGGCCACCGGCTTGTGCTAGGTCACTTGCCCAGCACCACATCCACTAGGCCACACCGGCTTGTACTAGGTCACTAGGCCACATCCACTAGGCCACACCGGCTTGTACTAGGTCACGAGCCCACATCCACTAGGCCACCGGCTTGTGCTAGGTCACTAGCCCAGCACCACATCCACTAGGCCACCGGCTTGTGCTAGGTCACGAACCCACATCCACTAGGCCATCGGCTTGTGCTAGGTCACTGGCCCAGCACCACATCCACTAGGCCACACCGGCTTGTACTAGGTCACAAGCCCACATCCACTAGGCCACCGGCTTGTGCTAGGTCACTAGCCCAGCACCACATCCACTAGGCCACACCGGCTTGTACTAGGTCACGAGCCCACATCCACTAGGCCACCGGCTTGTGCTAGGTCACTAGCCCAGCACCACATCCACTAGGCCACCGGCTTGTGCTAGGTCACGAACCCACATCCACTAGGCCATCGGCTTGTGCTAGGTCACTGGCCCAGCACCACATCCACTAGGCCACACCGGCTTGTACTAGGTCACAAGCCCACATCCACTAGGCCACCGGCTTGTGCTAGGTCACTAGCCCAGCACCACATCCACTAGGCCACAGCAGCTTGTGCTAGGTCAGTTGCCTACAGTACAGTCCGGGTGGAACTTTGAATGCCCACTGTCCACAGTGGGCAGTCCACCTGAAATTTCAGTGGGCATTAGGAGTGGACATTTACCTGAGCTATCAAGCTGTCCACTTACCTGTATGTTAATTCTAACTGGCTCTTACAAGAATGTCCACTTTGTCCAGTGGACATTTTTAATGCTCAGTGACCAGTGAGCAAATTAAGTTCCACCCGGACTGTACTGTAGCTACACATCCACTAGGCCACACCGGTTTGTAAATTGGTTGGTAGATGTGTTTTCTTACGTCGTTTCAACAATTTTTCAGTTATATGGCGACGTGGAAGCAGGAGGTAACCAACTTCTGAAACAGTGGCGCAACCCGGGAATTGAATCCAGATCGTTGGCGCCGCAAGCTAAGCTCTAAACCACCACACCAAGCCTGCCCCAGGCTTGTAAGAAACACAACACATTTGGCATGTACTGTACACAATGTATGAATACTGTATGCAAAAGAATTTAGATACAACTCTACTGATCTGAATTCCTACAGGTAGTTTTATTCATGGCTTGTTTTATATATACTTCACGCCATGATTTTTTTTTAACCTATTATCATGCCTGATTATATGTTTATATGTACAGCATATGCCAATGCAGTGAAAAGAAATTTAAGTTATTCATACCTATGCAACAGTCTCACTCAAAGCAATCAGGGATACTTTGCTTGTCACCTCATTGTACATTTGTACTGGTACATTCTGTACTGAGTTTAAAG
This sequence comes from Pteria penguin, assembly GCA_035048485.1. Taxonomy (NCBI): domain Eukaryota; kingdom Metazoa; phylum Mollusca; class Bivalvia; order Pterioida; family Pteriidae; genus Pteria; species Pteria penguin. The sequence continues at coordinate 2,113,757 of CM068582.1, read as the reverse complement.
GCAATAGTTTGAATAATAGTTCAAACAGAAATTGATTTGATTGATTGATTTTTGTTTTATGTCACACCACGAATATTTCACGTATATGGTGACGGCATCTGCCTGATGCAGGGCATACAAATTTTGACCTTTGCAACGGACCCACCCTAAGCAGTGAGGATCTTCAACGTGCCATGCATACCACGACACGGGACCTCGGTTTTTACTGTCTCATCCAAAAGACACGAAACCAACATGACCAGAGTGGGACTCGAACCCCGGCCTCCCGATTAGGAGTCCAGCGCGATACCACTAGGCCACGCCGGATTAACAGAAACTGAATGGCAAAGTATTGCAATATTCTGAACAGATTTACATGTACATATACATGTACTCAATCAAGTCATTGGAAGAATGGTCATTTATATCATATAATTATAACTCACCTGTGATTGTGCCATGTACTTGTGTTCCATTTTTTAATTCAATAGTCACAGTTTCATGACTCAATTTCATTAAAAATCTGAAAAAAAAAAAAACCAAAAGTTTTAAACATACAAAATACAAATTTAATGTTAAATGAACAACATAACAGGTAATGTACTTGTAAACAAGAGCAACGCTTAGCGTGGCATAATACGCCCGTCGCTTAATTCGGACAGGATCAATTCGCATTTGGCATGATTTTCATGAAAAACATCTGACGTTGACTGAAGTTAATTGCGTTTCATAGCATTTTATCATAGGAATAAGTCCAAGGGCAATAACTCCTGCAGAAATGGTCCTATCCAACCCATCATGAAACTTGACCTGCAAAAAAAACCTTGAAATTTTTTAGTGCAAGTCCCCCCCCCCAATCTTAAAATGATAAATTTCTCAAAAATGATGAAAAAGATATCAATACCTGTAAAATATGTGGAAGTTGGTACATTTTACTTGTTTTATGGTAAATTTCATAATGTTTTTACAAAAATTAGATTTTTAATGAATTTTCAAAACAAAATCTTGAAATTTATAAGTCCAAGGGCCATAAATCCGTCAAAAGTAGGTCAATCGTAACAAAACTCAAACTGGTACTGACGCCGCTTGGAATAAAGCAATATAGTATACCAAATTTCAACTCAATATCTTGAAAGACGGCAAAAAAAAAGTCCGGAAAACATGACCTAGGACATATGGTCACCCCCCCCCCTAAAATTATAAATTTCTCAAAAATGAAGAAAAAGATATTAAAACCTGTAACATATGTGATAGTTGGTACACTTCACTTGTTTCATGAGAAAATTCATGATGTTTTGACAAAAAATAGATTTTTAATGAATTTCTGAAAAAATCTTGAAATTTTAAGTCCAAGGGCCATAAATCCGTTAAAAGTAGGTCAATCGTAACAAAACTCCAACTAGTACTGACGCTGCTTGAGATAAAGCTATATACTAAATTTCAACTCAATATTTGAAAGATGGCAAAAAAAATCCGGAAAACATGACCCCGGACGGACGGACAGCGCCATAACATAATACGTCCCTTCTAATGACGGGCGTATAAAAATCTACACGCAAGTTTTGATGTTAATCAGTATTATCTGAGTACTTAGGCAGAATCATGAGAATGCCAAGTAGGGATCATTTTGAAGTAGAATACAATGTACAAACTATGCTTCAAAATCTACTATTGTAGTAATGGAGTGACTGAATCAACAACTTGGCAAAGGTAAAAGAAAAACAATATTCTCATTTAGTCAGATTCATGACATGGCCTAATTAGGCTAATATGCTCCATATTTGTAGGAGGATAAGCCTCAGGATTCATCCTTGCTTTATACAAAGAGTTATCGAAGTCAAACATACAGGTATTTAATAGCGGGCATTTGGGGTAAACTTCGGACTTCATCAAAGACAACAATGCGTAATCCTGGATGAAGTTTGGTAAAAAGGAATAACTTAAATATTTTTTCATACAAACAAGTAAAATTTGAATACATGTCCCACACACTTTTGATTGTATTTTGTGAGCAAAATCCTTTAGAACCAATACAGAGGAAATTAAATCTATATTGTCGCTTATGATAAACCCTGAATATAACCCGAAGCGACTTAAACACACTCCTCGGGGATCTACATAGACCAATATAGACTGTCGCATCGTTTTCGAGAATCTGATACCTTGAAATCTCATTATTTTAAACTGTAGTTGAATCAAATTTAAAGAAGAAGTCAATATCTGAAAGATTTCCTCAGTAAATTTCGACCCATAAAGACTAATAAGTAATATACCTGTAGCCCTTGTGCTCAAAATATGATTAAGCAAAGCTGCATTACGGTCTGTGATATATGCCTTGTAACAACAGTTTTAATATGAGCTACACTGGAAGCAGTACATTCAGTAGTGAAAGCAATGACAAATCCAAGCCTAATATATAGAACAACAACCGAGTCCCTGTGTTGGAAACCACTTGGGTAAGTAGATAAACACAAGTTTATAACTCAGTCTCAGGTCGTCCTTGGAATGCTTTGGGCATCACGTTCATTTAGATCTTAGTGTAATCATGATGTCACACCCACAGGCCAAGGAAATAAGGTCAATATATGCAGGAGAGTCCAATCTGGGGGATACGGTCAGTATAAAAGAAGAAAAGGTAAATCATGCAACAAAACTGGATTATTTGAAAAAATGCCAACACTCCATCTCGCTTGTGCTTAAAAATACGCTAAATCCCCAGAAACCTGGTATCGTTCGAAGCAGTAACATCTAATGGGTCAGATCAAACCGGTCTTTTGTCGAAAAACTCCCATCCTGCTACGCAACAGACCGTGATCTTCAAACCACCTCAGATCGAGTGACAATCATGAAGCGACATGGGCATCCAAATCGTCACGTGAAGAAGCGGTGTCAAAGTACTCCGGGCTAAATTAAAACCTAAAATCAAATCCTTGTATATTACGTTGTGTTTTTACAAGATATTATCAGTGTAAAATATCATATGACGTATCTAGTGTAATTATTTACCAAAATGATGGCGGCCGAAATCCAAAGATACACAAGACTGTCACTGGGTGTCAGCGACACGAGTTACTCCCCGTTACGCCAATCTGATGTCATTTCTGTACACTGTGGGAAATTCAAATTTGTTACTTAAGCCAAAATTTGTGCTTTACTAGTTACATATATCAGTGTACGTGAAATATGTTAGACCGTCGGACCTGACCGGCAAAATTGACTCAGGACTGACGATTCTTAATCTTAGTCCTGATGTCCGATATAGTTCTGAACTTAACAATAACCCGTCCGCGTCACTCAAATATTTTACCGTTCTGTATCTTATTGCGTTATTTTTCATTATATGTTCAGTCAGACAGGATGTGGTTCGGCCCTACGTAATATGCAATTCTGTCTGTACAAATGTCCTATGGGCACCAAATAATTTTCGCGTACACTGTTATAAACTCATTTTAAACTGATAATATCTTGTACTGATAAAACGAAATATATACAAGAATTTAATTTTACATTTCATTCAGCCAGGAATACCTGGACACTGCATTATCACTTGACGATTTGGATGCCCGGGGTGTTTCATGAATGTCGCTCGATCTGAGGTAGTTTGAAGATCTCTGTCTGTTGCGTAGCAGGATGGGAGTTTCTCGACGGAAGAACAGTTGGATCTGACCAATTAGATGTTGCTGCTTCGAAAGATACCAAGTTTTTGAAAATTGGGCGTGTATTAAGCACAAGCCAGGTGAGTGAAATGGAGTGTTGACATTTTGTTTTTTAAAATAATCCAGTTTCGTGGCATGATTTACCTTTCCTTCTATTATACTAACCATTGACCGTATCCCCCAAAATTGGACTCTCCTGCATATATTGACCTAATTTCCTTAGCCTGTGGTCATGCCAACTTTGAGAATATCTTTCTTAATATTATGACTAAAATTTAGTCCTTCTTAGATTTAGAGCATCATGTAAACAATAATGAACAAAGACTTCGCCTTGTATTTCTGTGTTTGTTTTCACTGAAACATGTTGATAATGCATTGATCATTCTAACTTTTCCAAGTTTCCTCAACAACACTTAGAAGCAGCACTGCCACAGTGTCATAAATAAATCATCATTACTTACTGACTTTCTTCTTAAAGTACAATATACTAAACCAAGTATCGGTGTCGTCTTAGGACAGCTAAAACCCGGTCATCCGCGGTTTATATACAAAAATTTATAATGCACAATTAGGTAAAACTTATTAGAAATCTTCAATATAAATTTCCTGAATGACTTTACCTGATAAGTTTCATGATTACAGCGGATTCTCAACCCACTATCGAAAAAAAATATTGCCGGTACAATGGCGTTTTCAAAGCGTTCGTCTTGTTAAGCAAACGCTTGAATTTGAAAACTATCCTTTCATTCGGTTCAAACATTTTTGAGAGCAAATGTTTTAGCAGTTTAAATCGACGGTGCAGGGTAAAAGTAAGAATGTAGAACTTAGTGTTCTTGCTAGATAATATACATGATACACGCTGAAATGATAAACTTGAATTGAGAAAAAAAAGAAGATATTTTAGTGACATTAATCCGCCGGGACCAGTTGTTCGAAACTTTAACCATTGGTTAATCTAATCGATGGTTAAAGTTTTAGAGACAATTTCATTAAAAGGTTTTTGTATAAAAATCTATCATATTAATTACGTTACAAAGCTTGTTTCATATGCTACAAATTATATTAGTACATAGATCTAGACTATGAATTATAGTTTTCTCATTTCAAAGATATAGTCAGATGAAATTTAACCATTGGTTAGCTTATATATAACCAGTGCATGGTTAAAGTTTCGCCGGAACAACTGACCCCTGATCTTCATTTCAAGAAAGCAAAGCATTAAAATCATTGACAACAATATACAGGATACATCGTAAATACTTTGCTGTTATGATGTTACAAACGTGAAGACGTTTTCCTAAATTCGAAATTCCCTGGTTAGCCGATGATGGCCATGTTTCTAGGCTCCACTCACAATATGTATTTTTCGGTTGGCCCCATTTGCCGGGACCTGCACTAACTTTTTGGAATTCCATAACAAAAATGTACAAAATACTTTAATTTCTGAGTTTTGACCCATAGCTACAGATCTACCTTAATTTAAGGAAAACTTTTGGAAAGTTTTATAGGTCGTTTTGAGATCTTTTATCTAAAATCGAGAAAGTGATTTTTCCTCAATATGTGTCTAGTCTTATATACAAACTGAGGATAGTCAAAGCCTCTGTTAATTTCAACTAATTGGGCTTTGAAAATAATTAAGTTTTACGCCCACGAAATCGACATTATGATCCCAAGACCATAAGCCGACTTGCATTTGCCTCTCTTCAGTCTTATGTAGACTTTTCTTTGAGGTATTCACTCTGACTAACACTGACACAATAGGGTTCTATGGTCATCGAGTCTTGCCTAAATCGAGCCTTTTAGAGGAAAGTATGCAAGTCCTAGAGCCTCAGAGTCGTCCTCTCTAAATGTCAGTTGGCACTTCGGTACAGGTCTGGGATCTCGGCTCGTTTTCGGAGGGAAACGAAACGTACGGCATTGGGCAAAACACGGTTGGCTCATGTTAATAATGTGACTCGTTGTTATATTTTAGATCCTCTCAACTTGAGTGTCATGTTGATCCTTGTTGTCTACATGAAGGGTTATTTATTAACTTTTACATGTAACTGCATTGTTTTTTTTTTTGGGGGGGGGGGGGGTTGAGGTTGGGGAGATGGGCCCGCATGTTATCTGATTGACCACCCTGAGTCGACACCGCTCGACTGGTCATCTTAAGTCAGTACTACAACTACATGATTTCTTTTTATGTGTAAGAATATTTTGCCATATCCATGGCGAATGGCATTTGCGGATGGGTGGGTGGGTAGTTAATCATTCGACAACGGCCGTGATCGACACAGCTGACTTATCTTTTATGTTTTGCGCAGAGTTCCATTCTAGAGACTATTCTTATGCCAACTGAAATTCCCATTTATTTCCCTTGTGACATACGGGCATTCATTGTTATGGCATTTTTTTTTTTGTTTCAGGGTGGTAAATATTACGAAATGCAAAACACAAGTGGCATTTACCATGCGTTTCCTCACTCCAAATATTTTCAAAATGCAAAATGTGACATCACTGTGACTGGCTGACAATCCTCATAAAGTTATTACTTCATTATTCCATTCAAATCACGTGGAGTTGATTGTATATTGACAACTGCGGTATGAACAGGTCGTGCTTCTTCGTGGGAGAATCAAGGAAGTAAAATTTAATCACTGTGTGTTAACACATGGACCACCGAGTCTTAAACGGGAACTATACCCAAGTGCACTAACTTTACTAGTAAAGAGAATGAGGACACAATAATCAAAATTTACTCTAATGTAGTAATTTTTTGCGAGTACAGAGCAAAATTAAGACAAAAAACGAACCCCCCTTTATTTGTTTTGTGATATATATATATATATATATATATATATATATATATATATATATATATATATATATATATATATATATATATATAAAGCACAAAGACACTACAGCTAACAAGGCAGCCTATATTTCACTTATACTCGTTCCCCGTCTGGAACTCGAACCCACGACCTATGGTACCGAATCACCTAGCTGTCATGCATCCGACCCTCTAACCGACTGAGCTACCCGAGCTTCACAAAAATAGAGCTTTAATAGCAAATCATTAGCTAATCGCATGCATGACAACACGGCCGCCGTAAGTGAAGGGATTTACCCGACGTAAACGCAGGCGGATCCTCTGAAAGAATACAATCACTGAAACAGAAGTAAACTTATAAAGCAAAAATAGAATCAGTGAAACACCTGGGAGTACTATGGACCTTGGATCTCCGAAGAAATACCTGTAGAAAATAAAGACAAATTAGACAAACATATAAAGCACAAAGATACTACAGCCAACAAGGCACCCTATATTTCACTTATATTCGTTCCCCGTCTGGGACTCGAACCCACGACCTATGGTACCGAATCACCTAGCTGTCATGCATCCGACCCTCTGACCGACTGAGCTACCCGAGCTCCACAAAAATAGAGCTTTAATAGCCAATCATTGGCTAATCGCGATTATAAGTGAAATATAGGGTGCCTTGTTAGCTGTAGTGTCTTTGTGCTTTATATGTTTGTCTAATTTGTCCTTATTTTCTACAGGAGATCAACGGTCCATATTGTTTTTGTTTTTGTTTGTTTTTGCTACTACGTACAAGCATGGCTTTTCTGAATTCCTAGACCCGCAATCTTTTTGCCAATTGCTTTTTGCCAATTGCTTATGGTGTTAATTTAAAGTTTGGGTAGTAATTTTGCCTGATTTCCTACCTGCGACGGATAGACCCCTACCCCGCTTTCGTAGATCAAAAATTGGCATCTTATGGGTAAAGAAATTGTGCGCTGAAATCGCTAATGGCTGTTTTACTCATTGCTTTTTGTCAATTGCTGATTGCATGCTTTTTGCTATTTGTTTTTTGTTTTTGTTTATTTTTTTTTTGTTTTGCATATTGAAAATTCCTTTTTTGCTATATCTCTTTACTTGGTAATTATATAGTACCGCAGTAAGTAAAACCATCATTTGCAAATATTTCCAGTGACGGATTCAGAGAGTCAGAGAGGGGGGGGGGGCTGGAGAGGACCCCCCCTCCCCTTAAACAGCAAAGGGGGTGGTGGTGGAGGGAAATGGAGAGAGACGCGACATACTATTATTATCAGATAATCGTACGTCTACTCGACAACCCTCGACGGTGACCGCCTTATAATCCGACAGCTCGATAGTCCGACGGCCTTATAGTACGACGGCCTGTTAGTCCGACAGTTCGTCGGCCTGATAGTCCGACAGCCCGATGGTTCGGCGGCTCGATAGTCCGACGGCGGCCCGATCGTTGGACTGATAACGAAGCTAAACGTACCTGAACCATGCAAACAGTTTTCGGAGTGCAAAAACATTTTCCCGGCTAAGCATCGTAGAAACAGTTTTCGGAGTGTCCCTCTACCCAACCCTATAGAAATCAAATCAACAATTGCAACCTGTTTTGCAATGCAGTCTTTTGCAACTTTCTCAGCTCACCTTTAAAGTATGTCCAACATCTAAAAATATTTACACTCCCAATGTATTTCCATGCGACAAACCATTGAAAAACTTGAAAATAATATGCAATCTATTTAATGGGTCACTTGACAATTTGATCTCTGTTGGTTTACACATTGTTAACATCTGCTCTTTAACTGCTGAAGCATTGATTTATCTTATTACAAGATGTGTTTGTGAAACTCTTTGCCCCGGTTGATACCGGTAGAATCATACAAAACAAACATGCATTACTTGATAATTAATTTCACACTTTTCTCATCCTTTTTCTCTTTCTCGTGTCAAAATCTCGAGATCGGTTAAGGCGAGCCCTTACATTCTACCTTGACAAAATTCCTGGAACCGCGCCTGTGGCGAGGCGATTTTTTCAGTGACTACATTGAGGCTATTATTCGCCGGACGGGTGAAGCAGTCATTTTCATTAAAAAAAATTAAGAAAATTGTGTTGACGAAAAGTGTGGGAAAACTGGTAGGAAGGACTAACAGTCGAATTGGGGGGGGGGGGGGGGGGGGGGGGGGGGGCAAATAAACCGACAGATTTTAATCATTTTACTTTTGAACATGTTCTCTGTCTGACCAATAACGTTAAAGACAGATAAAATTTAGTCATGGTAGGGGAAGGGGTCACAACCCAAAACTAGCCAATAAGTACCTATCTTGGTACCCTTTTCTGACAAAATTGGAGGGGGGGGGGTTGCGCTAACCCCGTTCCCCTCTTAATCCCACGATTGGGGTATTTGTCTCTCAGGTTGACCCATTCACCTAGAATTGTCTAAAGGCAAGTTTTTACATGTTTTAGTGCAATACCATCTATCGCTGTCGGACTATCGGGCTGTCGGACAATCGGACCCGTCGGACTATCGGACTGTCAGGCTATTAGGCTTGAACCGAAGTCTCCGGAGGGAAAATTGCGCACGCCATTCATTAAGGGTGGAGAAAAGGGGTTGGGGAAGAGACGTACGGGAGGGGAGAGGGCGAATCCTAACCCCACACCCGACACCCTTTTTGTGACGTGTCTGTCGCCTCATTGTAGGCGTAGAGTCCATTTTTATGATATACAACAGAAAATGATAAGGTCACAAATCTCTTGGAGTAAAGTTGATTTTGTTTAGTGTAAGGATCTGGCTTACAGAATAATAATTGTTGTATTTTAATTGATATTGTGTTTGTGTTCGTCTACATAATTCAATGTAAATAAATAACATTCATCTTTTTGTTTCAGTTTTATTAGCTCGACCAGAGATCAGCAAAGCTTATGCGATACCACTTGTCGTCCGTCCATCTGTAAAGAATTTTCTCATTATCGCTACTCCTCTGAGATTTGATTATGGGCTAGAAGTATTCCCTACATGATCTAGTACATGTGTAATTTTGAACCTGAGTCCAGTCCCCGGGAGTGGGAAACAGGCGTGGTCTTGAAATCTTGAAATGGCTTCTTTTCCAATATAGATATCTATTATTGTATTCTCTAATATAACTTAATTCCTTTCCATATTAAGACAATAGAATTCATCCGAGTGAAAAGAAATCCAGTACAAGTCATCTTTCAATTAGCTCCGCCTGCCCGTTAATGAAAAAAAAAAACAACAAAAAACCAAACGAAGATAAACCGGTAGTAAGCAGAGGATACGGGGTTGCAACCCCTTTGGTCTAAAATTATGCCCAACAAAGGTCATTTTGGCTAGGTTCAGACAGAGCATTGCAAGCAGATAGCACCCCTTTTTATTCCAGGTCTGCCTATGCACAGGCGAACAATGTAGGTCTACTTGATCTAATCACTATCGAGATTTAAGAGCCGCTCTCTTACCAAAAAGCTTTCCTATGTTTCCTTTAAACATTTCGTGCATTTCGTCGTTTCGGACATATTGAACTCTGCACAACGCTCGACGTCAGCTAGTTTATCTTTTGGCGTCACAAGCATTCATATCAGTATTAGAAACCGTTAACGATACAAAGCAAAAATCAATTTTATTATTGACAAAACCAGGGACGTATATTTAGATATATACGTCCTTGACAAAACGCAATTTGCAATTAGCAAAAAGTAAATAGCAATTTCATTGCGCAACGGCTTTCCATAAGTGTGTGTTCTATCAACATGTTACATTGATTTATTTTTGTTTAACGTCACACCACGAATATTTCACGTATATAGTGACGGTATCTGCCTGATGCGGGGCATACAAATTTTGACCTTTGCAACGGACCCACCCGAAGCAGTGAGGGATCCTTAACGTGCCATGCATACCGCGACATGGGGCCTCGGTTTTTACTGTCTCGTCCGAAAGACAGGACACCGACATGACCAGAGTGGGACTCGAACCCCGGCCTCCCGATTAAGAGTCCAGCGCGATACCACTAGGCCACGCCGGCTTCAACATGTTACACATCAATTAATAAAATACTACTACACAATTTTCACATTACTGCGTGTCCGAGGTCCAAGCTGTTTTACTGATGACGTATTGATGGCATGCTGATGACGTATTGATGGCATGCTGATGTCGTATTGAGCTTTCAATGGCAACGATTCCTCTAAAGTAGTCTAAATTTGCATGACTGACTGATGATAGATGGACAGACCAAATGCTCTTTTAACGCTCTGGACCGGGTTGCTCCAAACCTTGGCTAAAGTTATCCAAGAGTTAAATCCCTTATCTAGTGGCTAAAATTTAACCACCTGATAAAATGATCTGTTGCTCAAAAGTTGTCCACAGGATAAATACACTTTGAGCAACAGAACCTAGAAAAAAAAATTGCCCATTGGTTAGGTAACCAATGGTTAGCATATTAACTTAATGGACAAATTTAACCACTGGATAACTTTAATTAGCAACGTTTTGAACAAGCCGATCCTGATGAAATCTTTTCTGTGTTTTTGATTTTTTTTTAGATTTAATCTTAAGTGTAATAAGGAACTTAAAATAGTGGTTTTCTTCTTTACACACCCGTATGATAAAATCTGTCTGTCGAATCAAAGTAAAATAGGAAGATGGCTAAGGTATTACCTGGTAATACCTGCTGATTTTATTGAAAGAATTCTATGTGGGTTATGAAGAATCAGACGCATAGGAAAACAAAAATCAGTTGAAGAAGATGGGGGGGGGGGGGGGGCAAAAACTAAAATGATCTTTTTTCGGTTTTGTGAGATGTATTTTTCATGGGCATTGTTTTTAAGGAGTTCAGCAATATTGTCTTGTTTATTGATCCAAAGTATTAAAACTCTTATAGATATACTTAAGAATTATTCAAACAATATAAATACATACGTTAATAATAAATGTAACGGGGAAGGGAGGGTGTCAATTTCGTACGTTTCTGAAATATGATCCTTTTAGACAGGTGATAGGTTAGTGCATGTATGTGATATCAAAGGATTTGATGGTAGTAGATATCACTACATTCTTGCTTGAAATGATAATTAATAACAGCCCGTAAGTACATTGAAAGAAATGTATCAGTAAAATAAATAAATAAATAAATAAATAAATAAATAAATAAATAAATAAATGAATAAATAAAGCTAATAGAAAAAACAAATCAATTGGTTGATTGGTTGATTATACGTCGCTTTTACAAATTCTCAGCTATGAAGACAGAGGGTAGGCCTAACCGTTAAACACAGTGGTACAATACTTTAACCGTTAAACACAATGGCACAATAAGGTAAACGTTAAACATATTGGCACACTAGGGTAACCGTTAAACATAATGGTACAATAGGGTAACCGTTAAACATAATGGTACAATACGGCACAATACTGTAACGATTAAAAACAGTGGTACAATACGGTAACCGTTAAACATAGTGGCAAAATACGGTATCGGTTAAACATAGTGGCACAATACGGTATCGGTTAAACATAGTGGCACAATACAGTATCGGTTAAACATAGTGGCACAATACGGTATCGGTTAAACATAGTGGCACAATACGGTATCGGTTAAACATAGTGGCACAATACGGTATCGGTTAAACGTAGTGGCAAAATACGGTATCGGTTAAACATAGTGGCACAATACCGTATCGGTTAAACATAGTGGCACAATACGGTATCGGTTAAACGTAGTGGCACAATACGGTATCGGTTAAACATAGTGGCACAATACGGTATCGGTTAAACGTAGTGGCAAAATACGGTATCGGTTAAACATAGTGGCACAATACGGTATCGGTTAAACATAGTGGCACAATACGGTATCGGTTAAACATAGTGGCACAATACGGTATCGGTTAAACATAGTGGCACAATACAGTAACGGTTAAACATAGTGGCACAATACGGTATCGGTTAAACATAGTGGCACAATATGGTATCGGTTAAACATAGTGGCACAATACGGTATCGGTTAAACATAGTGGCACAATACGGTATCGGTTAAACATAGTGGCACAATACGGTATCGGTTAAACATAGTGGCACAATACGGTATCGGTTAAACATAGTGGCACAATACGGTATCGGTTAAACATAGTGGCAAAATACGGTATCGGTTAAACATAGTGGCAAAATACGGTATCGGTTAAACATAGTGGCAAAATACGGTATCGGTTAAACATAGTGGCACAATACAGTATCGGTTAAATATAGTGGCACAATACGGTATCGGTTAAACATAGTGGCACAATACGGTATCGGTTAAACATAGTGGCACAATACGGCATCGGTTAAACATAGTGGCACAATACGGTATCGGATAAACATAGTGGTACAATACGGTATCGGTTAAACATAGTGGCAAAATACGGTATCGGTTAAACATAGTGGCACAATACAGTAACGGTTAAACATAGTGGCAAAATACGGTATCGGTTAAACATAGTGGCACAATACAGTATCGGTTAAACATAGTGGCACAATACGGTAACGGTTAAACATAGTGGCACAATACGGTAACGGTTAAACATAGTGGCACAATACGGTATCGGTTAAACATAGTGGCACAATACGGCATCGGTTAAACATAGTGGCACAATACAGTATCGGTTAAACATAGTGGCACAATACGGTATCGGTTAAAGATAGTGGCACAATACGGTATCGGTTAAACATAGTGGCACAATACGGTATCGGTTAAACATAGTGGCAAAATACGGTATCGGTTAAACATAGTGGCACAATACAGTAACGGTTAAACATAGTGGCACAATACGGTATCGGTTAAACATAGTGGCACAATACGGTATCGGTTAAACATAGTGGCACAATACGGTATCGGTTAAACATAGTGGCAAAATACGGTATCGGTTAAACATAGTGGCACAATACGGTATCGGTTAAACATAGTGGCACAATACGGTATCGGTTAAAGATAGTGGCACAATACGGTATCGGTTAAACATAGTGGCACAATACGGTATCGGTTAAAGATAGTGGCAAAATACGGCATCGGTTAAACATAGTGGCACAATACAGTAACGGTTAAACATAGTGGCACAATACGGTATCGGTTAAACATAGTGGCACAATACGGTATCGGTTAAACATAGTGGCACAATACGGTAACGGTTAAACATAGTGGCACAATACGGTATCGGTTAAACATAGTGGCACAATACGGTATCGGTTAAACATAGTGGCACAATACAGTAACGGGTAAACCTAGTGGCACAATACGGTAACCGTTAAACATACTGGCACAATACGGTATCGGTTAAACATAGTGGCACAATACAGTATCGGTTAAACATAGTGGCAAAATACGGTATCGGTTAAACATAGTGGCACAATACAGTAACGGTTAAACATAGTGGCACAATACGGTATCGGTTAAACATAGTGGCACAATACGGTAACGGTTAAACATAGTGGCACAATGCGGTAACGGTTAAACATAGTGGCACTATAATGTAATCGTTAAACATAGTGGCACAATACGGTAACCGTTCAACATACTGGCACAGCGCGGTAACCCTTAGATATAATGGTATAATACAGTAATCATTAAACATAGTGGCACAATTCGTTAACCGTTAAACATGGTTCCACGATACCGTAGAATTCTGTTAATCATGGTGCCACAATACGGTAACCGTTAAATATAGTGCCACAATTCGTTAACCGTTAAACATTGTGCCACAATACCGTAACTGTTAATCATAGTGCCACAATTCGTTAACCGTTAAACATTGTGCCACGATACCGTAGAATTCTGTTATTCATAATGCCACAATTCGTTAACCGTTAAACATTGTGCCACAATACCGTAACTGTTAATCATAGTGCCACAATTCGTTAACCGTTAAACATTGTGCCACGATACCGTAGAATTCTGTTAATCATAGTGCCACAATTCGTTAACCGTTAAACATAGTACCACAATACGGTAATCGACACAGGATCGTTTGTGCTGTAAATGAAGCACTTTTAAAACCACTGTGCCAAACCTTCTTCTGAAAACAACACAAAGGAATTACCGCGTCATACACTACGTTTCACAATGACTCAGCTCTAAGTACTGCTGATGGTGATTTCGTATCCGTAGCTCATATGCAGTACATCATGATCGTGTCTGTTTCTTGTTCTACATCACGTTACGATCATTTAACTTCTCTGATGGCATCTGTTTGATACATAACTACAAAAATGTACCCCAACCCCGACTCGTTGCTATTTTGACGTTCTCAGGTTGTCGGATTAGGGGTACATATTTGTTGTTATTTGACACATGACACAGAAATTTCAACGTGTGCAACGAATCCATTCGAAAAATCAAGATAAAAAAATTTACTTCATGCCACTGCATACCGTGACATTCAAATTCTAATTCAAATCATAAAGATCTCTTCGCCATTCTCGCCTTTGCAATGGCAGATTTAGAAAAAAAAATGGAGGGCAAAATTAAAGCGGCTTCATTCATCTGTTTTCAAATAAACTATTATCAAAATACGATAAAATGATGTAAAATTACATCTGGTTATAATTTTCATTCTGTGAATTTTCGCTCATGATTTAAATTCTTCATATATTCTCACCCATCCCTCACCCCTTTTTCTCAACGCCCTTTTATTTTTCTTTCTTTTTTTTTTATCTTATTTTCTTTTCCTTTTCGATTTGCTGCCGATTCCCCTCCCCCTCCTGTCTTTTTGGGTGGGGGGGGGGGGGGGTGGTGGTTAAGCCTTTGATCCTCAACTGTTTCATACTTATTGTCTCATCCCACTCCTCAATATTACAGGTATTTGTGAGAAAATTATTGAAGTTTCATGAAAACAACAACAACAACAACAACAACAACAACAACAACAACAACAACATCCACAAACTTACGATTTCTTTGAAAAAGATGAAGGGGGTGTCAAAACTATGATAGATTCTGTTCATTTATCTCTGAATGAAAAATGGGAGTGGTATAGATATTTAGTTTATTAAAAATCGTCTTCTCGTGAACGCCATGATAATCGGATTGTGCAACAGGTGCCATTGTGGTGTGTTTCTATATATAAAATATGAATATATGTTCATTGTTTTAATGGCATATGAATTGTCAAATGCAAAATTATCATAGCAAAAATTGTGATTTTGTAATATTTTCATTTCTATACGTCATTTTTGGCCTGAAAGCATATCTTTCATATCATAGAGTCATTGTATGGTCGGTGATGCTTGGAATTTCATAGTTGAACAATTCTAAGGCATTCCAGCATAGAAAATATGAAGTTTTAGGAAAATTTTGCAAATTTGAAAGAGTTATCTGCCCTTTGATCCCCAACCCATCCAGTTTTACCATCAAATTTATTCTAATGACTCTAAGTAGTAACTCAGACTTAATAAAGTAAAATAAAGAGGATAATATTG
This sequence comes from Pteria penguin, assembly GCA_035048485.1. Lineage (NCBI taxonomy): Eukaryota > Metazoa > Mollusca > Bivalvia > Pterioida > Pteriidae > Pteria > Pteria penguin. The sequence continues at coordinate 2,097,849 of CM068582.1, read as the reverse complement.
ACGTTTCATGATATTTTTTATTAAATATTCTTAGTAATATTATACAATGAAATGAGAAGGGGTGGGGTCCTTTGAGATCCTCCCTCAAGAACATGTGCCATTGTGGTCTGTTTCTATATATAATATATATATATATATATATATATATATATATATATATATATATATATATATATATATATATATATATATATATATATATATATATATATATATATATATATATATATATATATATGTTCATTGTTTTAATGGTATATGAATTGTCAAATGCAACATTATTATTAGTACCATTGTACCAATTGACCCTGACTGGAGTCATGTACGCGTTTTGGCTACCCTAAGTCCTGATCGGGATTAAAAAGCCCTAGGCTTCTGAGTGGATATAAATGCCAGGTTCATCTTATTGATCGAAATGCTATTTACGGTCTATCTGTTGAAGGTAATAATATGAAAATTTATTTATTGGGTCAGTATTTTTCAAATCAAGGGTCAAGATATTTTCAGCGAGCACTTTTTCTGTGGATTGAGGGTAAGTTCAAACAAGGCAAATTTTGAACATGAAAAGACACGGTGAGGTATAGTTTTTTTTTTTGTTTTTTTTTGTTTTTTGGTGTTTTTACTTTAATAAGTGGGGGGGGGGGGGGCTGTCTGTTTATTGAAATGTAAAGGAAGCCTCAAATGATCCTCTTTTGTACAGAAACTTCTCCATTCATTAACATGATGTAGCCCTATGAAAAATAATTGCTACATTGATACCTTATAAGGGACATTATAAAAAATGTCCTATAATATATAATCTCAAATTAAATCATGAGATAATCCGGAAGGGGAAATTGTACTGAAAGAAGAATAACACGAATTAGACTAATCGTTACATTGGTTTATTTAATTAATTAGATTAGTTTAATTAAATCGTTAGATTTTAATTATATCTAGCGCCGACGCAAGTTGCTAGTGTGGCCAATATAATGGCGATGTCTCGGCCTTTGTTAGCCAGATAATAAGTTATTTTATTAATAATTAAATAAGACGATTGTATGTTGTTTTGCATAACAGCACAATTATTTCACTAATGCGCATGGTGGCGTCGCCTGTGTGGCACATAACTTGACACAATTTTTCAGTTTACCTATGAGCGGAGAGGCGGTCCCAACGCTTTAGTGATAATACATTGTAAGGTAACATAAGATTAAAGATTAATCCACTCTTTTAATCTGGGGACTCACATTACCGGTGTCCACCCACACCTCCTCCATGTTGTCCCCTCCTGAAAATTTGAGTGGAAGATATTTTTTATTGCTATTATTTTTCGGGCTCGAGGTTAGAGCCATCTGAACGTAGGGAATTCCCCTCTGACTTTCCGAACTTACATTCCCCAAAATTTGTTTCCACCGAAAGAGGAAGCAGAGGGTGAGTTCAAAGAAATTCTTTGAAATTTTAAAAATATTCATTTGTTGAACTTCTCCGCTTGTCTTAATTAGTTTGTTTCCATGACATGGTGCGTCACCCCCCTCTTTCACTCGCAGTCGTTCTCTTTCGCTTAGAGTCGCAATATTCGAATTTCGATTTGTTGTTAAACAGTTCAAATTAAATCTTTGTATTTACTTCCTAAGTGCATTGGATCTTCTGCGAAATTCTAATTCGAAGGAGAGCTTCATACGCTAGAATCGCTTAGACGAGGAGTGCCTATCGTATGAACCAACGACGCGATGTTTATATGATTCCTCGTGTCAATCATGACACATACACATTGCGTGTACTACAAAGGCAGCTAGTGTAGTGTGTGTAGACCCTCTCACAGACTTCTCCATAGCTTTCTCCAGATTGCCATAGAACTGTAGTCATATAATACAGGTTAGCCTTTATTTTTAATAACAATACATACAGGTAGCATTATCTATTAGCCTATATATATCCAATACAGGATTGTTCCATTGTTTGACTGATGTACATATATAGTGATTACAATTTACCACTCATTATTGTATACATATGTGACTGGACCATGGATATGTATACATAACGATGTGATTTTCTAAATGTCTGTCCATATCCTGCTGTACTGTATATATTGGTATTAACACTGCATTCTTGTGTAATGAGTCACAACAAGCAGGGCTATATAGTTAAACAGGATGGAGTCTAGCTTATGTCGTTACTTGCAAACGATAAAAAGACAAGAAGCAGATCTAGCAGGCAAGTGTTATATATTTCATTATACACTATATATGCTTTTCAGCAGGATGGTGGTGATGCCACATAATAAGTACATGGAACAAGACCCTTTGGCGAAACTTGATCAGAAATGAGTGAACAAGAAGAGAGATACTGCATGTTTACGTTCTGGTTAATGAATTGCAAGTACATAATCATTACTGGACTTGCATTTTATTAAGATTTTGACATCATATGGCTATAGTACTAATTTACACGTTCGTCATGAATATCACATTGGTGTTTTAAATATCCTTATAAAAGAAAAGGGGGAGGTTGATTGTTTATAAAAATTTATATACATATATATCTATCGATTGTTTCCTACCTCTTCTATATATTGACCTGATGTCAAATACTTTGGATATATATTAAAACTTCACAGAAAGTGTTATGAATTAATGACGATATTTTTTACTCTTGCAGAACATGAAATTTGAATCATGGGTTGGAGTAAATGTGTCACTGATTCATTTATACATGATAACATTTATTAAGGTTTCCTGTAAGGCCAAACAAAAAAATATTCATGTTTCCTGTAACATGCTTAAAAAATTAAGGTCAGTAGGTTGTTTTTTTGTTGTTTTTTTTTTATTAATTATTTCTGAATCAATGTCTGATGGCAACTGGAATGCATTTGGATCACTTGCAAGTGGCAGTTACTTATTTTTTGCCCAAACATTTATCATCACCTGGATGCCGAATACAAAATTCAACGTAATAATAATTTTCGATTGAAAGTGCAGTAAAGATATTTTGGGTTGGGGCCTTAAATTCAGGTTGGTTGGGTTTACAGGAAACATGCATATTTTTCTTTTTTGCCTAACTATACAAATAGATACCTTATTTATCAAAGTTCATACCAAAAAACATAGTGATGTCAGAGTTACCAGTTTTAAATTCACTAATATGTAGAAGTCTTGTGACATTGACCTTAACATTTATACCATATTTCATGAAAATATACTATGTGCTTGGATCTTTCTTAATTACTATTAGAATGCTTTCATGATGTTGAATGCAAAGATAAACATGATGACAATATTTCAGTCATGCCAAAATTTGATGTCCTTGTTTTTCTTTGTGACCATGACCTTATGTTTCTTAATTTTTAAAAAACTAAAACATTTATGTAGTGTATCAGTCCAAACAAGCCTGTCTTTTTGTTTGTCTTTCATAAAAATGTCTCACTCCATAATTCAGTCTTCTGTGGATAGATTTCATCAAACTTTGCAAAAATGTTTCTTACAACCCAGAAAAGTGTCTTGACCTTGACCCATTTTCATATCTCTATTTCAAGATTACCAACTAAACGTGGCCCATGTTCCATTCTGTTTCCATCAAACTTTGTATAAGTGTTCCTTACGACCCTGAAGTGTGTCATTACCATGACCCAAGGTCATATTGCATATTTCAAGGTCACCAGAAAAGTTAATAGAGATTTCATATGTGACATGCATACTTTACAGTTGATTTTTTCCAACCTTTGATATGACACAGTGGTCATTAACCTTGCCAATTTAACCTTACATTTTCCAGTTCCAGTATTACAGCCAGTCTCTTGGAGGTTTTCTACAGGACTTCCAGTGTGTGAAACACACTTTATCAATGGGATATTGTACATGTATGGGCTATCCCAAATCATGTCAGATAATGAAATTGGGATGGCCCGACCGAATTTAGGATAGATTTTGCCTTCGGTCCGGCTTTTGTTTTATTCACTGGACTTGCATTTTTTAGCAATACTCTCACATCACTTGTTGTATTTTAGAGTCAAATAAACATGCATGGATAATGATGCACAACTATGCTATTTTTTCTATATGAAACTTACAATACTTATTACTACAGGTTACATTTGTGCGTAATTTCACATGCAGTTTTGGTCTCTGGTGAATTCAAGTGCTGTACTTGAACTCACTGAGTCACTTTAGCCTCTGTTATGTCTTTGATCAAAATTGAGTGATCGTCTAATACCCGACATCACACATTTTTGCACACTTGTTCATTATGACGTCATAAATAAATGGACCGTCAAACATGAATTTAAGTATGACGTCACAATGGAACTACATGTAGTAATGGAAGTGGTTAAAGTTGAATCTGGCGATCCTGCAATCCTGGATAGGGAATTTGTGAATGTCCATCAGTGTCCTAGATAGGGAGTGTGTGAATGTTCATCAGTATCTCAGATTGGGAATGTTTGAACCTCCCACTGATGGACATTCACATTTTCCTTATCCAGATCACTGATGGACATTTACACATTTCCAATTCAGGACAATGGTGGACATTAACACATTTCCTATCCAGGACACTGATGGACATTTACACATTCCCAATCCAGGACACTAATGGATATTCACACATTCCCAGTGCAGGACACTGATGGACATTCACATATTCCCAGTGCAGGACACTGATGGACATTCACATTTTCCCAGTGCATAACACTGATGGACATTCACATATTCCCAGTGTAGAACACTGATGGACATTCACATATTCCCAGTACAGAACACTGATGGACATTCACATTTTCCCAGTGCAGGACACTAATAGACATTCACATTTTCCCATTGCAGAACACTGATGGACATTCACTTATTCCCAGTGCAGAACACTGATGGACATTCACACATTCCCTATCCAGGACACTGATGGACATTCACATTTTCCCAGTGCAGAACACTGATAGACATTCACATATACCCAGTACAGGACACTGATGGACATTCACATTTTCCCAGTGCAGAACACTTATAGACATTCACATATACCCAGTACAGGACACTGACGGACATTGACGTTTTCCCAGTGCAGGACACTAATAGACATTCACATTTTCCCAGTGCAGAACACTGATGGACATTCACACATTCCCTATCCAGGACACTGATGGACATTCACATATTCCAAAGTCAGGACACTGATAGACCTTCACACATTCCCAGTCCAGGACATTGATGACTGATTTACATACCTCATTGATTTATAAAGCACTGTGTGATTCTAATCTTTTAGAAGGTCTGGTCATTGTATACACTGTACTTAAACAATCCTGATAATGTGTTAAACAACTCACCAGAATCAACATGTATACACTAACATTCACATGTATACACATACATGTATACACATGAATACATTTATTTTGATACGTAGCAGTAAATGAGCATGACAGAGGCACTAAAATTAGCAAAATGTGATAGTAGAGTAAATAAGGAAGGGGGACATTAAGATGGGAATTTGAAGTCAAGATACCTGTGTGTTACACTTTCAGTTCATTGTGATCTTATTTAATAGTATGAATATTTACTTGATAAGATTAAAAATGTGCTAGAACTAATTTTTAGCAGACAAGTGCTACAGACAGGTATTTTATTTCATTTTTAATTTTTCAAAAGGAAAATCACAGATGATACTAGAAATCAATACTTTACATTAAAACAGTTCTTGACCAGGGGCCAGTTGTTCGAAACTTTAACCACCGGTTAAACTAACCAGCGGTTAAAGTTTGAGAGACAATTTAATTTATAGGATTTCTGTACAGAAATCTCAATTACTTTACAAATCTTGTTTCAAATGCTACAAATCAGTACACAGACTATGACTTAAAGTCCTACTGTTTCAAAGATATAGTTAGATGAAATTTAACCATTGGTTGGCTTAATCGGTGGTTAAAGTTTCGAACAACTGGTCCCTGGTGCATAGAGATGCTTTGATGTGCTTTTTCAGACTTGTTGAATGTTCTATGCAAGAGTAGCTGTTACCAACTATAAGGTTATAAAAAGCATTGCTGCTTTGACTTAAGTTTTGGGATAGGAGAGAAAAATATCTCTTCAATTTAACCTATTACACACTGAAATTTTGTCATCACTTAATGTCTTCCTATAGTTGAAGCATGGCATGGACAGGTTGATGGGGCAGCCATCGGACAGATTTGTTGAAGATGGATAGTAAGCATAGAGCTCAGGACATCTACTATAGAACCAGAAGGGAAGAATCGGAACCTCAAGCCACGCAAACTGTACTGAAACAAATCTTTCTTCAGATCAGAGATTTCCTGCTCAAGTGTCCTGTACAGAGGAAATTTACTTTTACGGAATTTTTTAAAATATTGCAAGCAAGTTGTGTTACCAGTGACTTTGATCCTGTGAAAGCCTCCACAGCTTTTGAAAAAATTGAGTTTTATTTGATTCTTATTTTGAGATATCCATGGAAATCTGAATACAGAGTCCTCAAGGTATGTTTATGTCTTCAAGTGACTACAATCTTATTATTAGCCTTATACGTATTGAAGATTGAGACTCTTTATCCATCTTATAAATTCCTTTTGTACTTCCAGCTGATACCATAGTGATATACTTTGTGAATGCATTTAATTAAAGTTGGTGTAATATGTGCAACTTTAATATCGTTTGAAATCTTTTGAGGGTGTACAGGGTAGGAGGGAGAATGGGAGGGAGATATGGGGATGATAGGAATATAAGAGGAATATATGAAGGAGGAAGGGTGCATGAAGGAAGGGGGAGGAAGAGGAATGTGGGGATAAAAGGAGGAAGATGGAAAGATATGGAAGGTTTGGAGGCAGGAGACAGGAGGAGAAGGAATGGGAGGGAGTGGGATGAGAGACATGTGGATTGAAAGAGGGAGACTGAGAAAAACTTGGGAGTTAGAAAAAGAGACTGGAGGGAAGGAGGAGTGGAAGGAAGGAAATGTAAGAAGGGACAAGGATGTGATGAGGCAGACAGGGGAAGATACTAGTGTGAGGATGGAGAGCTATACAAACTTATCTGCCACTCCATATTTTTAACCTTGTACATTGTAAACAAAATAATGTAAATAAGGTAAACAAAATAATGTAAATAAGGTAAACAAAATAATGTATATGAGGTAAACAAAATAACGTAAATATCTTGGGTAGATTTAGGGTCCTATCTCGGGTTAAGTAATAACATACTGTCATACATTCAGGTGTTTATTCTAAAACCGTGACAGGCACATTGGGCACTGGATACATATAAGTATTGGATCACGCTGATATTGATACATTTAGATAAGGAAGGGCTTTACAACTTTAAGATAATGTGTCACTATAGACTTCTGTGAATATTTCTGTAATGTAAAATTTTGTGATCGTGTAGGATATATAAATTAGCAATTGAAGTATATAAATATATTTCATTAAATAATTCTCAAAAAATATTTAAAAAAAGAAGATAAAGAAGAAAAATGAATAAAATAGAAATAAGAAATAAAAAAAATCATAAGTAAAAAAAAAATATCCCCAAATTATACAAAATAAAAATATTTAGTAATTTATCTTCCAAAGGGAAGTCGTTTCCGATAAATTATTTATTTATTGAAATAAAAATAGATAATAATAATAATAAAAAAGACACAATATAACTATAGCACGCTTCGGGTCAGTGCCAGAAATAAAGGACGGTCATGGTGTCTTAATCCAGACGAAATTTTCATAGACCATGGCAGACGATTTACTTTTTAAATTAACAGAATGTCATTGGAGGTTAAAAATTGTCCCATTTCCTGGAAAATGAAAGGATACATTATCATTTCCTTTCCGTTGCTGTGCTGTTTCGGATAACGAATGAGCAGTGTTTTCAGAAACCAGTACGCTGCGTACCTAAAGTATTTCGGAAAATTTTACAATGTTTACATACGGAGAATTCTTTTGTGACATCGCTAACTTCATTGGGTGTATCTGATATTCCATTAATGTGTAAAGCTTTATTTGGAATTTGAGTCGGTTTATGGAAGAGTTGAGACAGAAGCACCTTTTTCTGGGACTTTTAAATATTGCTGAAAATTTAATAATGCTAATATTCAAGTTCCGCCTGGTGTAATCTAAGGGAAAATTACTTGTACTACCCCGGTAATATGTAAATTTAGAGGCAAATGAAAACATTTTTGATGGATTTGTTTTATCGTATAATAAGTACTAGTAGTGTACCTTCATTTGGCATGTAATCTTCCTGTAGTATATGATATGGGTATTTGCCAATGTAGTTCCCAATCACCAACTTTATTGGTGGTAAATTAGATAGGTTATTTATTGTATTTTGTAATTACATCATACATTGGCGTATGTATGTTCGAAAAATACACAAGAAAATAGCAGGACAAGGCTTGCAACTAGATATACCCAGAAAAGAAAATGGAGATAACTGTAGCATTTTTTGACCAACCAATGTAGAGCGAGAAGAAAAGAGCTATTTTGGCAATATTTTGGCATTTTTGGATAAAAATACATTTTCTTTTGCAGTTTTAGGATATTATATAATTTAGGATATTATGATCATTTCTTTTACATGTAACACTCTATTTGATTGGTTTAAAAACACCGATTCACTTTTGTCGAATGTTAAACATTTTAGCGCAAAATACGACTATGATTACGTCACGCAAGGTTGGACAAGTCGGACATTTGATTAAGACGTCATAAGTATAACAATAAAAAATCCGCCAAACACCGCTTTCTATGCTGAAAAGTGGATCGGTGTATTAGGGGTATATCTCATCCACGATTTTTTTCTCTTACGACGTAATTTCCCGCGTTTTTGTAACTGTGACGTCAGTGTATTGCCACCACCGCGGCAGAAGTTTAGAGTTGTTGAGAAATCGTGCACACATACCGTACCAATCTCTGAGAATATAACATGAAGCATGATAAGGAATGAGGGAATTAAATGATAAGGAATGAATCTAATTTGATATTTTGTTGGATGGATGTATACCTCGTGAAAAATGACGGAAAACTTATGAATCATGCGCTGTTTTCCGCTCTTTTGTTTTCCGTCGTAGATCTATAACTCCATCCAACGGAAATTATAGATTCATTCCTTAAATAAAATTCATACTTCTATGTAAATATTCTCTGAAAAATCGTGCTGCCCAGTGCCTGCCTTTCTTGTCCTACGCTTCTGTTTTACTTACTATATACGTTGTTGATTTTTGTATGGAATTAGTCAAAACTTGGCAAGGTGGCCTTTCATGTACATCGCAGGAATAATAGATCACTTGCCAATCTTGATAATGGCTGTCTTTTTGTCCGAGCTAACAACTCTTAGCGTTGATTTTCATAGTGACGTCATAATACGTGACATAAATTTATTGTAACGCCATAACGAAAAACAACGCCAAAAGGTATTAACTCGGACAAAAAGACAACACTTATGAAGATCGGCAAATGGTATATTACTGTCCGCGCCATTCACTCTGGAAACTGGAAAATCTGGATTTTCAGTTATTCATCTTCAGAATAATTTCCAAAAGGCAAAACTATTCGATAGATCTTGTTTAGTCGTAACTTTTGGTGTATGCTATATGTTTGTATGAAGAAGCGTTCATATATTATAGCAAAAAAAAAAATCAATTTTAGATAGGGCGATATCCATGTTAAATTTTCCCATATACTCAATGTTAAACAACGGCGACGTCACGTCAAAATTATCATAGAAAACGCCCTATCTGAAATGATTTTTCCTTATAAAATATGAATGCTTCTTCGTAGAAACATATAACATGCACCAAAAGTTACGACTAAACAAGATCTGTCGATTGATATTAATTTTGTAAAATTATCTTAAAGATAAATGAGTGAAAATCCAGATTTTTCGGTTTACAAAGTGAGTGGCGCGGACAGTAGTTACTAAATAGAGGAATGTATTGTTAAAGACTCTCAAATATCCACATAAAGCTAATGTAGAGTGGATTATAGAACTTTAATACCAAGTTACTCATGAAGAGGTTAGTACCTGACGAAGAAGAAGCAGAAGAACATAGGCTTGGTGCAATTGGAGAAGGTAGAATCAGAGTTATGGTTCGTTATAATACGATCTGTATCACGATATTCAGTAGGGATACGTAAAATGCATGTAAAAGGCAGAACGTAGTCACTTAAAACATTAGGTTCTGAATGACTTCAGACTTGCTTTTGTTGCAGGTCAGAATATTGCATATAGACCCATGTTAAATTTTGTGTCGGCTTTGAAACGACACGTAGGGATGACTTTGTCTTTCGTCTGTCTGTCTGTATCTTTTTAACTTGGTTTAGCTGTCTTTTCTGGCTTTGCGGATATATGATTTACTGTCATTTATGCCTTTTCATTTTTCTCCTTATTTCAGCCTTATGGTGGATTTTTCCAAACAAAAATACAATCGCACTTGAGAAAGACGGAGGAAATATTTAAGCTAATAGGATATAAGGAATATCAAGGAAATAAACTGATGTTGACCAAACGACTTAATCGAGACGTGACTCTAACTATAGCTTTCGAATGTTTAATTGCTTCTGTAGAGTGTTCGATTATAAGCGAAATTCAGCAACGGTTTGCTGACGACTTCGATGTCCGTCACATAGTGGCGTGTAGATTAGAGAACTCCGGCAATATAGACGATATGGTGGCAATTCTGAAGTCACAGCATCGCATTGCGCCGCAGTCTACATTTGATTTACAAGACAGCGTGAGAGAGAGCAGAACTCAAAAACAAGTTCACGATTTACAAGCGGACCTAGTGCGATCGGATCCTAACTCGCCCACGGAGGTATCGCGGGGACAGATTAATATACCGTTCATCGACGAGGACGCTGCTCAGCATGATCATGCCGGGTATGAGTTAGGGACGCTAGATGACCATCTTATGGCTAGCTTGAGACTGGTATCAAGTACATCTGAGAAAGAAAAACGTAAAGAGGTGGTCGAGTATGAGGTGAAAAAGGCGTCGGACGAGTGGTCGTTTGTTCATGATAAGTTACGAAAGGATTTTGGTGAAAGTTATTATCAAGGCGATAGGGGTGACGTTCTGAAAGATGAGGGAGTAGTGTTGGAAAAGGAGGACTTTAACCAGGAAACTTGTGAACGATCTCATATAGGATCTAAAAGAACTTCCGGATATGTGAGTGCTTCACAAGGTGAGCGCAATCGTTCCTTATACCCTACTATACAGTCAAGGAAGACCACACAAGATTCCGGTTTCGTTGGAGGAAGTTCTCACGCATCGCAACAACCGGTTTTCTATCCACCGGAAGATGTCGCTATCGGTCGATCACGTGGACCTGGTCCTAAGGCGAACACTCTCCCGAGTGATCCACATCGACATCATTCGTCAGCAGTTGCGCACGCAGAACTATCTAAAAACTTTCCTGGAAAAAATTCTTTGGAAAAACGAGGCTCTAGTTCCATGGGAATAACTCCTCAAACTAGAACAATAAGTCCCGAAATGAGTCCAAGTAACTTCTGTGGGGAGACGGTGGATAGGGGTCATGCGTTCCGGGAAAAGACGAATGTGCCGCATCAAAATTTCAGTCAGTCAGCACCGATTCTTCGGAAGACCTCGGACCGAGTTGAATACGTAACTGCTACAGAGATTCAAGGTCGGTTCGCCCATCCAGACGTAAACCTCCAGGAATGGATATGTCCCCATTGTACGGTGACAAATCCTTATTCTTCGTCTTATATCTGTGCTGTATGTGGTAAAAGCGGGTATGAACCAGGACATAAAAACTTGAAGGTTGTGCAACCAAATTGTGAGAAACAAAAGGAGTGTTCGGCATGTACATTGCTAAATCCAATGCGAGCAGTTGAATGTGATGCTTGTGGTAGACCGCTAGAATAATTTGTTCAGTTTTCATTGTCTTTCTACTATGAATGAACAAGAACATTTATTTTTCATTTTTCTGAATAGAGTTAAGTCGAGCAGGTGCAATACCCTGTAGTCTGTCGTATGCTTTTTAGTCAGTTTTCTCTCAAATGCATTTTCCCTTCTGGGAATATATGAATCTAAAATAGTTTCTTTCAAGATTTAAAGGATACATCCGGAATTATAACAACTAATGGAATTAAGCCTTCATTGTTTTTATATTGGAACATTTAGACATATTTCCTCCATATTTATCAAAGAAGTATTACTTAAACTGATATACTCGTAATATTAAATTATAACCTACAAAGTGATTAGTAATCAAGTACGTATTTAAAGGCCATGACTGCCATTTTGAAGAAATAGAATAAATTCTTTTTGTATTATATACTCTTTAGAAGTAATTGTTTCCAAATTTTCAATGACGATCAATCCACAGCACAGATAAGATATTTTTTTTTAAATATTTTAGAGTTATTTTATTGTGGCCAAAATCCAGGTGTGAATATACGAATTACACAAAACATTTATATTATACAAAGATATGAATTATCACTAGTAGATTTACACCCAGATTCTCCGCTGTGTTTTGAATGATTTGCCGCTGTGTTTTGTTTCCCTGAACACCTGAACTACACTGTAATGTTAGCAACAAACCTCCTTCGTGACATGGAGATACGCAATCCTATACTGTAGCCATTCAGGTGGACTGCTTGTGTGCTTTCCAGTCATGTGGCATTTGTGACGAGGCTCTATGGAAATTATTGTATATTCGCGGTATATAACGAATGCAGAACACCAGTCGTTGGTGCGTTGTCCAATAGCATTCATGGCGGCCATCTTTGAAATATTTTAAATATATTCTTATTAATTGATTTGTACGATTTTGGTGACACGTTGTAGGATTGACCTGCTTTTACTGCCGGAATAAGTCTGAATCCTAATAATGTCCATGATGTTTTATGATTGCATTGGGTACTGAATTCCAGTGATTTAGTAGTTAATATATTAATAATAAAGTATTGTAAAGGTATGACCAGTAGAGCTACAGCCTCGACAGTTCCTCTGGTTTCATTGTATTTGTTGGTGCTAACAGCAAGTCCGCAATATATGGATTTCTAAGGCTTTTAAAAAATTACGAATTATGTTTAATTGCGATGTATTTACATAAAGTGTTTGCTTTGCTCAATTATCACTTTAAAACATACAGTTTTGATTTCATTCTTTAAATATCACAATTTCTTGTGAAAAGTATAATTTAATCAGTTTTACCGGATATTTTTGTCGCAAGTAAGCAACAACCTTGCTTCCTCTGGGTTCTGTGTACATGCTGTATTAATTTTCCGAAATATATATGGCCCAAGTTTTGCATCGAATGTCCGCTTATAATTTGTCTGCAACAGATTGCACTTTTTCTTATATTTCAGAGATTCATTAAAGCGAATTTGATCAAATTTAGCATAAAAAGTGGAGAATTTTACAGTTTCAGACACAGGACTTATCTTGTGAAAATAGGGCAAATTTTAATTAAATATGACATCCTATGATAATTTCCATTAATTAATTACTAAGGAATTGTAACTAATTGTATCCTTTGTCATTTCTATCATTATCAATCCCCATTCATTTTAAATAGCATCCTTCTTATTATCACTTCAGATCATTTGGTAATCCAGAGTTGACCATTCCAAAATCAAAGCGAAAATAAGAAGTGATGCTATATTTTAAAATAAATATAAATTGATAGAAAGGGCCAAGAGAGAACTTAGCTTAGTTGAGCACCGACGGGATTTATCATAGAATGTCATGATTAATTGAAAGTCGCCCTGTTGTACCAAAGTAAGTATTGTTTCTAAAATTGTTAAATTCTTATTTTTTTCTATGTCCGTTTTGCAGGCCAAAAAAAAAAAAAAAAAAAAATACCCCAACAAAAAACCCCACAATACACAAAATATTTAGGCCTATTCCAAGTCATAAAAATACGTGAAAAAAGTTTGCCACAGACAAAGAGACAAGCCATCAACTATATGCTCCCGAATCTCCGGGTAGGAGAAATTAAAATACCCATACTAGAACAAATCTTACCTAGACAGATTTAAAGATAAAGATAATTAAACAAACTTATGGCCAATAATACACAGGTGTGTCACTGTCTTTGATGATGGAGTGTTAAAGATGTTTGATACAAAGTGAAAGGTGTTCAAGGAAACGCACCGGTCAGAAACAGAAAAAAGTAGTCGTCCTCTACTCAGACTCTATAGCTTCTTATTTAGTGAAATTGTTAATGAAATGACAGTGAGCGTTTTGTTCCTTTTTGTCCTCTGGTTGAAAAGCAACGCACTGATTCGATCGCTAATGTTCAGTATACATCGGTGTTATTGTAGTCATATTGCAGTGAATTCAGTTAAAAATAAACGATTTATAACAAGATCTTGATAGACTGGCCATCCGTGGTTTTGGATGTGTTTGATGAAGAATAATAGATATGATCTCTTACTAACATGTAAGAAAGTTACTTCGGCCAATATCACCAAATCGTACGCGAAGTAGTAAATATCCATAGTGTTGTAAAATTGTGAAATTGTGATTGGTCGGCGTGATTTAAGTCAGGTTCATATTTTTACGACGCTTGATATATGTTAAATATTGGTAGCATTTTATCAGAACTTAATCTGGGTAATGTGAAAAACAAATCCAGAATGTAGGTAAACACTTAAAAAAAAAACATGTCATCGCTTTACAAATTTCTCTGCACCGCAAAAAGTCCTTTCGTTGACGATTAGGCGTGGCACCGTAATCCTTTCATTTTGCATCGAAACGCATAGTTTGACTTGCACTTTAACAGATAAGTCAATGTCTTAAAGAGATATCATTGTCTTCTGATTCTTATCATTGTCTTCTGATTCTGTGTCACTGAGACGGGAGTATTATCTAAGCCGGTGTGATTCAGTGTGGGAATGAGTGGAAGGTTGTATTCAGTGTGGGAATGAGTGGAAGGTTGTATTCAGTGTGGGAATGAGTGGAAGGTTGTATCCAGTGTGGGAATAAGTGGAAGGTTGTATTCAGTGTGGGAATGAGTGGAAGGTTGTATTCAGTGTGGGAATGAGTGGAAGGTTGTATTCGGTGTTGGAATGAGTGGAAGGTTGTATTCGGTATGGGAATGAGTGGAAGGTTGTATTCATGGTCTCCTCTGACGTTAGTAAAAGTTCTATGAAATTCGAGGTTTCGCGTTTAGTTACTTTGGTAGTTGTATGTGGTGATTGCTGTAAAAATTTGCCCTTTTGCATGGCGAATGTCTCAATGCAGGAAATGATAAAATAAAGAATTATAGATGAATTAAAACATTTGCGCAATACATACATAGATGTTTAGAAGATGCGGAATAACAATGTCGGATAAGTTAGTTACAGGCCAGAAAATTGGTGAATTTTACACAAGTTGATCATATGAAAAGACGGCTGGTCTTTTTTATACGCGTGCATAAAATGTGGGCTATTGTGCTATACCACTGTCGTCCGTCTGTCTTTCCGTCTATTCGCAGCATATTATATTTTCAACTGCTTCTAACCTTGGGGAGGTTTTGATTAAACTTGGTACAAAGAAATGTATATGTGTATATTGGAAGAGGTATGCTGTCCAAAAACAAGGAGTTATTGCCCTTGGAATTCGATTTGCTTCGTTCCAGTAACTGCTTCTAAAGGATATTGATGAAACTTGGTATGAAAAAAGAACACCGTATGAAGATACGGATATTGGAAGGGGAATTCTGTTAAAAAATGACAAGAGTTATGACCCTTGGACTTGGATTTTTCTATGCGTACTCTTCGCAACTACTTAACCCTTTAAGGGAATTTCGATAAAACCTGGTACAAAGAAAGAACACCGTATGAAGATGTGCACATGGGAAGGGTAATGCTGTCAAATAAAATACATTGAGTTATGACACTTGGACTTAAGATTTTTCTATGTAAATTACCTTGTTTTCGCAATCCCCATAAACCCTATATATATATATATATATATATATATATATATATATATATATATATATATATATATATATATATATATATATATACACGCGACCAAACCTGTTGTCAGCTGTCATCATTGTGAAAGGGAAATGCGAGTAACTGAAAAATATTTGAACAGCCCAGGAAACACTGCAAGTTTGAGTGTAACTGTTAATTTAAACATGGATTGCATAGGTGAGTAAGATTCACTAATCAGTTTCTGAAAAAAATTAATATAAGTATTTCTGACAATAGTTGAAATGCATCTGTGGGTTCATGTACAAAGCACTTACAATGATATCATTTATTACGTCATTATTTATTGAGAATTGCTGGATCTATTTGGTAATACTTGTATTTCGTAATTTATTGATAGAGCTATAGAAATGAAATAAGCATTGTGATATACTTTGATAAAGCATGTGTAATTTGTTATATAATTTTCGTGTTATATCCAAAGCGTTTATATCGATGAGATATTGTTCATTGTGATGTAATGTTTTATATTTATTGACAAATGTCATTGGAACTCGCATGTCTAAAAGATTTCAATCCATGGAAGTGTAGATAATGCTACCGGGGCATCAGTGTTCTACAAGCACAATTCTTTCACGGCCATCACAATAAAGGAAGCTTATAAAGCTTTAACATTAAATGCCTTGTATTATATGTTTTCAATCGTTAAAAGTGGTGAGATATCTGAAACGTACAGACAACATAGGCACTTTAGCCGGACTATTTATAGCGCATACTACCGCAGTGACATCACAAGAAAGGGTTTTAATTACTATGTGAGGACAGAACTATACACGAGGAAGTTTCTAATGAACTCATCAAGATTGAGTCAAATATTCATTTGAATACAAAAGTACAACTTGATTATCAAATACAATGAAATCATTATTTCATTTAAATGTTGGACATTTTGAACAGTTTTACAATTTTGGTTCGTTTACGACGTATTGCACTAATACATGTATGAGTAGTCAAAATTCATATTATGTAATCAATAACAGTAGCGGATTTAGAGGGGGGGGGGGGGCGGGCCCCCATTTTGGTCACAAATTTACTAGTAAAAATCCAGATTTTGCACCAAAAAATGGCCGAGAAGTTTGGCTAAAACCCATTTGGCCCCCCCTTTTTTTCCGGAAATCCTGGATCCGCCACTGAATAATGTCAGGTTTTTACAGCAGTTTGTTTGGAGGGAACCCCGGATGTATACTTTAAACATAATCATATTAAATGGGGGTTGGTAACCTCCTGCTTCCATGTCGCGATATAACTGAAATATTGTTGAAAGCGACGTAAAACACCAATCAACCAACCAACCAATCATATTAAATGGGTAGATAGTACATTGATTGATTGTTTAATTATTGTTTTGCGTCACTCAACAATTATTTCAAGTATATGGTGACGGTATTTGTCTGATACACTGCATACAAATTTAGATATTTGCTGCGGTCCCACCCGAAGCAGTGAGGGATCTTTTATGTGCCACGCCTACCGTGACACGGGACCTCGGGTTTTACTGTCTCATCCGAAAGACAGAACACCGGTGCGCCCAGAGCAGGAGTCGAACCCGGGACCTCTCAATCACGAGCCGAGTACCTTATCCACTAGGCCACACCGGCTTGGTAGATAGTACATTTATCATGATATGTCGGATACACCTGATAAAGGATTTGACAGGACAGAAATTAGCTTGCATTGCTTGCCACTGCTATCCTCTACACCAAATACATGACCAGGTAATGCTTCCAATATTTAACTACAAGACTTAAATATATTGACTGTATGCGTTTAACATAGGCGGATCTAGAAAATTTTGAAAATTTCCGACCTCTAAATCTGCCAAAGATTTTGTATACTGGCGTTTAATAGTATTCCCCCATTCATCCCCAATCGCTCATCCCTTTTGCAGTGGCGGATTTAGAGGGCCCGGCCCCCCTCCCCCACATATTTACAGGTGAAAATCCAGATTTGGCACCAAAATGGCTGAGTAGTTTGGCTAATACAAATGTTGGCCCCCTTTCCAGAAATTCTGGATCCGCCACTGTTTAGCACCAGGGAGATCCAAGTCTAGAACTATGCACGAGAGAGATTTAAGGACAGAGCCTTTCAAGAGGGAGATACTCCTTAGTGTTTTAGTGATTTTCAACGTTTTATCAAAGTAGACTTGGAAGTAAATGTTTCATGCCAGCAGTGTTTTCGAAACTCACCGACTATTTGGCATTTCTGGTAAAAATTGACTTGGTCTGGTGAGACTTTCTCTATCATTTCACTGAAATATGAAACTTTACCAGACAGATGTCTTGTAAAGCCCAAGAAAAATTCGCACATACTGTGCCAGTACTGTGGCACTGAAAGCTTGATTGGTCTTCCCTCGGGCACTGGATGTCATAAAGTATACAAAAGAGCGAAAAGTGTAAGCAGAAGGCCAATCTCCAAAGCAGAGTTACGAACCTTGCACTCCCTGTGTGTAAATTGTAAAGGAACGACAACTCTGCTTTGGAGATTGGCAGAAGGCGTGGATAACTACGATTTACATTTGTGAAAACCAAAAACATCATTTTCATGAAGTAAGACGTAAGTAATTATTCTCTGCTATGTTTTCAACAATTCGGCTGACCCAAATGTCGACTTTGACTTTGTTTATAGGCCCTGGCCGGTATGGCCTGTTGTGCACTCAAGTAGACTTTTTTCATGGTAAGATCATAAAAAAGTCCCTATCAAAAACCGCATTTGGACTGTTTATAATTTTACTGTTTCCACGACAACCTTTTATTTAAAGCAAACTCCAATGGGCATATATACATATTCCATAACATTGAAGCCGACATGTCCTAGTGGTCTCGCGCTCGCCCCCTGATCGGGAAGCCGGGGTTCGAGTCCCGCCCTGGTCATGCCAGTGTCCTGTCTTTCGGATGAGACAGTAAAAACCGAGGCCCCGTGTCGTGGTGTGCATGTCACATTAAAGATCCCTCACTGCTTCGGGTAGGTCCGTTGGAAAGGTCAAAATTTGTATGCTCCGCATCAGGCAGATGCCGTCCCCATATACGTAAAATATTCGTGGTGTGACGTTAAACAAAAATCAATCAATCAATCAATTAATCCATAACATCTTGACCAAGAATTAAGTGGCAACCAAACGAACTCGCATTTGCCATTTCGTTTAGTTGCCCTTTCATCCTTGATTATTTTTTGAGATGAAAGTGAAGTGAATGACAGATTATTGGAATTTGAGAGGGAGATAGAATTTGAATAAATTGTGTATTTTGAATAAATTAAAATCTCTTATACAAAACATGCATTCATTATTCTGGAATTTCATCTGTATAACTGAACAAGTACATTGAAAAGATGTGGGCCCGTGAAAATTTTAGTGGGCTCCTAAATTTTAATAGTTAGGGGCCCACTTGGCCCCTAAGATTTTCTTACAAAGTTTCCCCACTGGGTACCCCAGGTCCGTGGCCTTAAATATGAATGAATGGCACTTAAAAAGTTTAAACTACATGTAAATTGATTTGTACCAGCTAAGTGCTCAAATACTTTCATTCTTTGAAAGTTAATTCTCATAAGGTATGTCGACATAGGCTTTACGGGTCTTGAGATGAATATTCACAAGTTGACGTCAGACGTTCTAGTGGATCCTATTTATCAGAAAAGTTTTATGTGTGTGTGTGTGTGTGTGTGTGTGTGTGGCGGATGGGGAGAGGGGGGTGTTTAGGCCATACTGCGCCCCGGCCTGTGACAATGTCTACAGTATTTAGCTTTATACACATTGGTAATATAAATATGAGTTACATTTCCTTTATAGCCATATTGTATTATGATAATTATCTATATTCATGTACATGTATATCAAAGGTTTAAGGGTCAGTAAGTAGATCGGGTGTGACAAGTCAACACTTTGTGTACAGAGGGCAAGTGCTGAAAAACGAACGGTATGTGAACACCTTTTTGTCTGGGTTTCTGCTGCAAATCATTTCACACTCGTGTAGTTATAATCATTCATGTTTTTATTTTGGTGGTGAAAGTAAGATGAAGCGCTTCGTTGAAACTCGTTGTAGCTGTAGAGTTCAGAAGGGGAAAGGGGGGGGGTCAAGAGGTCCACGAGATCTAGCCCGACCCGGGACTCGTTGGTGTCTCACTTCTTAGCAAGTCCAATGCAAAGGTCGACATGCACGTACCAAGTAAGATGTCAATACCATTAGTAGAAATAATCTTGATGTGAAGAAAGGCAAACAACAAAGTAAACAAGTAAACATGCCAGCAACAAAGTAAACTTGTGAACGACAGTCACCTTCAGTTTCCATTCTACCCACATCCCTATAATAGCAAGATATTTCAACTTTTAAAGCACCACAGACGCTCTTACATTCTAAGGGATATTAACGGTTAGTCAACACTTTGCGATGGATAAATACTTGGTGCTAGCGCATCATGGGTTACATAGGACGAGTCAGTCTATAGGGGCGATCTGGGTTTGATTCCCAGAATGCGCCTCTATGTTTAAGAGGTTGGTTACCTCCTGCTTCCATGTAGCGATATAACTAAAAAATCGTTGAAAGCGACGTAAAACACCAATCAACCAACCAACCAACCAACCAACTATATATATATAGGTTGGGAATTTTTGTTTTGGCTTTAAACTGATGGTTTTATCAATGAATCGAAGGTCAATGCATTGTTATATCCCACGAAATCCTTAGAGATATAATTACATATGCTCTGACGAGGATGATATGCCCGCTCTAGGTTTGACTATTACCTTCTCCCCCACCACCTGCCCATTGGCGGCATTCCAAACGGGGATCAAAGCACACCCTGAAATTCAGCAAACATGACTTCCTTTGTATTTGTTGTTTTTAAATAGGAAACGTTACACCACACTCTACGACATGGGTATAGACTTCAACATGTCATTTAGGGTGTACACTGTATCTACGTTACTGGAATTTCATGTTTGCAAAATGATGTGTGAAATAATCCTGGTTGTGTAACACAAATACACACATGTATGAATACAGACGACCACATTTGGAGAATTCAGCATACAGACTTTTATGTAATGATAACTATATTTCAGATTATGCGTTGCCTTCTCCTGCTGGCGGTCGTTTTTGTTAGTTTAGCGTATTATGCATATGAACCTTTTCCTGAGAATGCAGAGGAGCCTTTGATTCAGATGTTAAGTTTTGTTCCAGCCAAAATTGTAAAAGATATCGTAAGCACTTCATTTTATTATCATAATGTTATTTAACTATTTATCTGTACTAAAGTAGTGGCGGATGCAGGATTTCTGAAAAGGGGGGGGGGCACATGTGTTTAAGCGAAACTACTCGGCCATTTCTGTACAAAATCTGGATTTTCACTAGTAAATATGTGGCCAAAAGGGGGGGGGGCGGCCCCCTTCTAAATCCGCCACTGCTAAGCAGTCAACTTCTGAAGCAGCAGCATGGCCACGTGATTACGAGTGTTCGGTGCAGGATGATTGAACATGTCGATGGCATTGAATCAGTAAATCGCAGACTCGGTTATCACACTCGGTTTATTGTAATAAGACTTTATGCATGGAGGAAGCTTGAAGGATGAGATGATGTATGAAGGCAAACGTTAGTACATAAATTTCAAAGGTTAAATAGACATAAGTTGTCGAAATGCGCATCTGGTGCACAAAATTAAAACGTATCATCTGTTCTAATACTTACCATAACCACTAGGCCGGTGTCACTGCTGGTGGACCGATAGTTCCCGAGGGCATCTTAAGTCTAGTTTTCAGGGCTTTTGTACTGACGTGAAATATATACTTCAAATTTTCAGTCATGAAATTTTGTCAGTCACTCTAAAAATAACGGGTATCTCCCTCATGCATAACTCTTTCATTAGATTGATTCTTTGGCTCACTTTCTGCCACTTTTTCTGCTCTTCAGATATTTATGTATTAGAATTCCAATTATTTGGCCACTGACGAGATATATAAATTGTCAAAATGCGCATCTGGTGCATAAAAATCATAACGTATATATGTTATAATATTTATTACATATAAGAATTATTTGAAAAAGAATGTACCATACCTCGTTAATACATTTCAAAGAAGATTGAGTATATTCCTGCATTAATTGTGGTGATATTTACATACTTATATTGTGTAACTTCCATGCTCAGTGTAGAATTGGTGTTACCATTGGTTACACAACTGCATTTAACTGCACCAGAGCAGCAATCAGCCTGGCAACTCCACAAGATCCGGAGGACCAAGATTTACAGGTACGCAGTGGTTAACAGTTTCTATGACAACCAGTGATACTGGTACTGTTATTTTGACCGCACTTTCAAAAGCCTGTTCTTCTAAAACACTTTACACATCTTCCATTGTACTCATATTTGCGTCTTGGGTAAGGCGTATGGTGGTAGAAGTAGTAGTAAATATTTGTTACATTAATTTCATTTAATTTTACTATTATCATGTCTTGTGTGCATGTCCTTAGTGATTTGTTGATACAGCTTTGTCAGATGTCTTATGTTTTCTCCTTTACATTTTCAAAACATTTATTATTTTGAATTTATTTTTACGCAGTGTTTTTAATTTGCAATCAGTCAAAATATTCCAAAGGGAATACAATAAATCCTTTCGTGTCGCTCTGTTTCGCCCGATGGCATTTTTCAAGAAAACATGAACTTAAAAATATCTCGCATTTTGGCTCTATGCTTACAACAGCGGAAGAGAAACCAAGCAAAGGCTTGTTTTTTTATCCCTACATAGCGCAAAATAGATATATGGAAGGTATAGGGAAGACGTATGCGACTCCGTGAATATTTTGCAGACAAAGAATGGCAATAGCGTTTATTAATCGTAAAGAGGAAAGTAATTTTACCCTGAATCCAGGAAGAGACAAATGGCTAGATATACGTATATTGAAGTAAAGAAAGATATTATTGCGGGCATAAAGAAAAAAAATCGACATGAATATAACAAACAAAGAGAAACAGTCGCTTAAATCAGTTCTAATGGACGGCAGTGTAGTGATTTTAAAACGTACAAAACCAGGACAACTTAAGGCAACCCCGAGCTCCATAAAAAGAGAAAACTGTTGCGCACAATAGTGGATGGTATTGGTACAGCACCAGAACAAATGACGGAGATGGCGCAAAAAGAACTTTAAGAGCACATCCCCCAGCTATATAAAGGATACTACAGATTTTTTATGCAAATAAGAGGAAATCAAGCAAATACTACCAGAACGTGTAGTTATTTTTTGTTTTCATGTTGAAAAATTATACCCTTCAATCCCCAGAAAGGAAGGAATTGAAGCATGCGCAGAAGCCATACAGCAAAGAAGCAATAAGACGATCAAGACAGAAGCTGTATTAAGAATAATAGAAAGCGTACTAGACAACAATGGTAAGCAATATATCCAGAAAGATGGAGTGGCGATTGGCTCGAAACTAGGAAGAAATTATTCATGTACCTATATGAGAAATGAGATATGGGATATGAGAAGAATGGACGATTTTCATATTTTACATGATATAAGCGGCCCAATACCCGACATGCAACTCTTTTCCGGGATTTTTATTTTGACGTTATTGCTTAAATTGTGACGTCATTATCTAGTTCTTTACGTCAAAATGAAAACCCCCGGCAAAAAGTAACATGTCGGGTCTTGGGCCGCTTATATCATGTAAAATATGAAGATCGTCTTTTTGCAGAATTTCCACAAGAGCCCATGGTTTATTATAGACATATAGATGACAAGTTTGGAATATGGCTTCATGGAGAAGAGTCGCTCAAAGAGGTTCACCATTTTGCTAACAACATCCATCCTAACATTAAACTAGAACTAAGATATAACAGCAGGAGGCTGGAGTTCCTGGATACTATGGTTATGCTTGAGGACGGGGAAATAGTCACAGACCTATACACTAAGCCCACAGATAAACATATATATGTTAACAGAAAATCCAGCCACCCTTTGAGCGTTAAGAAGTCCTTGCCCTATGGACCAGGAATCCGTCTTAAACGAATTTGTAGTCGTGAATCTGATTACCCCAAGCGGAGAGAGGAGCTTAAGTCATACCTTCTGAAACGGGGATACGCCTCAAAATTCGTAGAAACGCAACTGACAAAAGTGGATTTAATGAAACGCGCGGATCTTCTTTAAAAAAAATGAAAAAAAAAACCCGAGACCAGATGTCAGTCTCACACATATTTAGGGACCTGACCATACTAAATAACCATCTTAACTTTTTGACTATACTTGATTTGACATAATACGTGTATACATGTATATACAGTTTTTTTTTTGTTCATCAGCGTTTCCGAAACCGGAATTTCAGGCAGGCAGCATTTCTTGCCTTGAATGGGAAATTTGACTTCGAGTTCCTGTCTCCTTCGTATGATCATGCGTGTATATTCATATATTTACCTCCTCGATTTGAAAGGCTATTGTAGGACTTTTGCGACGAGTGTTGCGTGCAACCAGAGGACGCTTATTCCTCCCGTGGTCTCACCTCGATTTTATTGGGGTTCGCATTTGTCTGAATATGACACTAGACACGATATTGTCCCCTTTATTCCATGGACTATGAGATATGGTTTACCCTTCGGTACTTCTTCGTTTTTTACAATTCAGCACGCATGAAACGTATTTTTGAAGAACCCCCGCTAAATGCCTGTAGAAGAGAAAGAAAACTCAGTGACATATTGGTGCACGGAAAACACTACTACACAATTTTCAAAAATAAAACTGAAAACAACTGTCCTTAACAAGCTTGCCCTATATGTCCCCGTATAACCTGTGAGGTGCCCACAGTCACTAAAATACTCACAGAAGAAACAACTGCGACACCACGAATGTCGTAAACGGATTAAGTTGTTCACCATGGAAAAGAATTATGTATGTAGGGGAAACAGAGGGGGCAGCAGGGGAACGGATCAAGGAACACATTGTGGAAGAAGACCGTTGGATTAAACAGCTTAACACAATAACGCCGTATGATGCAAATAAACAAAGCTTAGATATCCTTTGGCCGGATTATGCAGTAGAACGCAACGCAACGCAAGACGTCGGCGCCACAACATCAACAGCATACAACAGCGGTACAGAAGAACTTCAGGGCACCAGGGCGACGCGCCCTTTGGACGTCACATTGTTGGTGTCATGACGTCATAACAGCACGTATCAACGCACGCCACAACAACAGAGATATGTTTTCTTGAAAAAGGCCAACAGCCGAAACGTCGAAACAGAGTTACACGGGAGTTACAGGAACAATTTTTAATTTGTTTCTATTGTTAATAGGGTTTTACTATAGTATCTAACAAGACATCAGCGGGACTCGAATCTGGGACCTTTCTGTCACGAGCCGAACACCTAACCCATTGAGCTACGTCAATTCTCACATTTTTGACATTTGTTGATTATCATCCGTTAGGCGGCGTTTATGTACTATGAGTTAGAAACGACGTTGAATGTTAGCAACCTTATGGCCACATGAGAACGTTTAATTGTTTTTTACGTCATTTTTTTGCGGAAATACTTTTTCTTTCCTCCATTCTCCTGAACACCCTGAGACTCTGTAGACAAATGATAATAAAACATTATATAAAGTGAATGTGACGCGGTTAGCGCTCATTTTAATCATAATTACACATCATCATCACATGAAATATTACTATTCTATTACTATTCTTTATAAACAATTTCATTCAATTTCCTTACTTGCAATAGTGTCCATGGAGATATGAAACCATTCATCAACCATTCAACAATATTCATAATAACAATTCTGTACTAAAGTAACACATATTAATTAATATACATGACAAAAACAGCAATCCATTCACCCAATTCCAAACTAACAAATTACTAGTAATGATTTTTTTTTAATTTAATGAAAGAAACAACTTTCCTATAAACTATGAAAATATATAAACAGAAAAATAAATACTAACAAAATCTTACTAAATCAGAAAAGTACAAAAAATTTAGGTGTGGTCAGTTTGAGCGCTAACACGTCGAATGACCGAACACTTGTAAATTACCCACCATTCCCTAAAAACTCGCCAAAAAGAGCCCTCTACAGTATCTCAAATCAGGAGAAATTAATTCAACTCTAATTCACCAAGTTCAAACGAATTGAATTATATTTCTCCTGAACACCCTGAGACACTGTAGACAAATGATAATAAAACATTATATAATTTGAATGTGACGCGGTTAGTGCTCATATCGAAAAAACAAAGAACGGGAAATTTGAACTAGAATTTTCAGAAAAAAATGAGAAATAATTTATTAAAAACCTAATTTTTGGCTTACAGATAAACGTTCTAACAAACTGTCTTTGACATATCCATCTTTGGCAGTCTCCGACTTCCAGCGACCATGTCGTTTAAATAACCTATCTGGAATACCTGAGTTGGCTGCAGCAGTAGCACCACCAGATCTCAAGCTGTGCAAACCATAAGATGAAATATTTTCAACAAATGGAGAAAAAGCAAAAATGAATATTTCCCTCATTCGTGTATAAGACATAGGTTTATTTTCATCTCTAAATTTGTAAGAGCTACCACATTTCAAAATATTTCTAAACAAGTATTTATCAGAAAAATCTATACAGCCATATAAATACATTTTCTCCAAATTAACAACTGGACAGAGCTTAGTACCAGTTCTAGCAATAACTACATGATTACCATCTCTATAAATATCTGTTTTACTTTTCTCAATAAACAATGACATATAAGATGTATAAAAAGATATATCACTGATTTTAAGATTCAATAACTCAGATACACGAAGAAAACCTGAATATGATAACAAACACGCACAAATAATACGTTGCGAACACAGATTTTCTTCTTCGAATATAGCGTGGTATACTTTCTCAATTAGATCTAGAGTTATCGTCTCCTTTTTGTGAACAGAATGAGACAGTCTCCTCTTAGCGCCTTCGAAAACATTCTTGACGAGAGTAGAATCTGTCGGAGATGGCAAACTTGCCATAGAATGCGCCCTCTTTATACCGTATAAAGCGTGGTTTATAGAACTGGGTGACTTGGACTGCTGTGTAAGACACGATAAATACAGGTTCACATGAATAGATTTAGCCGGCAAAAATTCTTCTATACGATTTTGTTTTGCCCAAGATTTCCATCGCATAAAAGCTGCATAATAACTTTTCACAGTTGATGAGGATCGACATTCAGAAACTAGGCTAGCAACTAATCCCATCTTGCCGGCTAAATCGTCAGAAAGCTCAGATATGTCATCTTGATACACCTGCATAAATAAATGTATAATAAAAATATTTCATTAATATGGTACATAAACACATTTTTAAAAAAATGATATCGTTTATGATGAAAAATCAATTCTCAATGCCATCATCTTAAATGGAAGATCTATTTTACCAAATAGGCTCCCAGTCTTTCAAGGCATGTAAAATTCTTTCCCTCTTGGCAGCTCTACCTGAGCTAAAACGGCATTAATAAATCCATGCTCATCACATATCAATGGCCAGGAGCTGGCCGATGGCCAATATGGCACAACTACAGTTCCATAAGCTTTGCACTGCTTTAAATACAAAATAACTCTAGCTAACATACATACTGGAGGCACAAACCACCCATTTACACCGTGCCAACTGACGATAAAGGCATCAACACCTATGGCTCCAGGCGTCCAATACCTGGAATAAAATACTGCTAATTTTCTATTATAATCTGATGCAAAGAAATCAATTTCATGTGATCCCCAAATAGAATATATGTAGGTAAATAAACAATCAGCTACAGACCAATCATCATAATCTATTAGCTTACTGATTTGATCAGCATACACATTTTGTGTACGGGGTACCCATTCTGCATGCAAAGTAACAGAATGCTTCAAACATAGGTCAAATATACATAGAGCTATATCTTGTAATTCAGTTTTCATACTTCCTCTTTCTATAATACTGACAACATTTGTATTGTCAGAAAACCACTTGATAGATTTTCCTGCTAGCATCACTATATACAATAGCATTTACTGAGTAATCTACTCTAAATTTACGTTCGACTACGTTGTGAAGATTTTTCTCCCAAAAATGTAATTGATTGATGCTATTTATAGACAAAGATATGAACTGATTCCATGAGGAAGCTTGTTGAACATCAAAACTTAAACTCTTAGTCATAAGGTAAACTATATTACCTGTAACATACGACATAGAAATAATTTGACCATCAAAACGAGCAACTAATCTAACATGTACTTTACCATTTTTCTTCATTGAACTGAAAATATCTACAAGAACACATTTTATTTTATTGAATCTGTTCTCTGGGATACTAATCAAACCTTCTTCTAAATTCAAAAAATAACCTAAAAATATCGTTTCTCTACTTGGATCCCACATGGATATTTCAGCCTTTGGTACAAAACCACTTGCAATTATATCATGCTTTATCTCCATGGCAATTTGACGACATTTATCAAAATCTTAATGACAACCAAAACCGTCATCTAAATACATCAGTACCAATTTCCCTTCTGATCTCCATTTCTTGATAAGTGGACGAGTAATTTTAGTAAATATATAACAAGCTGAACTGTGTCCGAAAAGAAGGACTCTGAACCGAGAGTATTTAAAAGTCTCTCCAAATTGCCATGAAAATCCTAAAAAATCTGTATGGGGTTCAAAAATATTTATATGATGATATGCTGAATGTAAATCAAATTTATAACAAAAATCACCCTTTTTCAAAAAAATGCATTGCTGTACGAATGTCTTCAAATTTTACTGACGAATTCCACAAATGTTTGTTTACATGTCTCAAATCAAGGATTAAGCGCTTTTTACCGCTATTCTGAATAAACACAGTTAACGGGTTCACTACCACAGGCCTAATCGAACACTCCTCGACGAGGCCTCTGATCAGCAGATCGTGTATAGCTACCTGGACAAACTCGTCATGCATCAGTGCAGACTTGTTATTTCGTAAACAAATGGGCGGTGGAGTAGAAAAGAATGGTATTTTATATCCATTTTTAATCAAATCAAGAATATTTGGATATGCTCCTATATTTTCCCAAAACTCAAAATGATTTTTAAGTCTGTCTTTAACAATTATATCAGTTTGACCTTGTTCATATTCATAAAAATTTTCTGTCAAACATTGATCTTTTAAATCATGCACAGAATGAATACAATACTCATCTTTTACAAAATCAGTCGGCTTTTGTTTTGGTTGCTGGTGCTGATGTGTTTGTCGATCTCCCATAATTGATGACGGGGCACTCGTTTCTCCAATGACTGAAGGAACCACAGGCGAAACATGCTCCAATTCCTCCTTTTCGCCTGACCGAACGAGACGTTGCTTGGATGCTTGGAAACTGGGTTGTTGGAATAATGTTGGGGCCACGAAAAAGCTGCACACCAGGATTAGAATTAACAAACCCATGAGAAGTCTTGATTGTCTTTTGTTTCGCTAATTTTCTTTTCTTTAACGCTCTATTTTCCGCTCTGCTAATTCGACTTTCGTCGTCTGAATCGCTCGCCACGAGATTAGCCTCGTACTGGCGGACGGTATCCCAACCTGCTTCACTTGTGTCTGCTATTTTTATCAACTTATTTCTTCTCTTTACTTTTTCTGACACTGACGAAAATAAGTCTATAGCATAATCAGATTTATGGTTCTCGATTGCCCAAACCACTTGAGTTAACTCCTCTATAGTCTCTGAATTAAATATAAATTGTATCCTGTTTCCCTCAGATTTCCATTTAACCAAAGCGTCAGATTTGAACTTTTTCACCTGTGCCTTTGAACCATGAATTTCTTGCTTAAGATCAGTAAGTTCTGCTGAAACTTTTACCTTTAACTCGTTAATGGATAATGCCTGCGACTGCACGGTCTCAAGAATTTGTCGCAAAGATATATCATCTGACTCAGTCTGGGTCTTTATTTACAAAAACAAAAATTTTTACGTGTGGTCAGTTTGAGCGCTAACACGTCGAATGACCAAACACTCGTGAATTACCCACGATTCCCTAAAAACCCGCCAAAAAGAGCCCTCTACAGTATCTCAAATCAGGAGAAATTACTTCAACTCTAATTCACCAAGTTCAAACGAATTGAATTATATTTAATATTAGTTAATGGCTGCGAAGTCCATTAGTGTCATATATTTGCTTGTTATTCCTACAGGTATTTAGACTTGCTAATACTCCTGAAGTTTAAAATTTTACAGATCTTGTTAGGATTTTTCTCTAAATTCAGAAAACCAGAGTTTCGGCGATATGTTTCCAACGGAAACTCTCATCCGAGAAGGGTAAAAGATTCCGATAATTTTATCTCATCAGGTTCAAAATACTTGAACGCTATTGACATCAACATTATGACTCTGAGATCATCGAAATGACCAGAAGTATTCGGCCTCTCTACAGCCACATGCCGGTTTGTCCTTTGGTGTTTCTACTATAATAGGTGGAAATGGAATCTCTGACTGAACCGTATTTCATATTATCAAAGGGAATGAAGTCCTAAACCTCATTCCATATGACAGTAGTTCGGAGCCTCTACAAATCAGGGATCTTAACTCATTGTCAGACGGGCACAGCACGATTGGGAACATACATTGATAACAACCAATATGTTTGATATTAATGTAAAATACGAAAGTAACTAATGTCACATGACTATGGCACTAATATCAATGTACCACAGTGGACATTCACGGACCCCTGAAATTCAGAGGCGAGACCAGGTGCCCGGGAGGAGTGAGCGTCTCCTGTGGCTAGCCACACCCGCCGTCAGAGATCTTAGCTCATTGTCAGACGGGCACAGCACGATTGGTAACATATATTGATAACACCCAATATGTTTGATATTAATGTAAAATACGAAAGTAACAAATGTCACATGACTATGGCACTAATATCAATGTACCACAGTGGACAGTGGTGAGACCAGGTGTCCGGGAGGAATGAACATCTCCTATTTGGCTAGCCACACTCGCAGTGAATGCCCTTAAATACAGACGAAACAAAAATAAAAATAACAATATTGATAATCCTGATCGGGAGGCCGGGGTTCGAGTCCCGCTCTGGTCATGCCGGTGTCATGTCTTTCGGATGAGACAGTAAAAACCGAGGCCCCGTGTCGTGGTATGCATGGCACGTTAAAGATCCCTCACTGCTTCGGGTGGGTCCGTTGCAAAGGTCAAAATTTGTATGCCCCGGATCAGGCAGATTCCGTCACCATATACGTGAAATATTCGTGGTGTGACGTAAAACAAAAATCAATCAACCCTTAAATAAATAAATGATAATAAATAATGATAATAGTTATAATAATAATAATAATAATAAATAATAATAATAATAATACTAATTCAGCACTGTATATACACACGAATGTGAACCAACATTCTGTAGAACGTGCTACGACGTGCAAAGGGAATAAGTGTGACGTCAATGTAAAATACGAAAGTAAATAATGTCACATGACCATGGCACTAACATCAATGTACCACAGTGGACATTCACTGACCCCTGAAATTCAGAGGTGAGACCAGGTGCCCGGAAAGAGTGAGCGTCTCCTGTGGTTATCCCCACCCGCCGTATAACTAAGTTCGTACTACAGCTGCAATGCTATTAAATATTTTATTCTTTTCATGTGGTTATTAGTCCCCTACCGGCATCGCCGAAGGGGACTATAGGTTTGCACTCCGTCCGTCTGTCCGTCAGTCACACTCACGTTTTCCGGACTTTTTTCTAAACGCTTGTAGATATTTATCCAATTTTTGGTGTGTTAGTATAGCACCATGAGTTACAGATCAGGTTCGAGTTTCGTTACGGTCCACTGATTTTTGACGGAATTACGGCCCTTGGAATTAGAAAATTTCTTTAAAATGGCAGTTTTCCGGACTTTTTTTTCTACACGCATGTAGATATTCATCCAATTTTTGGTGTGTGAGTATACCACCATGAGTTACAGATCAAGTTCGAGTTTCGTTACGGTCCACTGATTTTTGACGGAATTATGGCCCTAGGAATTAGAAAACTTCTTTAAAATGGCGGTTTTCCGGACTTTTTTTCTAAACGCTTGTAGATCTTCATCCAATTTTTGGTGTGTGAATCTACCACCATAAGTTACAGATCAAGTTCGAGTTCCGTTTTGGTCCACTGATTTTTTACGGAATTACGGCCCTTGGAATTTCTTTAAAGGTTGTGATCAAATACTTAACTTGCTGGAAGCCTGAAAGACAGTATGTTGTATGTGTGTGTGTGTGTGTGTGTGTGTGTGTGTGTGGGTGGGTGGGTGTGTGGGTGTGTGTGTTTTGGGGGTCTTAGTTTTCCATTTGCCGGTAGGGAACTTAGTATTGCCTAAACAATACTTTCAGAATGCTTGTTATTTTGTATTCTGCATGTCCGTGGTGACTTTTTCTCTTACTGTTTCGTCAAATGTTTTCTTTTCATTCTCTTGTATCATGCAGGTTTCCGATGTTTTGTTCGATGACATCAATGTTCGCTTATATAAACCGCGTGATGCATCACACGATGTAAGTCGCCCTCTACCAGGACTTATTTTCATACATGGAGGTGGATGGGTTATAATGACGAAAGGTAACACTGCGAATTACCTAATTATGAACTCTCTGTTTTGCTTTAAACAATAACGAAAAATGATAGCGGCAAAACATGACCCTTTTTTGATAATAGGGCCAACATTTCTAACGCTATGTAAACTTGTAATTTATGAAACGGATCGGAAGGCAAGGTACAGTGCAAAATAATATAATGTGTGTATAAACATTAACCAACCGGCCGGCAATCTATCACTAGGAAGCAATGCTGTTTTTTGTCTATAGCTTGTGTCAAATTTGCCGGTTGGACATTATGTTTTCTGAGTCATTCACAAGTTTGTTTCATCCCACGAGATGGAATTACCCAAAATGGTTGATGATGCAAACCGGCAAATTTGACACAAGCAGTAGGAAAGTCCGTGTATTATTGCCTATTATTGTGACATGTTGGAGATGAAGAAATATGGACTGCCATTTACGTAATGTTTATAAATGTATAAAAATTTGTTACACTTCATACTGGAATGCACTGTATCTTGCCGGCCGACCTGTTTAACAGAAGTGCCAGTTCAGGCAACGTAAGGAATTGTGGCCATGCATGTTATCAAATAAGGGCCACGTCTAATTGCGGCTAGGTGAATGAGTACATGCAAAACTGGAACATTTATTATCATTTTAGGATTTTTTCATAGTGTTTTATAAGTTTAAATACCTTATTGTATGTTGATGTCATTTTCTGAACATTCAGAGGAAGTGGAAAGGGCACCATTGTACTTCCACACATTTTCTCGTGGAGCTCAAAATGGCTCCATTTGTAAATACGTGATTCGTCAAACAAATTCAATGCGAACTAATCATATTTGAGTTTTCTGGTCTGATTGCTTAACATACATTATATTGGTTGTTGATTTTGTGTGACAATTGAATTTACAGAATTGTATGACCCCCTCACGCGCAGGTTGTCACGTGACGTTAATACTGTCCTTGTCTCCATAGAGTAAGTTCGAGTTGATATGTATTCTTAAAGTTACTACTTTTGTATGCTATTCGATTATCACAAAACATATTGATTTGTTGCCTAACATTTATGTATATATTTCAAGATCAATACAAATTCAAAGCACAAGATATTGTTTTATAACAAAAACATAAAGTTAGAAATAGCCAATAACGTTTAATGCTTTGATGTGAAAATTATATTAAGTGGAAATAGAAACGCTGTCTTGATGTTTTATATTTTTTTCAGGTATCGCAAAGCTCCGGAACATATATATCCTGCAGCTTTTGATGACTGTCTTAAAGCTGTAAAGTATTTCATGAGAAATGCCAAAATGTTCAACGTTGATCCCAAGAGAATTGGCATTGCAGGTAAAGTCTTTAATGAAATAGCGAGAATGCTATGTAAAACAACCACAAACGTTCATTACATTATGGATAAGTCTTTTATTTGTATGCTGTTTGCTACTCATATGACATAGGTTTTCTTTGTTATCACTACGCATATGACATAGGTTTATTTTGTTACCGCTACTCATATGACATTGGTGGTCTTTGTTATCACTACTCAAATGACATTGGTTTTCTTTGTTCTCATTACTCATATAACATAGGTTTTCTTTGCTACTCATATGACAGGTTTTCTTTGTTATCGCTACTCATATAACAGGTTTTCTTTGTTTCTTAGTTATCACTGCTCACATGATAGGTTTTCTTTGTTATCGCTACTCATATGAGATAGGTTGTCTTTGTTATCGCTACTCATATGACAGGTTTTCATTGTTATCACTACTCATATGATATAGGTTTTCTATGTTATTACTACTCATATGACATAGGTTTTCTTTGTTATCGCAACTCATATGACAGATTTTCTTTGTTACAGCTACTCATATAACATAGGATTTCTTTGTTATCGCTACTCATATCACATAGATTTTCTTTGTTACCGCTACTCATATGACATAGGTTTTCTTTGTTATCGCTACTCATATGACATAAGTTTTCTTTATAAATGCTAAACACATGACATAAGGAATCATTATTATATTGCTTATGGTTCACACTTTTAATCTTATTTGTAGCTGTTTGCCACTTATATGAAATAATTTAATTATAATTATTATTATTATAACTCAGATGACATAAGTTTTCTTTATTACTGTACTCATGTGAAAGTTTTTATCATTGCTACTCATATGCCCTAAATTTTTTTTTACTATTACAGCTCATATAACACAGGCTTTCTTTATTCTTGCAACTCATATGCCATAAATGTCCTTTATTATTGCTTTTCATGCAAAAGTTTTCTTTGTCATTGTAACTCATTTGAAATAGGTATCCTTTTACAATTGCAATTTATATGACATGGGTTTTCTTTATCATTGGAACTCTTACGACTTGAGTGTTCTTGATTATTGCTACTCATGCCATAAGTGTTGTTCTGTATTGCTTCTCGCATGCAGTAAATTTCTTATTGACTAAAAGGGCGGTGGGGACTATATGACGGGCCTTGTCCAAACCTCTTTCAGAGGAGACATGGTCCTGAACCTCGTCCCCTCTGACTGTTAGTCGGGACTCCTACAGATCTAGGGTCTTAGCTCGCTTTCAGACTGGCAGAGCACGGTTTATCATGTTGATGTCGCATATATTTTTATACCATTATGTATTTTACAATACCTTACGTGTTTATATTTTTATGACCTCTCAATATGCGATACCTGTTGACCCTTGTTCTTTACATGGAGGATTATTTATAAATTTTTAAATGTACGTCCTTTGATTGTTCTGCTGTTACGGTGAGTGGGAAGGTGGGCCCGTAAACCGGTTAACCACACCATTTGTTTGGCTTTTGTCAAATTAAATGACCGTCCTAAGTCGGTATCGTAATTGCACTATAATCAAATATTTTTGTAATGTGATATATGTTCTAGTATATTATTTATGTTCATGTATTGTATAGCTCTATGGTGACTTCTGCCACATAACTGAGCCGGTGACTCCTCTTTTTTCTTTTATTGCTACTTACATAACAAAACATGTTTTTTTTATTGCTACTCGCATGACACAAGTGTTTTTACTTTTTACAAGTATTTTAATTAGCATAGATATGACCGATGTTGAAGAGTGAGAGAAAACTATATATACTAACATTCTACTATTATCGTTTTGTGTCCATCTCCTTGGTGACTTTTGTCATACAGCTTTGTCAGATGTCTTCAATTTCTCTTTTATACTTATAGAAGAGGTATCACCTCTCAGAAGGTGTACTGGAACACTTCTATAAATTACATGAGGAAAAGCCGAGTGGGGCTATGAAAACAAAAAATTACGAAAGAGAAAACAGAAAACATCTGAAAAAACTGTATGGCACAAATCATCAGGGACATTCCATCAAAACATGATAATAGTAAAAGATACATGGAAAAACGACACTACAAAAGTATTCGATAGAGAATATGGATCAATAGGTTTCTCAAGACGAGAGGTCATAAAATGTTTTAGACACGAAACAGTCAGGGGACGAGGATCAGGGTCTTGTCTCCTCTGAAAAAGTTTGGACAAGGCTAGTCATAGAGTTCCCACTGCCCTGTTAGTCAGCGCTCAACTCTCAACTTATGGTCTTAGCGATGATCCCAGGGTCATACTGTCAATGTTGAAGGCCTTTGATATAATTTAAGAACCGGCTGGTATAAATTATTATTGTTACTTTGACCCTCCTTAGTTTGTATACTAGATCACCGTAGAAATTGGGATGGGAATTCCGCAGGATACGTATTGTTGAAAAGTTACATTTCCGAATTTAGATAAAATGTCTGAATAAAACTGAAATCTGTTAACTCTATCACTATACCAATATTAGAAAAAAACTCTGATCAATAAAGAAACTGAAGCAACGGAGTCTACTTGTAAAGTTGAAGCTAAAGGAGAAAACTGAAGACATCTGACAAAGCTGTATGACAAAAATCCCCAAGGACATGCATATAAAGCATGATAATAGTAGAATATAAATATTAATTCCTTATAACGATTTTCATTCCTTAGTTGGGACCGCACTTGCATTACATTATGTGTTTGTATATGCGTATTCTACTTCACTCAATCCGTCCATTGTGACTTTTGTCACACAGCTAAGTCTCATGTTTCTTGTCTTTTCTTTTAAAGGTGACAGTGCCGGTGGAAATTTAGCCATGGCAGTATCGTTGAAGTTGTCGGAATCGGGCCATGAACAAGCCTTGAAGCTACAAGGATTGATATATCCAGCACTCCAGATGGTGGATTTTAATACACCGTCATATTTAAGTTATCAAGGACACCCATTTTTATTGACTAAATCCAACATAGTTGAATTTTGGATGAGTTATGCGTTTGGATCATTTGCTGATGCCGCAGCATTTCTCCAAAATAAGCACTCCACCACGGAACTTCAACGAATAGTGGACCGGTCTTACTTTCCTTTTAAAGACCAAAACAGCGAGGATGTACCTAGTACATCAGATATGGTGTTGCATAACAGGGTCAAACATTTACTGACGGACAAATACCTTGCTCCTCTGATGTGTTCCGACAAAGATTTGAAGAGCCTTCCGAAGATGTACCTGGTCACCTGTGAATATGATCCCCTGAGGGATGAAGGTTTTGTCCTGGCAGGTCGTATGAAAAAACTTCAGTTATCAATCCAGCATAAACATTGGGAAGGTGTGTCGCATGGTTTTATTAATAACGTGGCATTGAGCGTACAGGAAAAGGCAGTATCTCATTTCATTGAGTTTTTGAAGTCTGCATTATAGAGTGTATGTAACATGTATCAAATTTAAGAATCACAAATGTGTATGCTTTTATTGTTGCTTCCATGGAATGGGTTGATTTATTGAGATAAGATAAAACCCCTCCTCACCACTTTTGATGCGCAAATTGAGACAAATACCAATGTGTTATCATAAATCAAAACAAGTTAGATTTAATACATGCTGCCATATGTACATACATACATACATACATTCAAGAGAAAACAGAAGACATCTGACAAAGCTGTATGACACAAATATCCAAGGACCTGCACACAAAAAATGACAACAGCATAATATACATGGAACGACAGTACAAAAATATTCGATTGTGCTGCAGTTACGATACTGACTTAGGATGGTCAATTGAAGAAACAAATGTCACTAATTGGTGTGGTTAATCGGTTTACGGGCACCCACCGTCCCACTCACCGTAAAAGCAGCACAATCAAAGAACACACATTAAAAAATTTATAAAAGAAAAAAGAGGAGTTACTGGCTCAGTTATGTGGCAGAAGTCACCATGGAGCTATACAATACATGAATATAAATAATATACTAGAACATATAACACATTACAAAAATATTTAATTGTAGTGCAATTACGATACCGACTTAGGACGGTCATTTAATTTGACAAAAGCCAAACAAATGGTGTGGTTAACCGGTTTACGGGCCCACCTTCCCACTCACCGTAACGGCAGAACATTCAAAGGACGTACATTTAATGATATGAAAAAAAACTTGATGACATCACAAAAATTTGTCAAATATCTTTAGTTTTCTCTTGTAATGTGTATAATTATTGATTATATAATGTTATACTGTTTTCTTATCATTATTTAATAAAATTAAATCGGCGTCCACTGTCATTGGCGCTCTCTACAAATGCTAATTGCGTTTTTAAATTGTTATGTATCAAAGGTAATGAAGTTAAATACTTTGATATTGCATTATCTGTTGTATTAAATAAGTAGTTATGTTTTTATTTATTTAGTGGTGTAAACGAAATTTTTCAAATCATTATTGTTCTATAATAGTTTTTTTCATGGTATTTTTGTTTGACTAATTTGTTTGAATAATGTTCCTTTTTCTCTGTATGGAAGAAAAACTGTGAATTTATTAAATGTGTGGTCTTTGATTATGCAGCATTTGTGGTGAGTCTGACTTGCATTGTCGTAGAAAGTAGTGTTATGAAACAGGCATATCTCAGATAGTGTGGTTTTCGTAGATGAACTCCATATGATATCTCGTTATCCAGACTTTTAAATGATATTCTGGACTGAGACCGATTCCGATCATGTTGCACAGATTTGACACCTTCTGTACTAGAAGGTTACCTACTTTGATTTCTCCATATATAAATATATATGGAATTTACACGATTTGACTCTTTCTACTGGGTATATGTGACGGGTGTTGCTAGCAAGCAGGAGATGCTCACTCTCCCCGGGCACCTGATTTCACTCCATCATAGGGGTTCACATATGCTCTTCAAGTAGACATATTTTGTTATTTTCCACTTGGTTTTCATTTTCACTGATTTTGTATGTCCCCAGGTTTCATGATTTTCGGATGTTTGGTTTGGATTTATCCATCATCTTTACATGGCATTATGTTAGTGTCGTTTTAGACATAACATTGTGCTTCTTCTAGATAGTAGTGTTTAAGTTGGCGCTAATTAAAGCTGTAATGTTTAAGATAGCGTTCTTGAACTAGGGTAGTTTTTAAGATGATATGATTCTAGATTGTGGTATCCAAGTCAGTATTGTCCGAAAACGCCTTGTTTGATGTATTGTTTTCTCGGTAAGCAGTATTGAACATAACGGTGTTCGAACTAGTAGTATATGGTGTTGTATCATCCATAGAAGTAGAATTAACTGCAGTGATGTTCAACGTCTTAGGATCCGACTTCATATTATCCAGATATACCCTTAATATGATTCCTGATACAAAGATGATAATGAAGATGACTAACACGAATGTCTGGGCTAATCGTACACGACTTGTAGAATCTTCATAAAGGAAGGCGTTGGAGGGAGGCTCAGGATTCTGTATACTGTGGTTACCATTGACGTTAGTAGCTGATGTATCACCTTGGACTCCAAGATTTGTAGTATGTTCTGCAACAGACCCATTGATAAAAGACTCTTCCCTGTCATATCCTGCATTTGTGTGTCCTAATTCACCATTTTCCATATTTTTGTTGTTCATTTCTGAAATAATCAATCATAAATATGAAGGTGTGTATGTCTTTCACGTAGTATATATGATGTTCTTTTCCTTCAGTACATTGACAACAGAATACAGGTGGCCGTGGTAGCCCTTTATTTTATTTTTGTTTTTACTATGGATATAGAAGATTGTTCAGTATTTACTGGTATTTCACTGTATTATACTTTACAGTGACATAGGATGTAATTTTCATTTCCAAAACTTAGTTAATAATAAGGTGAGTAGTTTGTTGAGAAAAATAGTCTGCATATGACGGAAATTAAGCGACAGAAAATGTAAAAAAAAAACCGCGTGTAAGAGAGAAGTTGATGTCACACATTCAGTACCTATTATTTCTTTCGACCTCCTTGTTTTTGATGTATCCATTACTGTACGAGATTCCGCCTGTAAATCAAAATATTCAACATGCACTAACCATCCATCATATTATACGTACTAAAGAATTCTGTTTAATAAATCCTGCAAATATATTCCCGCAGAGGATGTAAGTTATCCGTTATGTGATTTTTTTTATTTTGGTTTTGGCAGAATTTTCTAGGAAATCAGTTTCAGCTACCATGTGAACTGGCGGTAATTCGTTTATACAATCTAAACAACGGTTGATATTCATGGACCCCTGGATACCGGAAGTGAAACCAAATATAAAAATGAAGGCCTCGGATTTTGAAACTTTTCTGCTAAACAGTCATAATTCAAATCATTCAATGATTTATGTGTTTATATTGTACCTTCTTAATTAGGATAATATAGGCATATTAATGACGTTCCTATACACAGGTTATCTACACTAATGGTTTGGTCTGTTTAAAGTTAACTCAATGCAAATTCGGTGGTGCTAGTATAAATACGAATGAGACCAGGTGTCTTGAAGGACTGAGCGTCTTTGTTTAGCATGCGTCACTTGTCGCAAACATTCCGTTGAATTTTCTAGTGTGTGGTGGTAAACTAAGGTAGGTAATTTGTCAATTTCTTAATGTTGAACAAATAATCTGACGTTCCTATAAAATTTCACACTAACTTACTGTCAACTGAGCGTCAGTGTCGGTGTCGTTTTATAAGTGTAAAAATTCACACCAACTTACTGTCAATTGACCGCCAGTGACGTTGTCGTTATGTAAGTGTTAAAATTCACACCATCTTACTGTCAATTCACCGTCAGTGTTGGTGTCGTTATATAAGTGAAAAAATTCACACCAACTTACTGTCAATTGACCGTCAGTGTCGGTGTCGTTATTTCAGTGTTATCGAATATTTCTATGGTGTTTTCTTTATTTTTCTTTTTAACATTTTATGTATTATAAGTCCTATTCTTTGCCTGTCCATTGGATGTGGCATCAATCTAGAATTCAGAAATATCTCGTGTTATATAATGTACCACAGTGCAAGTTCATGGACTCATTTAAATTATAAGAGAGACCAGAAGTCCTTGATGCGTGAGCAAATGAAAGCATCTAGTGCAGGTTTTCTAAAAAAGGTAATTAACATTAAACGGACCTAAGAGGAACTTACATGACAGCGTATCAATGACAATATGCACAGATAAAACAGATGTATTTCCGTTTTTCATATAACCTTTATGAAAGCGATCAGTGTAAGGAGATGGAGGAAAAAACGTTATCTGAGAAGGCAGTCCGGTAAACTTGTTGGCGAACATTTTATTTTCTATAAACAAATTCAAGAGTTTTCTGATATTTCTTGTGAATTTCTCAGTCCTACTATGCAACGGACTTCCAAACTGTGCTTCCTGTATAATATATGACCAGACATAACACAGATATGGGATATGAAATTTATGGCAAATTATACGCATGAGAAACCAATGATCGAAAATATGTATTGTATGGCAGGACATCTCTTTGATTCTTTTGTTTGATTCTTGTATGAGGTCACCCCATGATTATTGCACTTATCTACCTGATGCAATACACAGAAATGTAGGCCTATGAGAAGCACCCTTCCGAAGCAGGTATGAATCATTTCGGTGCCTATCATGACGCGGAACCTAAGTTTTTACTGTCACACACGAAGAAAAGAATACCAACAAGCCACCAGCGGCAACTGAACCCGAGACCGCCTTGAGCAATATACACATGTACCTTATCGTGGACATCCACATTATGCTCAACACGTGCAATGACAAATCTACTACACGAACAGACAAATATAAGCTTCATTTTACCTTTATGGTATAACTGAGTTTAGCTAGAGTACAATAGATTTCATAAACTGCAGAAAGTATATCATGAGAAAACAACTTGCCTGCCATGAAAATAGCGACTCTTGATGCTGTCAAAGCTTTGCGTGTATCACCGGCTCCTAGGTGGTTACCTAAACGGACACAGGCTGCAATTGATAAACCGAGAGGTCCATGCAACGTAATTTTCAAAGTAAACTTATACGATCAATAATGAAAACAACGATCAATATGACATCAATATAACAAAACTATCAATAATCTTAGTATTGCCATTTTTGATGGCATATTTTTGTTGTTCTGTCAATTTAGATACAACGGGAACCGTCACTGTACCCAATACAGTATTATTTCTTAACGTTAAGGAACGTAGATATCGCGTATATATTTTTTGGCTATTTTTAAATGTCCTTTGATTGCTATTTTGTATCTTCTTTACCTTTAACGTTTTTAAGGAATACTCATATATGACTTGTGATTCACAAACTTGAACAAAGCATAAGAAACCGTCCCCTTATGAGTAGAAATATTCCATGATCGCCAATCTGTGGGTGATTAATATCTCAGTGAAAACAATGTGTTACATTTAAATATTGATGACTGATCTGACAAAGGATGAAAGTAAACAGTGTTACAAAAAGAATTTTATTAGATGTAAGTGACGGGTGCTTCTAGCAAGCAGGAGGTGCTTATTCTCCTTGGACATCTGATCTCATCGCCTTATGAGCTTTCCCATATCTCTTAAACAGATGCTTTTTTCTGAAATTGAAATTCAATATCGATTTCTGCACAAAAAGCGGATTTCGACAAATAATATCGCTTCGTTGATGCTCATGGCCGCCTCTGTGGAATTCCAAACTACACGAGGGCTTACTATTTACACAAGATAATTAACCATCTTAATGGCATTGCTATTTATGAAGGAGATTGTATTCCTTGTTTTAAAAATTTTATTAATCACAGTTTTATCACAGATCGGTTTTAGGTAGATATTTTCATACTATAAAATGTGATAATTCTATTAGTATTACCATGTAAAACGTGGTCGACAAATTGTACGTAATAGTATTTGCTGCCAGGTCTTTGATTCCAATTAATCCTGTAATAAAAAAATCAAAATAGTGTTCATTTATACTTAAACATAACAAACTGTCAAAGATAAAAATTACAATCTTTTTATTATTTACTCCAATGTTTAAGTCATATAAACATACAGGAAAATCTTGCCATCTTACCTGACAGCAACATCAATGCTTCGTATCCCCACCATTCTATGGATATCATCAGAAATCCTGGTACAGCTAGCGCTATGTACTGCTTCCAGCCATTGAGACATTCCCATGTCCAACCTCTCGTCAAAAAGCATCAGATAAATACTACAGTTTGAGGAACTTATAACTCTACCGGTCAAGTTCTTAACGATATATTTCTTAAACTATTTTCTAATTTACGTTTGAATGATATTATTTTCAGTTTTAGATAGAATTTTCTATGAGGAAAATTTGAAAGATTGTCAGAATGGATATTACGGCGACTGATACTTTTTAAGATAGGAAGAAGTTGGATGATTTGTGTTTTATATCGCTTTCAACTATCAGAGACAAGCGTTTGGTATGGCGGTCATATAGGGTTACACAACACAAGTCTCAAAGTTACAATTTCATGTACCAGGACTTAATTTTTATCTTCTGATTCTTACATTCTAACTATGCATACCGTTCCACGTGTCTTTGTGAACACCAGAACAATAAATATATGCAAAATGTAGAACTGCAATCAAGTTGAACGTAGCCATAGTAGATATCGCAGGTCCGCTGTAAATATAGAGACGATAGATAAAAGCAACTGTGGTCTAATCTTTATTTCAACTGTGGTACGCTTAATGTAATTGCCTAAGTTACTAGTCATATGGATCATTGTTTTATATTTGTGTTGTAATTTATCAATTCTGACTCTAATTTAGAGTTATTAAATACATTGTACAGACAGACACAAGGTCTTGTTTACTTACATAACGCCAACATTGAATTTGAAAACAAGAAGGGCCTGTGCTCCAGCAT
Organism: Pteria penguin; assembly: GCA_035048485.1. Taxonomy (NCBI): domain Eukaryota; kingdom Metazoa; phylum Mollusca; class Bivalvia; order Pterioida; family Pteriidae; genus Pteria; species Pteria penguin. Next base: position 2,054,097 of record CM068582.1, on the reverse strand, counting down.
TAAAACCATTACAAATTATCGTAATCAACAAACTAGGCCAAACAATACTCTGAAAATAAAATAAAATCAAATTAGATAAAGCAGGTATTAAAGAATAATATTGATTTGTTAACTGATAGCAATTGTAGTTTATCATTATGTTTTTTTTCATATTCATAGCTGGGAAATCATGTGAAAAGAAAAGATTGTATGATTATATGAACATACACTATGATAGTATGAGCGTACAATATGATGGTATGAGCGTACAATGTGATAGTATGAGAAAGCATGTAGATTGGAAGCGTAGACAATGGTGGGGATGACGTCCCTCAGTTGCACACGAACTTTCAATATTTTGAAAACATAATTAAATCTAAAATGAACATGTAAAATTTCCTTTGGATTGACAGCGGGTGTGACCTGTTAGAAGGGGATGCTTATTCCTTCATGACCCCTGATCATACCTTTGCTCATTCTAATGATCCGTGATATTTTGTCTTGTACAATAGATGTTCCTTATTGACAGTGCTCTGTATCTTAGCAATTTATGCACATGAAAGTATATTGAGAGTGTCATGTACCTTTCAATATGTGATATAAATTTGGATGTAATGTATTTGTTAAAGAGCAGTGAAAATAAAATCAGTTACCTGTGACTGCAAGTACTTTGCAAGAACAATTGAAAATATGTATCCCTGAAAAATGAATATTATCATATACTCATTGTGGAAATAACTTTGCACAGCATCTATTCAGTATTTCATAATTTACACTTTAAAAAAATGAGCTGTCGAAGTGGACATCTGATATACTAAACTCATAACAAAAAAAAAAAAAAAAAACCCCAAGAATAAGGAAACACGGACTTCTGGAGAAAGAGAGGGATCAGATGTCAGCGAAGAGTGAGCAGGTAGGACATTTCCCCCCATAAATAGGTAATATTTCGCAAACACAACATTCTGTACCAACTAGTGACACCTGCACTGAACACGTGGTTATAATAACATATAAGGTAGTTAATAGTTATAATCAATATGACATATATTTCTATCAAACAAATAAGTCCACATACTACATAATGGAACTTTGTTTTGAGAAAAGCGATAGTAAAACATATATTCTGATAGGCACTGTTTATATGCAAAATTAACAAGCACTTGGGCGAGGGGAGGGGGCGAAGGATTAACTTGCAATGATTTTCGGTACGGACGTGCGGCTGGAGTCGCTGGCACCCTACCCAATCATATATTGAGCGAATTGTAAAACATACCCATTCATATACTGACCAAATTGGAAAGCATACCCAATCTAGTGCAAAATCTCTTCTCTTGCAATCTCCACATGCCTTTAACTAGTCATATATTTTGTGATTAGACAGATACCCATTGACAGATATTTGTAGGAAAAATGATATCCATTAATATATTGGGTAGCCTTAAAAGTATATCCCTTTAAAGCCACACGTTTGTATATACCTTCAAATAGAAAGTTACCCCTCCCCCCGTATTAGCAAGTAAGACAGGTGTGATCGGTCAACAGGAAATGTTCTTAAAGGGGCCCGTGATTACACATATTTTATTACAGATATTATTGTTTGACGGCTGCTCAGTATCTTAGTATCTAATTTAAAGAGGTTTACATTAAAATCAATGTTAAATTAACTCTCCTGTAAAATGTGAGTCTCTTTTTTTTATATTTGTAATTTATGACAAGTTTTCGGTTTTCGGTTTAAGGAATCTAATGTAGACATACCGGAAGAGAAAAAACGAAGACGGTGTTGTACCTCCCAGCCATTCTGAAAAAAGTAAATAAACTTATTCGTTTAAATAATGATCTTTCCATTTCTAGTAAAATTGGATGATGACATTGTAATAGAATTATCATAGTTGTGATTCTGGTTCAGTTATTGTGTTTGGTTAGCTATCGGGAGGTGCTAATTCGTGTTAAATTGTCACTTCATGTGCTCTATCTGTGATCTATCGGTGGGCAGATGAATTTCTTCAATATAATGGCCAGTTCAAATTATTTGTCGGATGGGACGGGATCCGCTTAATTATACCAACACCGTGATACATCGGTATAGGAATGGGTGTTTTATTTTAAGGAGTGCCATCCTCATACATATCTTTGAACCTTAGTGGCTTCTTTGGTTCTTAATCTGAGGTCAACTACCTAATGAGTTTGCATTTCAAATATTTATATTTTCTATTTCCATAGCTTGGGCAGTTTGAAACCTTAGGCATCACTGAAAAGACTCAAGTGGATTCACATACAAAAGTTGTAGATTTATAGTTGGCTTGTTAATTGGTGTTTTACGTGGCTTTCAGAATGTGGTATTGAAGATGGAGGTAACCAACATCTTAATCGTAGTGGCTCCGTAGTGTTATAATCCAAACGCTTAACCACTACATTTAGTCACCCCCCTCCCCCAATAGATGTAGGAACTGCATTATTATCAAATATTTGGCGTTCTTTTCAAATTTTGTTGCTGCACACGGTTAGTTCTATCGTGCTATTTAGTTAGGTCTATTGTCCTTTCTTTCCGACAATATCTAATGATTTACCTGGCCACGTCTTCGTGTTGGCCCATAGCTTCCAGTATATATTCAGTATTCAGAAAGATGGCAGCACAAGGTAAGCATGTCAAGAGCATGATCAGTACAGCTACAGAAAAAATCATAAGTCAAGTCATTCAACGATTAAAATACATATAAAACATATATACCTTTTAATTTTGTGCACCATATGCGCATTTCGACAATTTATGTCTCTTCAGTGATGTTCGTAGCCGAATGATTGGAATTCTCAAAATATATAAAAATATGAAGAGCAGTTTTGAAGCTAAAATGACCGAAAAGTGAACCAAAGAATCTATCTAATGACAGAGCTATGAATGAGGGAGATACTCCTTAATTTTAGAGTAATTAACTTAATTTATGACTGAAAATTTGAAGTATATATATCATGTCAGTACAAAAGCACTGAAAACTAGACTTATGATGCCCTCGGGGACTATCAGTCCACCAGCAGTGACACCGGCCTAGTGGTTATAACACATATAAAACATATATACCTTTTAATTAATGATTTGAGATTTGCCTTCCTTTATATATATATGTAAGAATCTAATGAATTAATCTATCTATAAATCTGTCTATTGAATTAAAGTTATAGAATCTTCCATTAAGAGAAAAATATAATGGAATTCGAATATGATGACAACTTACATTGTTGTAACACAATGCCCATCCTCGTTTTATGTTCACTGCCATAGATCGACCAAAAGTATAATAGTAGAATGAATTTTCACACTCTTCGAATTTTAAATTTTGCATGCACAGAAGATAATATATATACGAGATTCATTTCACAAAAAAAAAAACTGACGAATCCTGAGAGTTTATCTGCAGTCTACCGACAATGAAGGTCAAATCTGAGGTAAAAAAATAAAAAAAATTAAATAGATAAATTAATAATAAAATAACAAATTCCCAGAGAAACGGTAGCAGCAGTAGTAGATGTAGTGGAAGTATATATAGGAGAAATATTAACAGCAGCAGCAGCAGCAGCAGTATCTTAGCAGTGGTATTAGTATTATTATTTTATTATTATTATAATTATAGTAGCATCAACAGCAGCAGCAGTATTATAGCATAGGTATTAGTATTATTATTTTATCAGCATAATAATTATAGTAGCAGCAACAGCAGCAGCAGCAGTATTTTAGGAGTGGTATTAGTATTCTAATTTTATCATTATTATAATTACAGTAGCAGCAGCAGCAGCAGCAATGGTAGTAGTAGTAGTAGTAGTATCTGACCTGTGTAAAAAGTGTATCGAGAGCTGTAGCTAACCCCTCAATCATAGAAGATCCCAAAACGCTCACGATCTGAAATAATTGATTAAAATTTAAATACATAAGGTATATCAATTTGAAATACAATTTAAATGTTTAAACCTTATGAATTAAGATTTTGAGGAGCCAATTTTTAAAATAATTAAATGCCAATATAAAATCTGATTTTGCCACTTGTGCACGGTGTTGGTATAAAACTTATAGGATAATCCCTCATGCTAATGCAAATCCTTGATAAAGGTTATACATGTAGTTATTATAATTAGTAATAAAAATCAAGTGATTCCTTATAGCATTTGGCAATTACGACTGCAATCTTTATCTCAGATAATATACTTGAGCGATATCTATTTGTCAACATTGCCAATTGTTGGTTCAAATCCAACATGAACTGGCGATCGTTTTCCAAAAGGTCCTTAATCTTAGAATTTTATCATATGACCACCTCTACGACTTGCAACTGTTTTACAGAAAGTTAAGACTTATGACCAAAATCGGCTGTAAATCTTGGACTGCCCGGGGACGACCGTAAGTCTTAAGTCCTAAAAGAGAAATGAAATGGATTGTAGTACATTCGAGGTAGGTTCTGTTGCGTATTACTATGGAAAATTTCCCCCTAATTATTTCCCACCTGTCAGTTACATAATTTCTTCGACAGTCCAGTTAATCTTCCTGGCTGCAATTATTATTATTATTATTATTATTGTTATTATTATTATTATTATTATTATTATTATTATTATTATTATTATTATTATCGTCTATCAAACATCACACAAGGTTTCGCGCGGTATCCATATAAAATTCCGTTTTTCAATACCGGAGAGTTCGTTTATGACTTACGACCCGATGTAAGACTTAAGACCGACGACTTACGACTGGGACAGCTTCCGTAAAACGGTCCCAGTCTCAGTTATTAGTTCTAAAAATTAACGACTTGGGACTTTTTGTAAAATGGTCACCCAAATATTAAACATTGTAATTTGTCTGTAGAACAGTATACTTCTCATATATTCCTCATATTTTTATGATGTGTACTTCACATGTACCTCTCAATATGCTTTATAATAAATATTTCAAATATAATAAGTTTTATAGTACATTGTTACCTAAAGGCATGCAGAGCATTTACACCTCTCTGATACTGTTAACTTACTGTCATGGCTAGCGAGACACCATCAAAAGTAACTTTTCCCAACTGTCCGGAGAACAATATGCTTATAAATATCGTCAAGAACTGTACAACCTGCGTCAAAACCTATAAGGAATAAATGTTTTCAATGTAAAGCAGTAATCTTCTCTTGCACATCCAACCATATAATTTCAATCACATTGTTTTCGTCCTAATGTTTCATGACAATGACAATAATAATAAGAAATGGACATTTCAAGCATCACAATGGATATATCAACAGTACATATACTTACAATAGGCCATGCGATATGCAGCATAGCAAGGGCCTCTGTTTTGAATCCATACGGGTATATAATTTCGATAATCACCGCTAAGTTGATCTTACGTCGACGTTTGCAATGGTCTGTTCCGCTGCTGCCCTCGGCTGAGGAAGTCATTTGTTCTCTGTTCTTGTAATATTCTTGGAACAAAGTTGACACGTAATAAAAGAGAATCATATATTTAAGGGAGTTTACAATGCGTGTTCCACAATCACAAATCATAAGTCGGTTCTAAGCCACGGATGAAATACAGAAAAAACTTAAGGCTGGCAGATTTAGCAATATGTAGCAATAAACTACGAAACTGTACATAATCATTTGACGATTTATACGCCCAATCTGAGCCATGGTTTCAAAGCCAATTATATGATATGTAATACACCTTTTAATGGTTGTGAAATAAAATACACACATACCTTTGCACACACACAAACACACACACAAACACACACACAGAGATATTGTCACAAATTCCATAATGTTACTTATGTACACTAGCTTCCCATTTTCTATTGGACATGCGTGTATGTTAGAAAGAAAAATAAAGTCAATATAATAAAACGGGAAATAGTAAGTTTTCTATGAATATTCACTGGAATTTATTAGCAGCATGGGCTTTACTATTGTGTTGTTTTTTCCCTTGTTTGATTTCACGATATTTCCAAATATATGGACGGCATCTGTCTGATGCTTCCTTCAGACGTTTAGAGTTGGAAACGACTAACCCGAAAGAGAGAGAGAGATCTTTTAATTGCAAAGATGTTCTATTAATCTTATTCTAGGATTTTCAATGAATCTGTCTCATTCACAATGCAATGCCACTGACGAGTTACAGGGATACTTTCTCATCCACTATATAAGACCCTGACAAGTCACCGGGACACAGTGTCATTCACTATGGTAGGACAGTGACGATTCATCGTGACATTGTCTCATCCACTATGGTAGGACACTGTCTCATCCACTATGGTAGGACAGTGACGAGTCACTGTGACACTGTTTCATCCACTATGATAGGATAGTGACGAGTCACCGCGTGACATTTTCTCATCCACTATGGTAGGACAGTGACAAGTCAAAGTTACATTGTGACTTCCATTGATTGATTATTGTTTTACGTCACTCCACGATTATTTCACGTATATGGTGACGGCATCTGCCTGATGCATTGCATACAAATTTAGACCTTTGCAATGGACCCACCCGAAGCAGTGAGGTATCTTTTACGTGCCACGCCTACCGTGACACGGGACCTCGGTTTTTACTGTCTCATCCGAAAGACAGAACACCGGTGTTCCCCGGACGGGAGTCGAACCCGCCACCTCTCGATCACATTGTCACTTCCAACATGGTAGGATGCTTTTGAATCACCGGAATCTCGGTCTACACTAAGCATGTTATCGACTGAGCTTCACAGACTCTGTGCTGTAATTTTAAAAGCCTTAAATCCTACAGAGGGAAGGTAACTGCCATAAAGGTGGATATGCTGTCGATGTACATGGCCGTTGGTACTATTATTTCCTCTTAAATGAAGTTTTTTTTGCAACCATATAGATAAAGTAACTTCGGTATTGCGTTAAAACACTTATAACTTATAAAAAGTGGAATAAAAAAGAAACCCCACTCCCAAAAAAGACCACATTACAGTCAATATAAAAGAGAAAAGTGAAGACATCTGACAAAGCTGTATGACAATATTCTCCAAGGACATGCACACAAAACCTGATAATAGTAGAATATACAGTGAAAAAAGACATTACAAAAGTATTCGATTGTGCTGCGGTTACGATACCGACTAAGGGCAGTCAATTGAAGTAACAAACGTCATTCAATAGGAGTGGTTAAACATTATGCAATTCATTTTCCTATTCAAGATAGATAACCGTGCAATGACGTAATGAGAAGTCTCCATGGATTTTCTTTATTGTGGACAAAATTAACCCCAAATAATATTCATCCCTAAAATAAAAGATTACATGTAAGGGTATTGCACACGGAAACGCAAACGTTTGTGAGCAAAGAGTTGATTATGTACACCAGTATACGTAGCTTGTTCTAGATTATACCATGGATGGGCATAAATGTTTATATATTTCGTATTTACAATTCGCCATATACTTGCGTAAGTGGTTCGGAGTTGTATTTCTTGTAAAACGATTAGAAATGCTATATAGCGAAAGTTACCACTGTGACAGTACCATACAATCATGTATCTTTGAGTTAAAACCTGAGAAATGATGCTGACTTGGCAATTTTCTCAATCTTCGTGATTAAAGTCATTGAACAAGTAAAGTGCTAAGATACCGAGCGGTAGTCAATAAGGAACATCCATTATACAGACATGGATATATACATTTGTTCAGGAAATAATACCAATCATGCAAAGTATTCTTAATATGTGTATATGTGTAATATAAAAACGAAGGACATACATGGATATGTACATTTGTTCAGAAAAAAAGACAAAGAATCCTACCTCAACGAGATATTTACACCATTCACGAAAGCTACGATGTGAAATAACAGATAAATGGCACTTAGTTGAAATAAACTTAATTCTGACTGTCTTAAAAAGTATGTCGGATTCGGAAGACAGATAACAAAAATAACAAGATCTACCCATGAATTTCACGGTAACCTCCAATTACAACCGCCTTATGTCTCTGTACTATCAAATCTTCACCTGACGATATACCTAATAATGTTACAGCATTTAAAACAGAATAAAACTGCACATGTAACTCTATATACATTATGGGTATAAAGTGTCTATATATTGTATTATGTGCTCATTTGTCTTACCATGGTGAATGAGACAATGACCCGGCGCCAGGGAGAGTGAGCGCCTCCTGTTAAGTAACATTGATGTAAGTAGAATACGAAGAAGTACCGACGGGTAAACCATATCTCATAGTCCATGGAATAAAGGGGACAATATCGTGTTTAGTGTGATATTCAGACAAATGCGAACCCCAATAAAATCGAGGTGAGACCAATCGCTATATGTTGATGTAGTCAAAGCCGATGAAGTTTAATAGATGAGGTACTCAACTCGTGACCGATGACCGTGGGCTCCCGCCGCTGGCACCTAGGTCTTCTGTCTTTCTGATGAGATAGTAAAACCGAGGCCTCGTGTCCCAGTAGGAATGACACGTACCAGGTCTCTCACTGCTTCGGCAACGTGTCCAAAAGTAAACAGGAAGATGGATGTGCTTAAGTAACATTGATGTAATTGACATATGTTGATGTAACAAAGCCGGTGTGTTTTAATAGATGAGGTGCTCGTCTTGTGACCGATGACTGTGGTCCGGATCCCGCCAATGGCACAAATGTCCTCTATCTTTATGATGAGGCAGTCAAAACTAGGTACCATAGCACAGTAAGCATGACACGTAAAAGATCCCTTACTGCTTCTAAAGGATCCGTTGCAAAGGTATTAATTTCGATGAATTGCAGCAGGCAGATGCAGTCACCATATATGTAAAATAATCGTGGATTGACGCAAAGTAATAATTAATCAATTAAATGATGTAAACAATCTATGATTATATATGAAACATATTAAAAAAAACCAAACAAATAAAACCAAAACCAAAACAAAAAAGCCAAACCACAACAACCCCCCCCCCCCAAAAAGAACCCCAAAACAAAACAAACACAAAGAAACAAAACCAACTATGACGTATAAACACAGTAAACAGTAACATTATGTAATTCATTTTCCTATAATAAGATAGGTAACCGTCTTCTTTGTGGAAGAATAAAATCCAAATAAACTACATCATCCAAAACATAAATGATTAAATGTAAGAATATAAATAAAATAGAAAAAAATATTTGTGAGCAAAGAGTTCACCATGTACACCAGTACACGCAGGTTGTTCTAGATTATACTATGGATGGACATAAATGATTTAAATATAACTTGGTATTTATAGTTCAAGTCGCATTCTTGCGTAAATTATTCGGAATCATATTTCTTGCAAAAATGATTAGAAATGCTATATATAGCAACAGTTTGTGACAGTTCCATACAATCATGTAACTTCGAGTTAAAACCTGAGAAATGATGCTGACTTGGCAATTTTTTCAATCGTCGTGATTTAAGTCATTAGATAAGTAAGGTGCTAAGACATTAAGAAACATCCGTTATACAAAAGAAAACAGACATAGACATCACGGACCCGAGGTTTGATAAGGTATCTTGAAGGATTAAGAAAAGATGCTTTTACGTCATTGTTGCCCACGCTATAACGGTTCAGGATCCTTAAAGATATTATTGGAGACCAGATCCTAGAATAAGCGTCTCCTGATGGCTTTATTAACTTTTCCTTTGCTCCAGATTCAACCTCTGGAATTTCCATTGGTCTGTGATCGCCGCCCGTTTACGAAATGCATCTTGCACCAATACATATCACTTTTCGACCTCTATTTGACATCTTAGCAATCTTTTAAAATTCAATTTTGACAATGAAATTCACAAATTCAAGTCCAAAATTACCAATAACAAGTGTTTGAATGAATCATAGATGAGAAAAGTGAGGGAAATGAATCAACAAATAACATAATAATAATGTTGTCGTATTGTGGTGGTCATCCGACATGACGCAATCCTGATACCGACCTAGGTTGGTCAGCTGTCATGACACAATCATGCAAAAAAGTGTTCTTGAAATGTACATATGTGTACTATAAAGACGAAGGACATATACGGATATATACATTTGTTTAGAAAAATGAAAAAAACCCTATCTCAACGAGATATTCACACCATACACGAAAATTAAAAAGAAGAATGACACATCAAATGTAACTCGGTTAAAATAAAAACAATTCTGACTGTCTTAAAAGTATGTCGGATTTGAGAGATATTTAACAAAAATAAAAAGATCTACCCATGACATTCACGGTAACCTGCAATAAAAACCGCCGTATGTCTCTGCCCTATCAGAACTCAACCTGACAACCTACCTTATAAATGTTACAGGTATGAATATTTACAATAGCATTTGAAAACAGAATAAAACTGCACCAGTAACTCTATATCCATTATGGGTATAAAGTGTCTATATATTGTATCAGGTTCATATTTGTGTACCAAATGTGATTATCATAAACATAATGAGAAAATATCTTATATACAGGTATGTTGTGGAATGATGTGTATAAACTCATTCTATTGCTTTCCTATGCTTATGGAGGAATAAAACATCTTCAGCATGAGAAAATATTAAATATAAACATAGAATATGAGAATATGAATAATCACGCTTTGTATCAACTATCCACAACATGTCATGGTCACTTTAATAGAGAAAACAGAAGACAACTATCAAAGCTGTATGACACAAATCGCCAAGGACATGCCCACAAAACATGACAATAGTAGAAAATACACGGACTCACCGCAAAAGCAGCACAATGAAAGGACACACATTTATAAATATATAAATAATCCTCTATAAAGAGAACAAGGACCAACAGGTTACTCAAGAAGAGAGATCATTAGAATTTTATTAGAAAAGAAACGTTTACAGAATAATATGTTGCTATCAAAATATGTAAGGCGACATCAACTTAAGTAAATAGTTCTCCGCCCGTCTGTAACCGAGCTCACATCTTTGATCAATAGGAGTCCCGACTAATAGTCAGGGGATCAGGACCTTGTCTCCTCTGAAAAGGCTTGGACAAGGCCAGTCAAAAAGTCCCCACCGCCCTGCTAGTTTGCGTGCAACGCACAGGCAAAAGTCTGCATTGGGCTGTAGAGGGACCCAATACGGTATATATGTTCTATATTTATCATGATATTTGGACTTCAGAGGTCCCAGTTTATAATCATCCACTGGAAATACAATGTAACAATGTATCAACATAGTGTGTAAATACAAAGTCCTAATATGTAAATACAAGGTACCAAACTATAAACATTCAGTGTAAATACCAGGTACCAATGTATAGACATCCGGTGTAAATACAAGGTACCAATGTATAAACATCCAGTGTAAATACAAGGTACCAATGTATAAACCTCCAGTGTAAATACAAGGCCCAAATGTATAAACATCCAGTGTTAATACAAGGTCCTTATGTATAAACATCCAGTGTAAATACAATGTACCAATGTATAAACATCCAGTGTAAATACAAGATACCAATGTATAAACCTCCAGTGTAAATACAAGGTACCAATGTATAAACCTCCAGTGTAAATACAAGGCCCAAATGTATAAACATCCAGTGTTAATACAAGGTACCAATGTATAAACCTCCAGTGTAAATACAAGATACCAATGTATAAACATCCAGTGTAAATACAAGATCACAATAAATGAAAATCAAGTATAAATACACGATAACAATGTATAAACAGTATCGTTATCTATTATAAATACTATATGACAATGTATAAACCTCCAGTGTAAATATCAGGAAACAATATATAAACAGAATCGTTGTCCAGTGCAAAAACAAAGTACAAAAGTATAAACAGTATCTTCGTCCAGTGTAAATACAAGAAACCAAAGAATTAATATTATCGCCACTGTAAAGACTTATCAAGAAACGGCGCTGGGATTAGGTAATATGGAGGTGTAAGCATCTCTTGCCAGCCGGTCATATTGAACTCCAAATTTATAGCCATATTCGGTATGAATGACTTATGATCTACAACCCTCCAACCACAAAATAGGAACTTGTAGTTGCAAAAAAAAAAAAAAAAAAAAAATGTCATTATAGCATAAATACTACTGTCTTCAAAGGAAAAGTATGATTTCAAATAAAAAAAAAGAAAAAAGAAAAAGATAAACCAAATCAAAAGAAAACGGGAAAAAAGTGTAAATACAAGGTAAAAAAGTACAAACGGTGTCTTCATCCATTGTAAATACAAAGTACCAAAGTACAAACGGTATCGTCATCAAGTGTAAATACAAAATACCAAAGTATAAGCGGTATCGTCATCCAGTGTAAATACAAAGTACCAAAGTATAAACGGTATCGTCATCCAATGTAAATATAAAGTACCAAAGTATAAACGGTATCGTCATCCAGTGTAAATACAAAGTACCAAAATATAAACATTGTCGTCATCAAGTGTAAATACAAAATACCAAAATATAAACGGTATCGTCATCCAGTGTAAATACAAAGTACCAAAATATAAACATTGTCGTCATCCAGTGTAAATACAAAATACCAAAATATAAACGGTATCGTCATCCAGTGTAAATACAAAGTACCAAAATATAAACATTGTCGTCATCAAGTGTAAATACAAAATACCAAAATATAAACGGTATCGTCATCCAGTGTAAATACAAAGTACCAAAGTATAAACGGTATCGTCATCCAGTGTAAATACAAAGTACCAAAATATAAACGGTATCGTCATCCAGTGTAAATACAAAGTACCAAAATATAAACATTGTCATCATTCATTGTTAATACATGATACCTAAACAAAAAAGGTCAACATCCAGTGTAAATACAAGGTACCAAATTATAAACAATATCGTAATTCTCCGTAAATAACAAAACAAGATGCAAGATGTAAGGAAACAAAGGTGGGATATTCTCATATTCTTTGTTTATGTTTAGTACTTTTCCATGTTGAAGATGTTTTATTTCTCCATAGGAATCAAAATTAAATCAGAAAAGCAATAAAATATTACAAGTCTATACAAATTAATTCATAATCTACCAGTATCATTAAGTCATGATAATCACATCTAGTGCAGAAATGTGAACATGATACAATATATAAACATTTTATACCCATAATGTATCGAGAGTTATATGTGCTGTTTTATTCTGTTTTCAAATGCTGTGGTAAATCTTAATACCTGTAACATTTATAAGGTAGGTTGTCAGGTTGAGTTCTGATAGGGCAGAGACATACGGCGGTTTTTGTTGAAGGTTACCATGAAAGTCATGGGTAGATCTTTCTGATTTTGTTAAATATCTCTCGAATCCGACATAAGACAGTCAGAATTGTTTTTATTTTAACCGAGTTCCATTTGATGTGGTATTTTTCATTTAAGTTTTCGTGTATGGTATGAATATCTCGTTGAGGTAGGTTTTGTTGTTTTTTTTTCTGAAAAAATGGTATATATTCGTTTATGTCCTTCGTCTTTATGTTACACATATTAACAATACTTTTTGCATGATTGTTTCGTGAGAACTGACCGTCGTAGGCCGGTATCTGAATTCCGTCATGTCGGGTGACCACCCAAGATGGCAACATTAATTTCATGTTGAATCTTAAGCAGAAGAGGAGTGAATAATGCCATAATAGAGACGTTTATTCAAAAGATCTGGAGGGAGTTTCACTAAAGGTCGTAAGCCCAGCGTCGACGTATTCATAATCTTTACGACTTAATATACGTGTGCGTCAATTGAATTTTTCTTGAAGTCTATGTTCATACGTAATAACATTGGTAAACGTTGTAAAAGGTGTACGTTACGTTTGGAACTCTTTAGGGAGGAGACAAACATTTCTTAGCAAAGTTTACCTCTAGTTCTCCCAGCCTATGTCTCTATTTTGTCTTGTATAACGGATGTTCTTATTCACTACCGCTCGGTATCTTAGCACTTTACCTAGACGCACTAATCCTGAACCGTTATAGCGTGTGCAAAAGTGGCGTAAAAGCATCTTTTCTTAATCCTCCAAGGTACCTGATCAAACATCTGGTTTTTACGGGGGTCCATGATAGCCTATATCTCTATTTTCTTCATAACTTCTCATGTTATAACTCGAAGATATATGATTGTATGGGACTGTCACAATGCCGACTCTCGCTATATAGCTTTTCTAAGTTTTTTCTTCAAGAAATATAATTCGCAATCATTTACGCAAGAATGTGATGAATTGTAAATATCAAGGAATGCATAAGACGTTATATCTATCCATGGTAAAATCTAGAACAAACGCTTTGCGTTTCATTGTGTAATACTATTACATATAATTATTTATTTTGGGGATGTTAATTATTTTGGATTTAATTTTGTCCACAGAGAAAAAACCCAAAGAGTCTTCTCATTGCATCATTACACGATTATCTATCTTGAATAGATAAGTTTATAGGAAAATGAATTATGAATGTTCACTTGTTAACTGTGTTTAAACATCATAAGAGGTTTTCTTTTTCATTCCCCCTTTTTTAAATAAGGGGGAGGGGGAGCTATCCTACTATAGTCTGGTCCCTCTGAAAATCATAGTGGTGCTGGATTTCCTTACACCTACAATATATAAAGAAGATTTATATTATTTTTGCTTTTATTCATTTTCCCCACTTTTTATCACAGACAACGCAAGACTAAGTGTTACATCGATATAAGTGTTTTAAGGCAATATCATACTTACTTATCTATATGGTTGCAACAAAATTTCATTTAAGAGGAAATAAGAGTACCGACGGCCATGTACAGCAACAGCCTATTTATTCTGTATTGCATTTACCTCCCATGTGTAGGATTCAATTAAAGACTTTTAAAAATACTGCACAGAGTCTGCGAACTTCAGCGGTATTACGCTTGGTTTTAGACCGAGATTCCGGTTACACGTCAGTATCCTACCTTGGTGGATGAAACAGTGTCCCAGTTACTCGTCAAAGTCATACCATGGCGGAAGACACAGTGTTCCGCTCCACTCATGCCGGATGAGATAGTGTCCCGTGACTCGTCATCATCCAATTATGGTAGATAAGACAATGTCCCATTGACTCGTTAGTGGGCTATCATGGTGGATCGTCAGTGTCCTACTATGGTGGATGAGACAGTGTCGCGTTAGTGTCCTTCTATGGTGGATGATACAGTGTCCCAGCGTCCCGTCGTTGTCCTACTATAGGGATGAGACCGTTTCCTGGTGACTCGTCAGTATCATGCCATGGAAGAGGAGACAGTGTCCGATATATAATATAATATATATGTAAAATGGGGTTTTATATATCATATAACTGAAGTTGACACCAAGGCTCCCATTGGGCATATGGGACGTGAACTGATTATGTAAAGTAGTCTCATAGTTTGTTGTTACACGTTGCTATATGTGCAATCCTTGTGTCATAACTAATTTTTGTATAAGGAATTATAACCGTGGCTTAAAACTAACCTATATTCTGTGACTATGGAACTCGAACTCTCCACTTCTTTAGGTACTTGATTTTCTTTTATTACATGTTTATTTTGTTTCCAGAATACTACAAGAACATAGAACAAATGATTTCCTCAGCAGAGAGCAGCAACGGAACAGATCATGGAAAAGGGCGACGAAAAATTAACTTAGCTGTGGTTATAGAAATGATATATCCATATGGATTCAAAGTAGAAGCACTTGCAATGCTTCAGATCGCTTGGCCTATTGTAAGTATACGTACTCTAGAATTATCGATTGTAATGCTAGTGGCTAAGATACAGAAATGTCGATTTATTTTCAACAAGTAGAAGTTAAGTATAAGATGGGATCCTGTGCTTGATTTGCAAAATTACTACAAATTTATTCATTGTCCAACAGATGAAGAACGTTTTACAATTTATATGAATTTAACATATAAAAAATGTATATTCATTATACGATATTATATTTTGAGTCGTTGCTCATTAACAAAAGATCCATTGAAATATGTTGAATAAAAACAAAATATGCAAGAGAATAAGACGGATAATATTACAGTGAATAAGACATAAAAATATGTATATGTACGACTATTTTATTATAATTATCATTTCTTTCAGAAAAACAAATAGTTTAAATATATAGACATTATTATTTTACGCTTTTTTGACATTTATGGACCCCTGAAAATGGTGTCCTTGAATAGTAAGCGTTTCCTGTTTGACTAGCCACCTCCACCATGGATGCCTTATTGCGGTACACATGAGATGAATGAGTAGGAACATGACAAATCAGTGGTAAACGGAAAATGAAGGGAACGCTATAATATATTAAGATCATGTCATTGTCTTGAAACTTGAGGACAAAAACAATGTTATTGACGTGATTTGGTGGGAAGTGCAAGAGTAGATTATAGCGTTACATTGAAGAATTTTCCTCTGTATAGGTTTTGACGAGGGTTGTACAGTTCTAGACGGTATTCACAAGCATATTGTTCTCCGGACAGCCGGGAAAAGTCGCTTTAGATAGTGTCTCGCTAGCCATGACAGTAAGTTAACATTATCGGAGGTGTAAATAGTGTACACTTCTTAGGGTAGCAATGCACTTTGAATTCTCGTAATCTTTGAAATATTTATTATAAAACATAATGAGAGGTACATGTGAAGTACGCATCATAAAAATGTCAGGAATATATGATAAGTGTTCTGTTCTACAATGTTTAATATTCAATTTATGTTGGCTTTGAATCCACTATTCGCATAGTTAGTAAATAGATATTGCTCAAGTATGTTATATGAGATACAGATATTATTTGTAGTAAGTACTAAAACCTAGAAGAAAGCACATGCACACGATTTCATTACTGAATACAGTAATTAAACTATTACCTTTATCAAGTATTTTCATGATCATGAGGGATTATCCCACAAATTTTATACCAATGCCGTGCAATAAGTGGCAAAGTAAACAACGACAAAGTACCAAAGGGTTACCATATCTCGTGGTCCATGGGATAAAAGGACAATATCGTGTATAGTATCATATTCAGACAAATGCGAACCCCAATGAAATTGAGGTGACACCTGCTGTCCGGGAGGAGTAAGCGTCCTCTAGTTGCATCAAACATCTGTCGCAAAAGTCCTGCAACAACTTTTCAAGTAGAGGAAGTAACTACATAAATATACACATATGAGCACAAGAAGGAGACAAGAATGTAACTAAAATTCCGGCGTCGGAAATGCAAATGTCTGTGTATATACATATTATTTCAAATCAAGTATAGTAAAAAAAAATCAGATGGTTAGTTTGTATAGTCAGGTCCAAAAAATCGGTTAACATTCTTGAAAGGGGGGTCTAAAACTGAACCAGATCGATAATAGAACTTCCTCAGTGACAACACTACTGGGCCGAAAAACCCCCGAGCATCTCCCTTTCCTATGATAAACTCTGCAAAACTCTGAAAAACATTAAAGTCTACCATGAAAAACACTGAAACCCCTGACAACCCTGATAAACACATAAAAACTCTGAAGTCTACACTTGAAAACTCTGAACAACACTGACGACCTTGAAAAACTCTGAAGTCTACACTAAAAAACTATGAAAAACACTTACAACCCTGAAAAACTCTGCAAACTCTGGAAGAAACTCTGATGCCACTGAAAAACTCTGTAAATATCTAAAAATAAAACCTCTGAAAAATATCGGTGTCTACCGAATTGCCCTCGCGGAAAATTCTATTAGGTACGTTCTATAATATAAGTCCTTAAAATGGTTTCGCTGAAATCTGTCTATATGACCTATTATATATATTAAATGTGATGACATTATAGCGATAAATTAGGAAAAATTCTTGCATTTATTTTCTACCATTTTTAAACGTATTATTTTAAAGATTTTTACAGATCATTTTACTGATATATTGTTCCTATTTTGACTTTCGTTTGTAATAAATATAGAACATATATACCTTTCAATTTTGTGCATTATATGCGCATTTCGACAAGTTATGTCTTTTCAGTGATGCTCGTGGCCAAATGATTGGAATTCACATGATATATAAAAATATGAAGAGCAGTGTTGAAACCAAAATGACCGAAAAGTGAACCAAAGAATCTATCTAAGGACAGAGCTATGCATGAGGAGATATTCCATAGTTTGGAGTGATTTACATAATTTCATGACTGTAACATTATCTTAACATACGCAGTTTAATAAATCACAGTACGATAACATGAAATATGTACTAAGCAAAAACAATTTTATTGACACAGGACTTTCCAACGCGATGTCGCTTGCTTAACTGATCAATTTAAGGGAAAAAAAAATAGAATAAAAAAAAAAAAAGAAAAAAAGGAAAAAAAAAAATAGAAAAGAAAAACCAAAAAACCAAACGAACGGACAAACAAATAAACTAACCCGCAACATTAATCTTGCAGCGATATTTTTGTTAATATCTCTGTTTCATAGATGTGCATTAAGGGAGGGGAAATGAGTACAATATATAGGACAAGACATTTTAAAATTTATTTATTTATTATAAAGACGCCTTATTTTTGGTACATTTCAGCCAGCGAACTTTATTTATTTACTTATTATTTATTTATGTATTTATTTACAATAAAAACACTGCAAGAATCACTACAAAAAGAATTAATTCTAAAAAAAATCGCTGGCCAAATTGTACGAAAAATGCAGTACTTTTATTGTAAATAAAAAAAAATTGACGTAAAGATGATGGATAAATCCAAACCATAAGTCCGAAAATCATGAAACTAGAGGACATACAAAATTTGTGAAAATGAAAACCAAGTGGAAAATAACAAAATATGTCTACTTGAAGAGCATTTGTGAACCCCTCTGATGGAGTGAGATCAGGTGCGCGGGGAGAGTGAGCATCTCCTGCTTGCCAGCAACACCCGTCATATATACCAAGTAGAAAGAGTCAAATCGTGTAAATTCCATATATATTTATATAAGCTGAAGTCGAAGTAGGTAACCTTCTAGTAAAGAAGGTGTCAAATCTGTAAAATGATCGGAATCGGTCTCAGACCAGAATATCATTTGAAAGTCTGGATAACGAGATATCATATGGAGTAATAAGAGTCTCGTAACGACCATAGAACTTCCTCAGTGATGTTGCTAGTCTAGCACATATATAACTCTGGTTGAGTAGCTTATCTAAAAAGTCGTCTAGCCCTCAGAACAAAGTCACTGTAATTTGAACATGCTCTGGAATAATGTATTAACTGAGATATGAATATGCCGTATGAGGGTGATGATGGAATGTTGCTACTTATGAAAGGAAAGTTTGTGATGTTTATTTTACATCGTTTGCAGCCTAAAAAACGACTCTCGATAGATTTGGCGCGTTTTCTGTGGTAGAGGGCAAGTCATACGAATTGTTTGAAATAAACAATGAAGAAGTACCGATTCAGTGTTGATGTCTAAAAGAGGAGGCTTAATTATGAAATTATCCAACAAACTATTGCGAACTCCGGATTATAAAACATTCTGGGGTGAAACCAGGTACCCAGGGAGAGTGAGCGTCTTCTTCCACTTAAAAATGGTATTAGAATAGACTTAAAATAATGAAACACAGGTTTTCATGCTGAAATTGATATTTTAAATCATTTGTAACATTTCGGCAATGCTTAGACTTATATTATAGATAAATAAATAAATAAATATATAGACATATAGATGAATCACTTTCCCCTAGCTATAAAAGTAAGCAGCATAGATAAAAGGTTGTTGGCAGCACAATCGAATATTTTTGTAATGTTCTGTAATGGTATATTCTACATTATCATGTTTTATGTGCATGTCCTTGGTGATTTGTGTCATACAGCTTTGTTAGATGTCCTCTCTTTCTCCTTGGTAAATTTTTTCTTATATAGCGTCTTCATAAAAAAAATTGCGGACGCTACTGGACACTGGTCACTTGGCGGCGAACCTTAAATGCGATTTATGCTAAAATAACCGATACCTGGACCCGCAATGGCGTTCTGTTTATCAAGAACACTAACCCCGTTTCTAAAGAGGTTACCGTGAACAGCTTTGCTAATGCTACCCAGTTCGTACAGGTGTTCAAAGTTACTCTGATGTAACGTGTTACCGCGTGTCTTTGTTGACAAATAGAGCTTCAAGTCATGTTACCGGTGAATGCATAGTACATTGTTTCTTATAATTTTAATATGAACCACATTCTCAAACATGCCATGTGAGTTATTGAATTTTCAATTCAGTTTATTTACATAAGATGGTAATCAGCGGACTTGTTGAGTAACCCAACTACTAGTTCTGCTTACATAGTACGTTTTTTTTCATGATGTTTACTCTGTTTTTACTACTTTCACTTTCCTCGAACTTGTAGTTTATCTCATTATCACTCGATTCTCGATTCCATTCTGACGCTCTGCAACGCGTTGTCTCCCAGTTGGCAACCCTGTCCTCACACTACGCGTAAGTTATTTTAATTTTCAATAGCACATTTTCGGGTTCGTCCGTATTACCGTTTTTACTCGTATTTTATATGCGCCTCGTCGAAATTTTAAACCCATGCAACTTCCGGTTTTTCGTCCTTCATGTCGTAAGGTTTGTTTTGGTAATTAAGTTGTGAAATACTTGCGATCTCTTACTTATTAAATAAGCTGAAATAAATATTTAGTTGAAGATGAGTGATCCGATTCATTTCACGAGTCTCAAAATACCAGATTTAAAGAAATATTTGCAAAATAGAGGAATTTCTTGCAGCTTTGAAAGGAAGATCGAGTTGGTACGTTTATGTGAACTAGCTTCTGAACTTAAACTTGAAATAATCGAGACTTTTGACAATGGCGATTATGACGTAATGGATGTCAAAAGACGTACTGTCACACATAATGATGAGAAAATTGTGATAAGTCCTCCATCAACAGTTGGAACATGGAACAAAAATCTCTCTACAATGCCCAATATTGAGTCATGTGATATGCTAATTTATTTCATGACTTTATGTAAATGGGAACACCATCGCCTTCAGTCATATAAGAATGATAATGGATTTCGGTTGTTTATGTCAGGACATATTGACAATGTACATGTCTCAGAAAGACTTCAGGAGAATTTCTTTTATATCAAATCTACATGTGTACCCGAAACCAGGCAATCTGCAGTACCCTACGATGTTTGGCTTCTAGTAAATCGTTCTGGTCAAGTTTTATCAGGTGGATGCACATGTGTTGCGTAAGTTATAACTTATATTTATCAGATCTGATTCTGAGACTTACAATCATATCTATTATCAATGTTTGTAAATAATTCATTTTTGAACTGTTGATTTTATTTTTCATTTCAGACTTTTGTTCATTCCATTTTGGGATTGTTTTTTAGTTTGTATTGTGATTATTGACCACAGTATATAATTTGTCTTGATAAAATAAAGCAAGCATCTTTTGTACTTTGGTTGGCTATCACATGTTAATCATCTTTCGTTTATACTGGTAAGATAACATTTTGTATTACTTTTAATTTCTTTTTTTTTTTTTTTATAATGGTATGTATTGATGTAAATGCCATTTCATGTATAAATACATGTACTCATTTAAAAAATATCAATCAATGTTAATTTATATATGTAACAATATGAATATATTTGTTATTACATGTATACATGTATCTTTCAAAATGTTTGATTGTTAGGAACAAAGATTATTTAATATAGTTTATGCTTTTACTGGAAATTCATACTTTATTATTATTATGTTACAGTGATAATGGAATGTGCAAACATTGTGTTGCACTTTTATTTGCTACCAATGATTTCTGCATGCGTCACAAAGACAGAGGAACTGAAGTTGGCACAGATGTTGAATGTGTATGGGACAAACCAAGAAAGGAGTCTGCACCCATGGAAATTGATGAAATAGATATTAGAGTTGATACTAGTATCCCGTTAAAGAAAACTCCATGTTCTAAAAACTACACAGCAGTGAAAAATGTTGAAGTTGATTCAGTCAAAAGTGAAATGAAAAAGGTGTGCAAAGGTACAAAATCTTTAATATTACAAACCCTTTATGATGACAATGATAGTGATAACAGTGAGGCTGAGTATATTCCAACTGTGGTTGAAATTGCAAAATCTCATTCTAATGATGTTTTAAGTGGGTTAAAAAAAGTTTTTGATAAAAGCACTATTGACAAAGTTGAGGAACAAACAAGAGGACAAAGTGATAATTCTGAGTGGTTTATCCATAAGGAGGGTAGAATAACTGCCTCTGTGTTTTCTTCAGTATTACATTTCAAATTTACTGATTCAAAAGAAAATTATATTTCAAAACAAGTTATGGGTAAATCATCATTTATTAATTCTGCATCAATAAATTTTGGCAAACAACATGAACCCATAGCACGTCAAATGTACACTGTGGACTACAAGAAAAATCACAAAAAAGCTTCTGTGAAATTAAATGGCCTATTCATTGATGAGGATCATCCCTATCTTGGTGCATCCCCTGACGGTCTTGTTAATTGCAAATGTTGCGGTGAAGGGTTAATAGAGATCAAATGTTCATATGTGTTTCAAGACAAATTACCAAAAGAGGCATGCAGTGACCATCATTATCATTTGTATCTAGATACTAATGAAAATATAAAATTAAAAGTTAGTTCTCCTTGGTATATACAAATTCAAGGTCAGTTAGGTGTGTGTAAAAAAGAATTTTGTGACTTTATATTCTTCACAAAAAAAGGATACATTGTTGATAGGATTTATTTTGATAAGGAAATTTATGATAATATTGTCAGTACATCAAAAAAGTTCTATGAGAAATATATTTTGAATGCTTTGTTGAATCAGAATGTTGAATAAAATTAAATATCTTCCTTGTCAATAACAGTTGTTTTATGTTAAATTTTGAGACAATATTATTAAAGAAATTGAAATAATCATTGAAAGGCCAAAAAAATGTGTGTTTACTGTCCCCAACTGACCCTACATATGTAATTTCTGGCCTTGAACCTACAGTTTTTATGGCACTTTCAGTAGAAAAATATTATAATACCTCATTTTTAAGGCCATCCTTAAAAATTGTTAGTTTGCTGTAACACAAGTTACATGATTGAGTTTTTTTTTTAAATGAGTAGGTAGGGAGGTATATATATATTTTTTTATTATACATGTAAATATCAACTATATTGATCATAGATCTGTGGTCCTGAACTCTGTTATTTTGTATCTATTTACATATACATTACTATTTTCACCATTTCCATTACCTGTCACTGAAAATGATTTGGTTTAGAATTCCATGGCTGAATTTTGACACAAAAAAATATTCTTTTACCAGATTGGCAAAAAGAACTTTTGAGTAGAGAGTTTTTGAGTGAGTTGGTCGTGTAACAGCAAACAAATAATTTTTTAAGGGTGATCTAAGTTACAATGTACATGTACCTAACAAGACACTAATGGCTTTTGCAAGTTACATAAGAAAGCACATACTTTAACCATTTGATTAGCAAGAGGTTTATATGTAAGGGGCATTGTATTGCCAAGAATATGAAAGTTTTTCAGTCTTTCAATTGCCCTTTCAACATGTATTCTCATGCGCGCAATACTTTTGGTTTTCAGTATATCTGTTTGTGTCAGGCGTTTTCCCTTTCCCCATTTACATTTAACAGTAAATGGAGGGATAACTAACTTTGCTCTTCTTTTTAATAAAAGGTCCCTTATTAGGAAGCCTCTATCTGCCATAATTTCATCACCAGGCTTTACATGTTCTAAAAATCCACTCATCTTTGTAATGTATCTATCTGATGCATTTCCACCCCAGAGATTAGAAACAAAAGTGATAGCACCAGATGGAGATATACCAATCAGACACTTATAAGTGTTGTGGTGCTTGTAAGAACTAAATGTCTTTGATTGAGCAGTTGGAGATCTTGGTTTCTGAATAAAAAATTCAGTACAGTCAATAATACATACAGTGTTGGGATACCAGCGCTTGAAGCTTCTTGGTGAAAATTTCTTAATAATTTGGGAGGATGGCCAAATAAGCAGTGGTGTGAAAATATTATGCATAAAGTTTATCCAGGTGGTACAAATCTGGGACACTCTTGCGTTTGAAACATTAAAAATATCAGCAAGGAAAAATGTAAAGATAGCAAGGCGCATCCGTAGCAGTGTCATGATGAATTCTTCAAATTTTGATAGTTTACGAGAAGGCCCACTCTTTCTTCCTTCTTGGTGGCTCTGTATTGTGACATCGTCAGAACTCTGTTGTCCACACCAGTATTTGAGATTTGATGATGCTTTTTCAAATATTCCTGATTAAAAAAATTTATACATAACAAAACTTATTGTAAGAAGAATACAATATCACTCTTAGTCATCTTTATATTGATTATAAGATCATATATATTAATGGGAATAATTCACAAATGCTCTGATGATGCATCTAAGCAACTCGTTATAAGTTATATCTCTCAGGATTTATCTTCAATTTTTATGTAAAATCTTATTTTTCACATGTAATCTTATTTTACATGGATTATCATTGAAATTGAGAAAATGATTAAACGTATATTATATATGAATGCTTCTCTAATGAATTCAAATGCAAATGTTAAAATATTTACAATAATATTTGTAGAAAAAATTACTGAAAAGTTGCATTATGGTTTATCTTATAAAAGAATGCTGCAGTTAGTAAAATTCTAAACTGAATATGTAAAATGAATTAACCCCATTTATGAATAATGTCTTTGTTATATTAATTACCGAATATTCCTATTAGTATGGCTCTCGATGGGATTCCTGTGTACTGCATTACGCTTTTGTCATTTTCTGTCACCTTGCCGACAAATTCTTCTCTCATCAGTGTTTTAGGGTCTTGTTGTTGTCTTGTCATGAGTTGTTCCATCTCCTCCATTGTAATGTCAGTCTGTACATGTATACTGCTTGTTACTACCGTCTCAAAACTGTTAATCCCATGAGTGCAGTAATCATGATCTTTTGGGCATGGTTTGTAATCTTTAAATAAAAATTTCAAAAAATTACTAAATATCCTAGTGGAAAAAAATAATAGTTAAGGCAGTTATTAATTGTATCTTAATAAATTTTATCTACAGTGTATGGAAATATTTAAGTATATGTTTATATAACTGTACCGTGTAAATATTTGCTCTATATTAACTACAAATGTACTTAAATAATATGAAATGTATTATATGTAGTGAAAGATTGGCAATACATCAAAATGTAATACTTAATTTCATATATAGGCAAATAATATAATTTACTGCATCCTGTATTTTGTGGTAAACTATTTTTTTATTTAATTTGTTGAGAACCACTAGATCTAATATGATGATTGTTTTCAATATTTCAAAATCAAAACTATTAAACATGTCTCGTACCAAGTTTATCTTTCTCTTCAACTGCTGAAACAATGATCTCTTCGATTGCAGGAGGGAGTTGAATACTACTTTGTGTGTCTTTATCTGCCTATAAAACAGAAATACATGTATAAATATATTTGATTTAATAATTTGATAATCATATGTATTATCTTATAAAATACAACATACTACTCTGAAATTACTAATTATATCTCATGTAAGCAAGTCCATGATTCAAAAGATTTTAGCATCTTTACAAGTTTTTGTAGCATGAGTATAGATCTTATATGTAATTCACATAATTAGATTAGAAGTATGTTTCTTTTCAAAATTTGATAAAAAGCCTATAAATTAACTTCTAAGATTAAAGATAAGAATGATTGTCTTACTGAATCAATAATATATCCTTGAGCAATAGAACTGCTATCTGCATCTTCTTCCTGGACCTGATCCTCGCCAGTTGTTAACGTTATTGTTTGATTATTTATATTGTAAGACACTGAACGTTTGTGAATTGAGTCTGTATTTCTAATATTTGTGGGCTCCTTAAAATGATTGTACTTGAATAATGTGGGATATGGATTTATATTGGTCGGTTCTCCGTCAGGAAAGTGGAGAGAGCATAATCTGTGACGATGGGTAGGCTCGAAGTTGTTTCTTCTCAAATAGTTTAGCCAGATTTTTCTTGATTTGGGGTTGCTTTTCTTAGTTGGAAATGGGAAAAACTTAATTTCTTTCATATATCCATATTTTCCTACTTTTCGTGTGTCTGAAGAGCAGCCCTCTGCTACGCAATAATATCGAGTAGAGGACGACATCTGCACAGCGTTCATAGAAACGGAAGTAGGCTGGGTTTAATAATTTTCGAAGTCACGTGACAGGCGTGTGTAAATACAGAACTTAAACGGTAATACGGGCGAACTCGAAAATGTGCTATTATTACAAATGAATGTAGACATAGTTACGTACAGGGTGAGGATAGGGCTACACTGTGCTTGTGGGGGACTAATCGTTCGTTACATTACTAGGCATGTAAACATTATATTTAAGCTCAGACCTGCATTCCTAGTTTACTTCATACCACTCCTCGTATTTTTAATAAGAGTTAATGTACCTGCACTTGTGTGTGTCTGGGATTGGTGTTCTGCTAACGATTTAATACTGCGATCATCAATCGCTAGGTGTATCTTATTAATCAGATCATGTGAATTGACGTCTTGTATTAAACCATACTTTGTGTTGATTCTGATATTGTCAGGTGACATAGAAACCATACCTGGACCTGACATTATTCAGGACTTGACAATATGCCACATTAGTGCCCAAAGTATTTTTAATAAATTGGGACTTGATAGCTGTCGAGCTAGGTCATTTTGACATAATAACAGTTGGCTTGGACAGTCAATAAATTTTCAGGAATTTCACTACCAGGCTATCAGGATCCTATCCTCGTCGATCGTAACAGACAAGGGGGTGGCGTTGCCATGTATGTTAAAAGTTCTATTCCATTCACCGAACGAAAGCATATGATAGTGCACGATGTTGAAGTCATATGGGGAGACGTGAATCTATGCAATAGGAAAGTGTTGATTGGGAGTTTTATATTCATCCTCGATTTATTAATTGGGGCTTAGTAGAGCTATCTGCAAAGCAAGCATTGCAGTCATGTGCAAACATAATCTTATTAGGTGATTTTAACCAAAATATGTTTAATGTCAGTAAGAGCCAAGACATCTTGAATATTATGGACATTCATGATCTCCAACAGTTGATTGATGTCCTTACACGTATAACACAAACTTGCTCCAGTGTAATTGATCTTATCTTAACATCTAATTCGTTAAACGGTATTAGTAAACGAGTTATTGAGCCATTTTGTAGTGGTCATTGTGCTGTTTTTGTCAACAGATTTTATGACAACAAAGCAACATAGTTACACTTGTAGAATATGGCAATATGATAAAGCAAATTATGATTTATGTAGAGAAAAACTACGAGCATCTATTTGGAGTATGATTGGCATGACTGTAGATGACCAGGTCAAAAAATTACAGAAAACATCAGACACTCTGCAGAATCATCAATACCAAATAAAGAAGTGAGGATTCGACCCAACCATGGGTTTATAATGAAATAAGAAAATCCATACGGCAAAGAAAGCAATTACATTAAACTGCCAAACGAACAAATCATTCACACGATTGGGAAAATTTTCGCCAAGCTAGGAACCATGTAACATCTTTAATCCGAATTCTACACTAAACCACTTCAATAAACTTGCTGACCGCCTACATATGAACAACATAAGTTCCAAAAAAAAAAAAAAAAAAAAAAAAGTGGAAATTGCAAAAAGATACATAAACACCAACAAGAAAGAAGATATTCCCCTTCTCATTAAAGTCAATGTGCACTATAGTAACCCAGCTGACAAAGTTAATATCTTTCGTCAGCACTTCGCTGAACAAATATATGTTGATGATAGAAATGCCTTCCTCCCGCCCTATGAACCACCTGGGTCATTCTTAGAACAGATGATATTATCTGAACAAGATATTACTGATGTTCTTTGCCTCCTATATACAAGTAATACCAATGACCCGGATCTAATAAGTCCTCGTAGATAGAAATAAGGACAATGGCCCGGATCTAATAAGTTCTCGTAGATAGAAGTACGAACAATGGCCCGGATCTAAAAAAAAGTCCTTCTAGATACAAGGCCAATTGCCCGGATCTTATAAGTCCTCTTAGATACAAGTAAGGCCAATGACCCGGATCTAATACGTCCTCCTAGATACAAGTAAGGCTAATGGCCCAGATCTAATAAGTCCTCCTACATACAAGCAAGGCCAATGGCCCGGATCTAACAAGTCCTCCTAGATACAAGTAAGGCCAATGGCCAGGATCTAATGAGTCCTCCTACATACAAGCAAGGCCAGTGGCCAGGATCTAATAAGTCCTCCTACATACAACTAAGGCCAATGGCCAGGATCTAATAAGTCCTCCTAGATACAAGTAAGGCCAATGACCAGGATCTAATAAGTCCTCCTACATACAATTAATGCCAATAGCCCGGATCTAATAAGTCCTCCTAGATATAAGTAAGGCCAATGGCCCGGATCTAATACTTCTTCCTAGATACAAATAAGGCCAATGGCCCGGATCTAATACGTCCTCCTAGATACAAATAAGGCCAATGGCCCGGATCTAATACGTCCTCCTAGATACAAGTAAGTCCACTTGCCCGGATCTCATACGTCCTCCTAGATACAAATAAGGCCAATGACCCGGATCTAATAAGTCCACCTAGATACAAGTAAGGCCAATGGCCCAGATCTAATAATTCCTCCTACATACAAGCAAGGCCAATGGCCCGGATCTAACAAGTCCTCCTAGATACAAGTAAGGCCAATGGCCAGGATCTAATGAGTCCTCCTACATACAAGCAAGGCCAGTGGCCAGGATCTAATAAGTCCTCCTACATACAACTAAGGCCAATGGCCAGGATCTAATAAGTCCTCCTAGATACAAGTAAGGCCAATGACCAGGATCTAATAAGTCCTCCTACATACAATTAAAGGCAATAGCCCGGATCTAATAAGTCCTCCTACATACAATTAATGCCAATAGCCCGGTTCTAATAAGTCCTCCTAGATATAAGTAAGGCCAATAGCCCGGATCTAATACTTCTTCCTAGATACAAATAAGGCCAATGGCCCGGATCTAATACGTCCTCCTAGATACAAATAAGGCCAATGGCCCGGATCTAATACGTCCTCCTAGATACAAGTAAGTCCACTTGCCCGGATCTCATACGTCCTCCTAGATACAAATAAGGCCAATGACCCGGATCTAATAAGTCCACCTAGATACAAGTAAGGCCAATGGCCCAGATCTAATAATTCCTAAACTTCTCAAAGAAGATGCATCTGTATTGACCCCTTATCTTGTAAACTTATTTAATCAATCTATTTCAATCTCATATTTTCCCATTAAATGGAAATTGGCCAATATAATTCCAGTATACAAGAAGGGAGACAAGAAGATGCATCAAATTACAGACCAATTTCACTTCTTAGTTGTATTAGTAAGGTCTTCGAAAGATATGTATTTAAACTTTTACACAATTACTTTACCTACTATAATGTCATAAAAAGTGTCCAATCTGGTTTCAAACCTAAAGATTCAGCTGTTTATCAGCTAGTTGATATATATTATATCTTTGTCACAGTCATTGAAGTGAGAACAGTCTTCTGTGATATCAGTAAGGCATTTGATAGGCTGCGGCACAAGGGACTACTGTGTAAGTTGAGGCGGATGAGTATATCTGGACCCCTAATTTCCTGGTTCTCTAGCTGTTTGAGTTCGCGAAAACAGAGGGTTGTAATCGGGGGAAGTACATCTGACACACTCTTTGTAAGGGCTGGGGTCCCCAAGGGGTCCATACTAGCTCCACTGTTGTTTTTAAATGTATATTAATGATATTGGTGATGACATTGGTTCTTGCATAAAATTATTTGCAGATGACCCATCATTATATTTAATTGTTGAAGACCCTCAATATACATCTGACCTGATGGATGCCGACTTGCAGAAAATACACTTGTGGTCTAAGCAGTGGCTTGTAAAATTTAACACTAAAAACCCTAAGAGTTGAATATGGGGACATTAGTTGATATAACTGTTTTGAATATGAAAAAGAAAAAATTGAAAAAATCCAAATTGAGACTGAGAGAATTGTGACTGGGGCTACTATATCTTATTCTATATCCAAAATCTATGAAGAAACCAAGTGGGATACCCTTGCACAGAGAAGATATAATATAGATTGGTAGCCTACTTTAAAATGATTTCGAAAAATAGTCCTACATACTTATATACCTTACTTCCCCGTAGTGTCCATCAGGTCAGTCAAAGAAATTTGTCTTACATACTTACATACCTTACTTCCCCGTAGTGTCCATCAGGTCAGTCAAAGAAATTTGCGGTCCAACTCCAGTCTCTACACACCAAGATCAAGAACAAACTTACACCAAAACTCATTTATCCCTAAAAAAACCCAGGAATGGAAATCTCTTCCAGAGGACATTATGCACATCTATACATACTTTCAAATAATTCTTCAATCGTAATAACACAAATGTACTTAATTATTTCTACCTAGGAAATATTACACACCCGGGTTCGCCTCGGTTGCAGCTCTCTTAATGCTAACCTCTTCAAAAGGCATGCCTCAGATACAGACAAGTGCAGGTGTGGACTGCCTGAAACAGCTGAACATTATTTACTGAAATGTAATTTATACAGTCTAATAAGAATTAATAGTTTTGGACAATTAAATATTCAATATAATACAGACATTTTGCTGAGGGGATGTCCCTTACACAGTGAAGAAATCAATGGTGAGATCTTTGGTGCGGTTCAGAACTTCATAAACCAGAGTCGCAGAGAGAGAGAGAGAGAGAGAGAGAGAGAGAGAGAGAGAGAGAGAGAGAGAGAGAGTGTGTGTGTGTGTGTGTGTGTGTGTGTGTGTGTGTTATCCGATAACGTCTGCTCGACTTCTCCGAAATTTTCTATTCCAAGAATATTTCAGTCTTTACATTGCCTTAGTGCAATCCGGTATACTGCTCACTCAGCCTAGCGCGTGTAATATTAGTAATTTAAATTTTATTAACATTACAATGTTGTAGTCCAAACGTAGAAAAGTTCAGGGGCGACTAGACTTTTTCTTCAACCAAACAAGAAGGTAAGGTTAAAATAAATTACAAAAATTGTGCAATAAACTGTATCCCATTGATATGTATACCACTACTGTAGATTTGTAAACACGTATTTATTATTATCACGCTGTATAAGTATTGCAGAACATGTGTCATCTATTAGTGACGGATCTAACATCTTAGATTCTAAGCGCTTGGAGTTTATCTATTAATTTTTTTTAATTTAGTAATGCGTATAATGTTGTTATATACAGTGAGTCGAAAATTGCCATTCGGGAGGGGTGTGGGGTGGATGGATGGAGACAGGAACTGGTAGGAAAAGCCGTAGATGTTGATTATTGTATACTCTAATGTGACTTGATTTCTTTTCCTTTCAAGTCAAGAGAATTCATCCGAGTGACAAAATTCAAATACAAATCATCATTCTGCTTATTGAAGTTTAGTAAGCTCCGCCTTCCCTTTTTAATGAACATTGATAAACCGATAGTAATTGAAGCCGGCGTGGCCTAGTGGTATCGCGCTGGACTCCTGATCGGGAGGCCGGGGTTCGAGTTCCGCTCTGGTCATGCCGGTGTCCTGTCTTTCGGATGAGACAATAAAAACCGAGGCCCCGTGTTATGGTATACATGGCACGTTAAAGATCCCTCACTGCTTTGGGTGGGTCCGTTGCAAAGGTCAAAATTTGTATGCCCTGCATCAGGCAGATGCCGTCACCATATACGTGAAATATTCATGGTGTGACGTTAAACAAATCAATCAATCAATCTATCAATCGATCGATGAACCGATAGTAATTGGTTTGTATTCTGAAATCGATGTTTGTCATCTGCCTGTTTTAAACAAAACATAAGAATAGAAAATAAAAATTACAAACCATGAATATAGTTTAGTCATTCCCTCGTATCAGCGACCAATCAAATTCATCACCTCTGTCTCTCATATGAGGATATTCAGGGCCCGTCATAGGCAGGTGCCCAATAGTAATTTGTTTGTCTGTCCGTCAGCAAAAACCTTCTTTTTTTTTTTTTTTTTTTTTTTTAAATATGTCATATCTACTATACCTTCACATGTAGGGCTTTCATATTTCGCATGTGCGTTCCTTATGACAAGACCTTTCCGTTGGTACCACAAATTTTGGTCACGTGACCTTGACTGTGATAGTTTATGATCACATAGCTGAAAATCTGTTCACAATCAATTTGAGCACACAGAGAAATATTGCCGCGGGGGGGGGGTGGGGGGGGGGGGGGGTATCAGTCCCATTAGGACTGTTCTAGTTGATATTGATGCTTCGGTTCTCTCTACTAAAAGTAATGATGATGAACTTTGCGATACAGCTGATAAATATTTACTAGAAAATCAGATCTGACTCAGCTGTATGACAATTCCGCTACATGTACATCAATAATAATAATAAGGTATAAACAAGACATGAATAACATCACAAAAAGCTTCGTTTACACAGCAGCTGTGGTACCGACTGTTGAAGTGACAATGTACAAGTTTTAGACCCCAAAATTGCCAAATTGCGGGAGCTTCCGTAGGGGGGGGGGGGGTCCCGCCCCCTGGTCCTCCTACAAGGGCTCCGCCCTGGACCTGCTGGGGACCTAATTGACCCCTCGCCTAACTTCACCCTAAACACAAAATCCTGGATCCGCCTCTGCTTTTGTAGATATATATATATATATATATATATATATATATATATATATATATATAGATATATATATATATATATATATATATATCTATATATATATATATATATATATCTATATATATATATATATATATATATATATATATATATATATATATATATATATATATATATATATATATATATATATATATATATATATATATATATATATATATATATATATGTATGTATGTATGTATGTATGTATGTATGTAAGTGTATATGTATGTGTCTGTGTAAGTGTATGTATGTATATGTGTGTATGTATGTGTATATATGTGTGTATGCATGTGCATGTATTTAGGTGTATGTGTATATAGATGTATATGTGTATGTGTGTATATATGTGTATGTGTATATGTATGTTTATATGTGTATATATATATATGTGCGTGTGTGTGTATATATACATGTATATGTGTATATATGTATGTATAATTGCATTTGTAAATACTACCCATATTCTTGTGAGTGTTGTTTGTATATGTATTTGTCATTATGTGTATGTGTATATATATATACCTTTCTCTGTTTATAATAATTTTCTTGTTAAACACATTATTAATTGTGTAGTCTGCCAAAATATATGCATTAGTATATTAATGTTATTTGGAAAGGAGAGCTTTAGATAAGACACCTTTCTTGTTGCTCAATCCTCAACTTTGTTGAATTGTATTATAATCTGTTAATTAATAATGTTAAAACCAACCATAAAAGATAGATAATCGGTGTTTATTTCATCGTCAAAAACACACCTGTAGAATGTAAGAAAGACAATTTGTGGAGTCTGAATGGAATAATAAAGTTTGTATTTGAGAAAATTTAAAAGCTAACATTACTACGTAATTTTCTTTAAAATCCCAATTTTTTTTTCGTATATATTTCTTATAAATCGCATTTCTTTGGCTTTGGTAAAACTGTTCCTGAGAAAATTACAGTCAAAGTGCTTCTAATAATAATGAATATAATAAATATAATAATAATAATAGTAATAACAAATGTAACAACCCCCCCCCCCCAAAAAAAAAAAAAAACAAAAAAAACAAACAAACAAAAACCCAAACAAAAGCAAACAACCCAAAACCAAACCAAAACAAAAACTTCCCGAAACCCCCAGAATACCAGAAGAGTCTTCCGATGGAATTACCATGACATTGGATATACTGATGTTTATGATTTCGTATTGATAAACCATCAGTCAATGTGCTTATCACTGCATTTAATTGACTTATATATGCATGACGATCAATTACTTTGAAACCAAGTTAGTTGTATATGATACGTTTTGCAGTACATCGAAATTCTTTTAATTATATATGACAGGATATGTATCAAACGCTAAAAGATTCACTTTCCATGTATCAAATCTAATATATTAAAATCTATGATAATACATTGGTATTTGCATAATATTTATGTATCAAAAGTGCTGAGAAGGGATTTGTATCTGATCATCTTGTTACCTCTTAATAAAACTGGCTACACGGGTTCGATTCTGGTGTGTTCCAGAGTTCCTGAAAACTGTCGGTTTTGCCGATAAAAAATTCAAAAGTCCGATAGAAATCATCATCTTGTCGGTCGAAATGTTCAATACGATATTTCCGAATTCTGTACACCTTTCTGACCCGAACAAATACATTTCAATCCGTCGTGATCATACGAATGCTTTGAGCGAGTCTGAATTTTTAACCCTGATCAGATTTAAGCGTCTTCGTTATTAAGATTTGTGTATCACATGAAGGTCAAAATGGCGGCCTCCTAGCCTATAAAGTAGTGTTTTCGGGGAAGCCGGGCCAAAACACAAATACACATTCCAAAATGACAGAGTTGTTGAGAGTGAGCTTGGGGATGAAAGAGCTGAAGATGTTGAAATAGGTGAAGATGCTGAAAGTGTTGAAGTTGCAGATGATATACAAGAGGGAGTTGACAGGGAGTCGATGAGAGAGAAGGGTATGGATGAAAGTGAGACACAGACTTCAGAGGAAGATACGAGTGATGTCGAGGAAGATGACGGTGAAAATGATGATGTACAATCTGAAGATGAAAATGACAGACAATGGAACAAATAGTTAAAGAATATGAATGGAAATTGAATAAGATTAATTAAATTCAATCGAATTCAGCTGGTGTTTATTTTCATATTTTTCCATTTCCTACTCCAAATATTGTGAAAAAACTTCGGTCTGATCAAATTTTGTTCGGTCTGACAAAGTCCATCAGGTTGTCAGACCGAATGTCTTACAAGTTTCAAAAGTTTTCAAAAAGTTTGGTGTTCCACAACGTGTAAGGCGTTGGTACTTTCTCGACTCCATTTGCGATATGATATGATATAAAATAAAGCAACAAAAAAGGCGTTCACATTTGTGATTTTTAAATTTGATACACATTATTTCGGGTTTAGACAAAAAAATCATTTCTGGTAAATATTAAAGCATATATACATTCATAAACTCATCTAAGCATACACTCTGTAATCAAGATCAAGATCAAGGAAGAAAGAAAAGTTACTTACTCAGCCGTATTACAGAATACATTATGGAAATATACAGTATTTAGTGTAATGATATGAAAAAATTATGATATCATCACAAAAATTTGTCAGATGTCTTTAGTTTTCTCTTATAATGTGTATAATTATTGATTATAGAATGTTATATCGTTTTGTTATCATTATTTAATAAAATTAAATCGGCGTCCATTGCCACCGACGCTCCCTACAAATGCTAATTGCGTTTTTGAATTGTTATTTATGAAAGGTAATGAAGGGAAATACTTTGATATTGCATTAACTGTTGTATAAATAAGTTGTAATGTTTTTATTTATTAAGTGGTGTAAACGAAATTTTTCAAATCAGTATTGTACTATAATAGTTTTTTTTCATGGTATTTTTGTTTGACTAATTTGTTTGAATAATGTTGCCTTTTCTCTGTATGGAAGAAAAACTATGAATTTATTAAATGTCTGGTCTTTGATTATACAGCATTTGTGGTGAGTGGGACTTACAATGTCGTAGAAAGTAGTGTTATGAAACAGGCATATCTCAGATAGTGTGATTTCCGTAGATGAACTCCATATGATATCTCGTTATCCAGTCTTTTAAATGATATTCTGAAGTGAGACCGATTTCGATCATTTTACACAGATTTGACACCTTCTATACTAGAAGGTTACCTACTTTGACTTCTCCATATATAAATATATTTGGAATTTACACGATTTGACTCTTTCTACTGGGTATATATGACGGGTGTTGCTAGCAAGCAGGAGATGCTCACTCTCCCCGGGCACCTGATCTCACTCCATCATAGGGGTTCACATATGCTCTTCAAGTAGACATATTTTGTTATTTTCCACTTGGTTTTCATTTTCACTGATTTTGTATGTCCCCTGCTTTCATGAATTTCGGACTTTTGGTTTGGATTTATCCATCATCTTTACATGGCATTATGTTAGTGTCGTTTTAGACATAACATTGTGCTTCTTCTAGATAGTAGTGTTTAAGTTGGCGCTAATTAAAGCTGTAATGTTCAAGATAGCGTTCTTGAACTAGGGTAGTGTTTAAAATGATATGATTCTAGATTGTGGTATCCAAGTCAGTATTGTCCGAAAACGCCTTGTTTGATGTATTGTTTTCTGGGTAAGCAGTATTGAACATAACGATGTTCGAACTAGTAGTATATGGTGTTGTATCATCCATAGAAGTAGAATTTACTGCTGTGATGTTCAACGTTTTAGGATCCGACTTCATATCATCCAGATATACCCTTAATATGATTCCTGATACAAAGATGATAATGAAGATGACTAACACGAATGTCTGGGCTAATCGGACACGCCTTGTAGAATCTTCATAAAGGGAGGCATTGGAGGGAGGCCGAGGATTCTGTATACTGTGATTACTATTGACGTTAATAGCTGATGTATCACCTTGGACTTCAAGATTTATAGTATGTTCCGAGACAGACCCATTGATAAAAGACTCTTCCCTTTCATATCCTGCATTTGTGTGTCCTAATTCACCATTTTCCATATTTTTGTTGTTCATTTCTGAAATAATCAATCATACATATGAAGGTGTGTATTAAATATGATGTTCTTTTCCTTCAGTACATTGACAACAGAACACAGGTGGCCAAGGGAGCCCTTTATTTTATTTTTGTTTTTACTATGGATATAGAAGATTGTTCAGTATTTACTGGTATTTCACTGTATTATACTTTACAGTGACATAGGATGTAATTCTCATTTCTAAAACTTCGTTGTTACTAAGGTGAGTAGTTTGTTGAGAAAAATAGTCTGCATATGACGGAAATTAAGCGACAGAAAATGTAAAAAAAAAACCCGTGTAAGAGAGAAGTTGATGTCACACATTCAGTACCTATTATTTCTTTCGACCTCCTTGTTTTTGATGTATCCATTCCTACACGAGACACCGCCTGTAAATCAAAATATTCAACATGCACTAATCATCCATCATATTATATGTACTAAAGAATTCTGTTTAATAAATCCTGCAAATATATTCGCGCAGATGATGTAAGTTATCCGTTATGTGATTTTTGTTATGTTGATTTTAGCAGAATTTTCTAGGAAAACAGTTTCAGATACCATGTGAACTGGTGGTATGTCATGTAGGCAATCTAAACAACGGTTGATATTCATGGACCCCTGGATACCGGAAGTGAAACCAGATATTACAATGAAGGCCTCGGATTTTGAAACTTTTCTGCTAAACAGTCATAATCCAAATCATTCAAGGATTTATATGTTTTTATGCGTCACTTGTCGCAAACATTCCGTTGAATTCTCTAGTGTGTGGTGGTAAACTAAGGTAGGTAATTTGTAAATTTCTTAATGTTGAACAAATAATCTGACGTTCCTGTAAAAATTCACACCAACTTACTATCAACTGACCGTCAGTGTCAGTGTCGTTATATAAGTGTAAAAATTCACACCAACTTAGAGTCAGTTGACCGTCACTGTCGGTGTCGTTATTTCAGTGTTATCGAATATTTCTGTGGTGTTCTCTTTATTTTTCTTTTTAACATTTTATGTATTATAAGTCCTATTCTTTACCTGTCCATTGGATGTGGCATCAATCTAGAATTCAGAAATATCTCGTGTTATATAATGTACCACAGTGCAAGTTCATGGACTCATTTAAATCACACGAGAGACCAGAAGTCCTTGATGAGTGAGCATCTATATTTTCTTGAACAACATACAAAGTAAGTAAATATCCTTGCCTTATGGGCCTCCTTGTGCCAGTCTGCCCTAGCCACACGGATGGTGAAAATAATGAATGCACAGCCACTACCCAGCATCATTCCCCACCAAGCACCTTAGAGAAAAAGCTATAGAGGTAATGTCATTACACGTCAGGACACGAGATGGTGTTGACAAAAGACAACATTTCGATTCCATAGATATATTTTCAATAAAAGAAAAAAGAGGAGTTACTGGCTCAGTTATGTGGCAGAAGTCACCATGGAGCTATATAATACATGAATATGAATAATATACTAGCACATATAACACATTACAAAAATATTTGATTGTAGTGCAATTACGATACCGACTTAGGACGGTCATTTAATTTGACAAAAGCCAAACAAATGGTGTGGTTAACCGGCCCACCTTCCCACTTACCGTAACAGCAGAACAATCAAAGGACGTACATTTAAAGATATATAAATAATCCTCTATATAAAGAACTAGGGTCAACAGGTATCGCATATTGAGAGGTCGTGAAAATATAAACACGTAAGGTATTGTAAAACACATAATGATATAAAAATATATGCGACATCAACATGATAAACCGTGCTCTGCCAGTCTGAAAGCGAGCTAAGACCCTAGATCTGTAGGAGTCCCGACTAACAGTCAGAGGGGACGAGGTTCAGGACCATGTCTCTCTGAAAGAGGTTTGGACAAGGCCCGTCATATAGTCCCCACCGCTCTGTTAGTCAGCGTGCAACGTTCAAGTAAAAGTCGACATAAGGCTGTAGAGGGGCCAAATACAAGACCTATAATCTTTTTGATGATCACAATGTCATATTGTTTATTTAGAAGACGTTTGACTATTTTATTACATGATAAAATAACGTTATCGGAGCCTTTTACTTTCCTTAGTTTATATACGAGATCACCGTAAAAATTAGGATGGGAAATTCCATCGGATACATACTGTTGAAAAGAAATATTTCCAAATTTAGATAGAAGTTCTGAATAAGATCTGAAGAATTTGCCGAATGTTTTTCGTAGCTTGTGATATCTGTAACCCTGAGTTAAAAGTTTAGTAGTAATTTGTAAATTTCG
This sequence comes from Pteria penguin, assembly GCA_035048485.1. Classification (NCBI taxonomy): domain Eukaryota; kingdom Metazoa; phylum Mollusca; class Bivalvia; order Pterioida; family Pteriidae; genus Pteria; species Pteria penguin. The sequence goes on along the minus strand of CM068582.1, from coordinate 2,015,079 downwards.
TTTTATGAAAGTCCAAAACATCGGTGCAGCCTCTGACAAATCGAACTAATTGAGATATATAGATACCATATGATGGGAGTCGAGGGACATCGCCATCCAAGTAAGGAAAATTTACAATAGGAAATCCAAAATCCTCACGTTTATCATAAAAATTAGTATATATTAGGTGGTTGATAATTTTGATGTTTAAATCTAAGAAAGATGTAGATTTATCTCAAGTATTAGCTTTATTCAATGTGAGCTCTGGTGGATATATTTCTGATATAAATCATCCAGATATCTGCAAGTATAATTAAATTTGTCAATGAGGTCAAAACGTTTTGATTTTTGAATAGAAACCATAAAATCCCTCTCATAACAATAAAGAAATAAATCTGCTATCAGAGGCGCGCAATTAGTACCCATAGGAATCCCAAATATTTGTCGATATATCTTGCCATCAAATTGCACAAAAAATTATTCATGAGAAAATATAGTGCTTTACATAATTCCTTGCAAGTCCAGTATTTATATAAAGTATATTGTTTGTTGGAAAAGAATCCGGAGTCACTGGAAGTACATATGTAAGTTTTAGATTCTCTGTGAAAACACCATTGTATAAGAGACAGCAACTTGCTCTTAATGAAATCACGAGGCAGAGATGTATAAAGTGTAGAAAAATCAAATGTAGAAAGTTGAGTCGCTTTGAAATTTAGCGAAAGAAGTTTGTAAAAATCTTCAACAAACTACAGTTTTTCTCTAAGATTTAAAAATGTTCTTTACGTTCTATGTCTTTAAGCTTCCTTCAATGAATTTCAAAAGCAGTAGAATACATGACATTACCTTTAACACCCAACGGTGATACTAGTAGTAAAGATATACTAACAGGGAGGGCCAGTAAGTTATATGTAATGAAGTTAGATATAGCTCCGAATTTCTGCCTGCCCATTCCTCGAAGTACGCCACTTAGCGTGCCCTGTAGAGGAAAGAAAAATAAACAACAATCGTGATAATTGTCTGTTTAAAGTCTAAATGTTTTCTTATACTTTATAGATGTGTACAGAAATAATTATTCATCAATATTCCTTATATCCTTAGGTTAACTAATACACATATACGACCTCAAAACATTTGAAATGAACTTTTTTTGGAGAGGTTTCAGAACAAGAGTTTCCATCCTTGGATTTCCATACATTTCCTCGTTATTGCTTCACAAAATTTATTTCAAAACAATTTAGATGTACTCACGGCCATACAGTCGAAAACTACGAGCAAAGCCAATTGGTACATCAGACTAGATGCCAGCTCAATGACGTCACTGTTTAGAAAAATAAAGTACAACAAGCTATGAAATCACTTATAATGTATGTCTTAACAGAGTTCAGTGCTTTACAAAATATGAATCCCCTTTTTGTACGATTTTAAGCAGATCGCTAACGTTTTATTTAAGATCTTGGTTCCTCCACTTTGTTTAAGATCTTGATCGCACCAAAATGTTTATGATCTTGGTGCCGCCATTTTGTTTAAGGTCTTGGTTCTATCACTATGTTTCTGATCTTGGTTCCACCACTAAGTTTAAGATCTTGGTATCACCAATATGTTTAAGATCTTTGTTACCTTCTGCTTCTATAACAAAATGCTTTTAGAAAGTGAGGTGGAAACCAAACCATCCAGCCAGTTTGTAGATAAAACAGGTAAAACGCTGTGTCCCAAGTATAAATTTGAAAAAAAAAACCCCTTTGGATGTCCGTCCTAGTCAACATATGAGATAATGGAATAAATTAAAATAATTTGAATTCATTGGAAAGTCATTCCTGTTCACTTGTATCAAAAGAGATGTGTGTAATTGAATTATGAAGCAGGAAATGGAATAAACGAAATAAAAATTTCCAGTTTTGTTTTTTACTTTTTTTACATTTATTTTGGAAATCAACAATTATAAATGTATAAACATATAAATGTTATGTTACCTTTCATTGGAAAATAAATATGGCAAAACATCAGCGGCTGCTACCAGGAAAACACAGTAAATCAAACCAAGGGTAGCTGAAAACAAATTTGAATAATAAGTATTGAACACGCTGAAGATCTACATTATGAAACAACAATAATCATATAGAACAATGCAGCGCTGCGATAACAATAGCTCATTAAATCAACAATTGGAAATGAACCCGTAAACGTACTTGAATCCGTAAGCGCAATTTACGATGAAAATGAGTTTCACTAAAAATCGTAGCGTTAACTTGCAATGAAAATTCATTGAACGTTACGTGAAGTACGAATTCTGGTTGATCCCGTTAATATCTGATTTACGGGTCAGTAATTGTTACGTCTTCGATTGTTAGTGAAACGGGCTACAGAAGAGGACAGCGACAATCTCAGTTATCAATCGACGATTACGTGGCATGTAAGGACAAGAAAGCATCTAGTGCAGGTTTTCCACATCCGTCACTTGTGTTGGCAGTTAAGGTTATTAACATTAAACGGACCTAAGAGGAACTTACATGACAGCGTATCAATGACAATATGCACAGATAAAACAGATGTATTTCCGTTTTTCATATAACCTTTATGAAAGCGATCAATGTAAGGAGGTGGAGGAAAAAAAATGTTATCTGAGAAGGCAGTCCGGTAAACTTGTTGGCGAACATTTTATTTTCCTATCAACAAATTCAAGTGGTTTCTGATATTTCTTGTGAAGTTCTGAATCCTACTATGCAACGGACTTCCAAATTGTGCTTCATATATAATGTATGACCAGACATAACACAGATATGGGATATGAAATTTATGGCAAATTATACGCATGAGAAACCAATGATCGGAAATATGTATTGTATGACAGAACATCTCTTTGATTCTTTTGTTTGATTCTTGTATGAGGTCACCCCATGATTATTGCACTTATCTACCTGATGCAATGCACAGAAATTTAGGCCTATGAGAAGCACCCTTCTGAAGCAGGTATGAATCATTTTGGTGCCTATCATGACACGGAACCTCAGTTTCTACTGTCACACACGAAGAAAAGAATACCAACAAGCCACCAGCGGCAACTGAACCCGAGACCGTCTTGAGTAATATACAGTACAAACGTCGTGGATTGGTGAGTTCCCACTCCCCACAGTACGGGTGGAATTCGAGTGGGAGATTTAAGTCCCCACTAAAGACGAGTGGGAATCCACCCCCATTCCCCACGTTGTATATCCACTCACCTGTACAGGTGATCAATCGTATATCAATTTCTCGCCATGTCTGTCTATAGCACAAATGATTTTCACGCTAATTAATACACCGTATGTTTATATGACCTTAGATCTTTGTAACAATCGTTACTATATATTATCTTACGCAACATATATTTCTTCGTGGATCCCTCGACTTTCTGACTGTGTTCAAGAAGTAAATCATTCATTGATCAGTTCACTTATTTCCATAAAATTCTCTATTCTTTATACTTTTATTGTCCTCAGCCTTTTGCAGAATCGCGGGGACATGAATTATCTGTAAGTCACAAAAACTTAAATATCGGCTAAATCTTTTGAACAGCGAAAAACTCTGCAAAATGCTGAAAGTCACACAGACACCTACCGCGATGCCCTCCGGCCGTGGAATCACGGTATCGCGCACTTCTGTACAGTCTCTTCTATAAGCCCTGTGAGCATTAATGTATATAAAATGAGACTAGTTAATATGGTGAATAAGAAAAAAAAAAACGAAGAGAAAAGAAATAAAACATATCTCGCATTTCTTTGTACGATGTTTTGAAGTGAAATTATTTTAAAATTTTAAAATTGATTTTACTGATGCATTGTTCCTGTTTTGACTTACATATGTAAAAATCACAGTATAATAGCATGAATTATTAAATTAAAGCAACTGACAAAATAAAAGAAATCCCCAAAAGAAACAAGAGAGAGAGAGAGAGGGGGGGGGGGGCAATCAAAACAAACCCAGCAGAAGCATACTACACTACAAAGATTTTTCTTACCGAGATAGATATATTCATTTATATTTGGAGCTTTTCCAAATTAAAATGTATGTACATATATTCCTGGAAAATATCACTGTTTCATAACTGTGTATTAAAATTGTGAAGGAGAAATAAAAAAAATGTAACAAATCTCTAGAACTATAAATAAATAAATAATAAATTATTCAAAAATGATTGAGTAAATAAATAAATAAATGAATAAATAAATATATAAATGAATAGATAATACTTGAATTTGATCAGTGACTACAAATCTTCATCTTCGCAAGCCAAGGCTCCGTTTCGTTCTACTGCATGGGCTTGCGAAGATGACAAATCTTATATGCGAATTCAATACACCAGTACTGATACCAAACTGACCACAAAGGAAATCGCTTGTCATTCATTTTAAATATCACAATGCAGTCTATTCCAACCTTTATAGAGACTACACCCATGTATTGTCATGTGACGATCTTAACGCCCCCCCCCCCCCCACCCGCGCTACCGATAATTTCCACACAAAATTAAGAGATACTAATTAAACCTTTGTTTTTATTATAACAGCGTAGTATAACAAGTTCAGAGGACAATAACTTTCTTAACTTAAAATTTATGTGTTTCTCTTTCATTCGAATGGCATACGTACATTTTGTCCTATAAAATATTTCAGTCACTTACATATTCACTCGCTATTCAAAAATATTGCTTGAAATAGCATCAAATAAGACTTTAGTTTCAATATATTAGTATAACAACGTATCTGCCTTTTGTTATATCACTACTTGTACATGTAACTGTATACAATAAAATGATACTTTATCTAACAGCATTGTCGGATTAAGAGGATTGGGGTTGCAACCCCCTCACTTTTTGGTCGGAAAATTTTACCACAAAAGTAATTTTTAGGGCTGCAACCCCAACCCCCTTTCCAGACCGAATAGTGCAAAACATTAGTCATGGGAGACTGCAACCTCTCCCCCCTTTCTTTCAAAAATTCCAGACCAGACTATGAACAGTATCTCCCTTATTACATATTGTAACAATGTATCCAGTAAGGGTCATGTATAGCATTGGCAAATTCAGGGACGCTCGCCTACTTGACTGGGACATAGAAGTCTTACATAAAAAAGCCTGTCCTGTCAAAACTAGCGAGAGGTATTTGACCTTTATTTTCAAAATGACATATAAATTCAAGTAGACAGTGTCATTTTTAGAGTAGATACCTGGATCTGCATCAACCAGCGGATCCAAATTATAAATTGTCGAGTAGGATGTTCAAATTATAGTATATTTGTTTTTAACCTTTGTTCTTCTACATGTCATCAGTTCTCTATTACGTAATAAACATCCGTTTTTGGTAAATATCGCCCGTAATTTCATATAGTTTGTTACCTATCATGATGCAAATTGGGAATCGTAATTAACAGTACCTTCGAATGTATGAGGGGACAGAATATATTAAGTAACAGGTTGAGACATATCCAGTTGATACAGTTCAATGTTAATTTTGTTTTATTGGCAAAATTAAAGTGTCATTTTTAACAGTGACTTATAAAGTTTAGGACAAAAATTGATTTTCATACTATTATAAGTGTGAAACAAATTGTTTTACACACGACCATTTATTTATTTTAATATCATAAATTAACTACAACAATTATTCAAGTTCGATTTCTGCCGCATTTCCTAGCAATATTATGGAATACATGCGAAAAGTGAGATCTGTATAGCTGTTATATAAAGTGATATTCTGTTCCGTTAATTTACATACGAATTAAATAAGTAGCTGCATTAAAGTCTGTCGCGAAAGGGAAATACACACAGCCAAAGCCATACTCGTTCTTTAAAAAATAAAAAAAAAAAGAAGAAGGGAGAAAGGGTGGGGGTGTTGGAATTCACAGCGTTTTATCGGTGAATGGCAGCTAATTTCTGAAGAATGCAATATTGATTTATTAACATTAATTATGAATGCTACTGCTCTAGTTAATTTATTTGGTTAAAAATCGTTAAAATAATTCGTTTAAAAATAATAAGAATTAGCTATACTTTTTAAAAATTCCCCGCTTATAAAGTCACATTTAATACATATTTAAGGTCATTTACAGATAACAGCGAACCATTTTGAAGGCTTATATCATAGAGGGGACCGTAGTGAAGTACGCGAGACTCCGATCGCACGATCGGAGGGCATCGCGGTAGGTGTCAGTGTTTTTCAGAGTTTTCAGTGTTTATCAGGGCCGTCAGAGTTCTTCAGGTTTTTTTTTTCAGGCAGACTTCAGTGTTTTTCAGGGTTTTGCAGAGTTTTTCAGAAGAAAACGGGATTCTCAGGAAATTTTCGGCCCAGTAGTATGAGCTGGCCATGTGCACGAATTCAACTACTACACTCAATAGTCCATTAAAAGTGTGAAATTAATTTCCATATTAATTTGCATATTGGCAGCGTTTGTGTACATTGTACGTTGATTAAATGACTCGGGCTTTTCTGCTTTTTTCAACAATTTTTTTAGTTTTAGTCCCCGATTCAATACGTAAGAAGTACCCACTGTGTGACGTAAAGCAAGAACCAAACAACCAAATTATACATAAGTAAATACTTACATTATATGTAATATTAAGGCTAGGATGCCGAAATAAATGTTTTATTTATCAACATATACACATACTTTCCTATAGAACAACTTTCTTGTAAGCCCACGACAGTTACGATCAATGTACTAATGAGGCACTTTTGTAACATCAGTATGAAAGAAATTTTGTTAATATGTTAATAACCGTTAATAAATACATATAGTTAAATTCTGACTTTCGATAATTCAGACATTTGTAAGGTCATTCTTAGTATTTACTTTTCATTTTGCTCTTTGCTGTCTAAAAAGACTGATAAGATCAATGAGGTGAAGCAGTATACACACGAGGCTATCACATGTGTTATCCGGGTGAGTGGGGATTCACAGTGGGGAGTGGGGATTGGGAATACAGTGTCTAACCACTCAGGTATACAAGTGGATTTCAGGTGGGAGATCCCACAGTGGGGAGTGGGTATTCACCAATCCACCACGTTGGTACTGTACCTTATCGTGGACATCCACATTATGCTCAACACGTGCAATGACAAATCTACTACACGAACAGACATTTCTCTTAATATAACTTTCACATTACCTTTATGGTATAACTGAGTTTAGCTAAAGTACAATAGATATAATAAATTTCAGAAAGTATATCATGAGAAATCAACTTGCCTGCCATGAAAATAGCGACTCTTGATGCTGTCAAAGCTCTCCGTGTATCACCGGCTCCTAGGTGGTTACCTAAACGGACACAGGCTGCAACTGATAAACCGAGAGGTCCCTGCAACGTAATTTTCAAAGTACACTTATACGGTCAATAATGTAAACGATCAATATGACATCAATATAACAAAACTATCAATAATCTTAGTATTGCCATTTTGATGGCATATTTTTGTTGTTCTGTCAATTTAGATACAACGGGAACCGTCACTGTACCAGATACGGTATTATTTCTTAACGTTAAGGAACGCAAATATCGGGTATATATGTTTTAGCTATTTTTAAATGTCCCTTGAGTGCTGTTTTGTATCTTCTTTACCTTTAACGTTTTTAATGAATACTCATATATGAGTCGTGATTCACAAACAAAGCATAAGACACCGTCCCCGTATGAGTAGAAATATCCCATGATCGCCAGTCTATGGGTGATTAGTGTCTCAGTGAAAACAATGTGTTACAATTAAATATTGATGACTGATTTGACAATGGATGAAAGTAAACAGTGTTACAAAAAGAATTTTATTAGCTGTAAGTGACGGGTGCTTCTACCTAGCAGAGGTGCTTACTCTCCTTGGACATCTGATCTCACCGCCTTATGAGCTTTCCCATATCTCTTAAATAGATGCTCTTTTTCTGATTTGGAAAATCAATATCGATTTCTGCACAAGAAGCGAATTTCGACAACTAATGTCGCTTCGTTGATGCTCATGGCCGCCACTGTGGAATTCCAAACTTCACGAGGGCTTACTATTTACACAAGAAAATTAACCATCTAAGGTATATATATTCTATATTTATTATAACCACTAGGCCGGTGTCACTGCTGGTGGACTGATAGTTCCCGAGGGCATCATAAGTCTAGTTTTCAGTGCTTTTGTACTGACATGATATATATACTTCAAATTTTCAGTCATCAAATTCAGTAAATCACTCTAAAAGTAAGGAGTATCTCCCTCATGCATAGCTCTGTCCTTAGATAGATTCTTTGGTTCACTTTTCGGTCATTTTGGCTTCAGCATTGCTCTTCAAATATTTATATATTTTGATAATTCCAATCATTCGGCCACGAGCATCACTGAAGAGACATAACTTGTCGAAATACGCATATGGTGCACAAAATTAAAAGGTATATATATTCTATATCTATTATAACCACTAGGCCGGTGCCACTGCTGGTGGACTGATAGTTCCCGAGGGCATCATGCCTAGTGTTCAGTGCTTTTGTACTGACATGATATATATACTTCAAATTTTCAGTTATCAAATTCAGTAAATCACTCTAAAACTAAAGAGTATCTCCCTCATGCATAGCTAAAAGGTATATATATTCTATATCTATTAATGGCATTGCTATTTATGAAGGAGATTGTATTCCTTGTTTTAAAAGTTTACTTAATCACAGTTTTATCAGAGGTCGATTTTAGTCAGATATTTTCATACCATAAAATGTGTTAATTCTATTAGTATTACCATGTAAAACATTGTCGACAAATTGTTCGTAATAGTATTAGCTGCCAGGTCTTTGATTCCAATTAATCCTGTAATAAAACAAAAATCAAAATAGTGTTCATGTATTCGTAAACAGAACAAATTGTCAAACAATAAACAAAAGATAAAAATTACAATCTTTTTATTATTTACTCCAATGTTTAAGTCATATGAACATACAGGAAAATCTTGCCATCTTACCTGACAGCAACATCAATGCTTCGTATCCCCACCATTCTATGGATATCATCAGAAATCCTGGTACAGCTAGTGCTATGTACTGCCTCCAGCCATTGAGACATTCCCATGTCCAACCTCTCGTCAAAAAACATCAGATAAATACTACAGTTTGAGGAACTTACAGCTCTACCGGTCAAGTTCTTAACGATATATTTCTTAAACTATTTTCTAATTTACGTTTGAATGATATTATTTTCAGTTTAAGATAAAATTTTCTATAAGGACAGTTTAAAAGATTGTCAGAATGGATATCACGGCGGCTGATACTTTTTTAAGATAGGAAGAAGCTGGATGATTTGTGTTTTATATCGCTTTCAACTATTAGAGACAAGTGTTTGGTATGGCGGTCATATAGGGTTACACAACACAAGTCTCAAAATTACAATTTCATGTACCAGGATTTAATTTTTTTATCTTCTGATTCTTATATGCTAACTATGCATACCGTTCCATGTGTCTTTGTGAACACCAGAACAATAAATATATGCAAAATGTAGAACTGCAATCAAGTTGAACGTAGCCATAGTAGATATCGCAGGTCCGCTGTAAATATAGAGACGATAGATAAAAGCAACTGTGGTCTAATCTTTATTTTAACTGTGGTACGCTTAATGTAATTGCCTCAGTTACTAGTGATATGGATCATTGTTTTATATCTGTGTTGTACTTTTACAATGCTGACTCCTATTTAGAGTTATTGAATACATTGTGTAGACAGACACAAGGTCTTGTTTACTTACATAACGCCAACATTGAATTTGAAAATAAGAAGGGCCTGTGCTCCAGCATTAAAACCATTACAAATTATTGTAATAAACAAACTAGGCCAAACAATACTCTGAAAATAAAATAAAATCAAATTAGATAAAGCAGGTATTAAAGAATAATATTGATTTGTTAAATGATAGCAATGTGTAGTTTATCATTATATTTCTTTCACATTCATAGTTGGGAAATTATTTGAAAAGAAAAGATTATATGAACATACACTATAATAATATGAGCGTACACTATGATAATATGAGCGTACACTATGATAGTATGAGCGTACACTATGATAGTATGAGCGTACACTATGATAATATGAGCGTACACTATGATAGTATGAGCGTACACTATGATAATATGAGCGTACACTATGATAATATGAGCGTACACTATGATAATATGAGCGTACACTATGATAGTATGAGCGTACACTATGATAATATGAGCGTACAATATGATAGTATGAGCGTACACTATGATAATATGAGCGTACACTATGATAGTATGAGCGTACAGTATGATAGTATGACCGAATACTATGATAATATGAGCGTACACTATGATAATATGAGCGTACACTATGATAATATGAGCGTACACTATGATAATATGAGCGTACACTACGATAGTATGAGCGCACACTACGATAGTATGAGCGTACACTACGATAATATGAACGTACACTACGATAGTATGAGCGTACACTCCGATAGTATGAGCGTACACTATGATAGTATGAGCGTACACTATGATAATATGAGCGTACATATGATAGTATGTGCGTACACTATGATAGTATGAGCGTACACTATGATAGTATGAGAGTACACTATGATAGTATGAGGGTACACTATGATAGTATGAGCGTACACTATGATAGTATGAGCGTACACTATGATAGTATGAGCGTACACTATGATAATATGAGCGTACACTATGATAGTATGAGCGTACACTATGATAGTATGAGCGTACACTATGATAGTATGAGCGTACACTATGATAGTATGAGCGTACACTATGATAGTATGAGCGTACACTAAGATAGTATGAGCGTACACTATGATAATATGAGCGTACACTATGATAATATGAGCGTACACTATGATAGTATGAGCGTACACTATGATAGTATGAGCGTACACTATGATAATATGAGCGTACAATATGATAGTATGAGCGTACACTATGATAGTATGAGCGTGCACTATGATAATATGAGCGTACACTATGATAGTGTGAGCGTACAAATATACAATTAAAATTTCATATAAATGTACGATGTAAATTTAGATAAAATAAGAAAGCATCTAGATTGAAAGCTTAGAAAGATGGTGGGGATAACACCCTCAGTTGCACACGAACTTTCAATATTTTGAAAACATAATTAAATCTAAAATGAAAATGTAAAATTTCCTTTGGATTAACAGCCGGTGTGACCTGTTAGAAGGGGATGCTTACTCCTACATGACTTCTGATCATATCTTTGCTCATTCTAATGATCCGTGATATTTTGTCTTGTACAATAGATATTCCTTATTGACAGTGCTCTGTATCTTAGCAATTGATGCACATGAAAGTATATTTAGAGTGTCATGTACCTTTCAATATCTGATATAAATTTGGATATAATGTATTTGTTAAAGAGCAGTAAAAATAAAATCAGTTACCTGTGACTGCAAGTACTTTGCAAGAACAATTGAAAATATGTATCCCTGAAAAATGAATGTTATCATATACTCATTGTGGAAATAACTTTGCACAACATCTAATCAGTATTTCATAATTTATACTTTTAAAAAATGAGCTGTCGAAGTCGACATCTGATTTACTAAATTCATAACAAAAAATAACGAAGAATAAGGAAACACGGATTTCTGGAGAAAGAGAGGGATCAGATGTCGGCGAAGAGTGAGCAAGTAGGATATCCCCCCTCCTTAAATAGGTAATATTTCGCAAACACAATATTCCATACCGACCAGTGATACCTGCACTGAACACGTCGTTATCATAACATATCAGGTAGTTAATAATTATAATCAAAATGGCATATACTGCTATCAAACAAATAAGTACACATACCACATGATGGAACTTTGTATTGAGAAAAGTGATCATAGAGCATATGTTCTGATAGGCACTGTTCATATGCAAGGGATTAACATGCAATGATTTTGGGTACGGAGGTGCAGCTGGAGTCGCTGGTACCCTACCCAATCATATATTGAGCGAAGTTTAAAACATACCCATTCATATACTGACCATATTGGAAAGCATATCTAATCTAGTGCAAAATCTCTTCTCTTACAATCTCCACAAGCGTTTACCTAGTCATATATTTTGTGATTAGAAAAATACCCATTGACATATATTTGAAGGAAAAATGATATCCATTAATATATTGGGTAGCCTTAAAAGTATATCCCTTTCCAGCTGCACGTTTTTATACACCTTCATATAAAAAGTTACCCCCCTCCCCCGGTATTAGCAAGAACGACAGGTGTGATCGGTCAACAGGAACGGCTATTATAGGGTCCGTGTTTACACGATTACACACATTTTATTACAGATATTCCTGTTTGACGGCTGCTCAGTATCTTAGTATTTAATTTAAAGAGGTTTACATGAAAATCAATTAACTTTCTCCTATACAATGTGAATCTCTGTAATTAATGACAAGTTTTCGGTTTAAGGAATCTAATGTAGACATACCGGAAGAGAAAAAACGAAGACGGTGTTGTACCTCCCAGCCATTCTGAAAAAAAAGTAAATAAACTTATTCGTTTAAATAATGATCTTTCCATTTCTAGTAAAATTGGATGATGACATTGTAATAGAATTATCATAGTTGTGATTCCGGTTCAGTTATTGTGGTTGGTTAGCTATCGGGAGGTGCTAATTCGTGTTAAATTGTCACTTCATGTGCTCTATCTGTGATCTATCGGTGGGCAGATGAATTTCTTCTATATAATGGCCAGTTCAAATTATTTGTCGGATGGGACGGGATCCGCTTAATTATACCAACACCGTGATACTTCGGTATAGGAATGCGTGTTTTATTTTAAGGAGTGCCATCCTCATACATATCTTTGAACCTTAGTGGCTTCTTTGGTTCTTAATCTGGGGTCAACTACCTAATGAGTTTGCATTTCAAATATTTATATTTTCTATTTCCATAGCTTGGGCAGTTTGAAACCTTAGGCATCACTGAAAAGACTCAAGTGGATTCACATACAAAAGTTGTAGATTTATAGTTGGCTTGTTAATTGGTGTTTTACGTGGCTTTCAGAATGTGGCATTGAAGATGGAGGTAACCAACATCTTAATCGTAGTGGCTCCGTAGTGTTATAATCCAAACGCTTAACCACTACATTTAGTCACCCCCCTCCCCCAATAGATGTAGGAACTGCATTATTATCAAATATTTGGCGTTCTTTTTAAATTTTGTTGCTGCACACGGTTGGTTCTATCGTGCTATTTAGTTAGGTCTATTGTCCTTTCTTTCCGATAATATTTAATGATTTACCTGGCCACGTCTTCGTGTTGGCCCATAGCTTCCAGTATATATTCAGTATTCAGAAAGATGGCAGCACAAGGTAAGCATGTCAAGAGCATGATCAGTACAGCTACAGAAAAAATCATAAGTCAAGTCATTCAACGATTAAAATACATATAAAACATATATACCTTTTAATTTTGTGCACCATATGCGCATTTCGACAATTTATGTCTCTTCAGTGATGTTCGTAGCCGAATGATTGGAATTCTCAAAATATATAAAAATATGAAGAGCAGTTTTGAAGCTAAAATGACCGAACAGTGAACCAAAGAATCTACCTAATGACAGAGCTATGCATGAGGGAGATACTCCTTAATTTTAGAGTAATTAACTTAATATATGACTGAAAATTTGAAGTATATATATCATGTCAGTACAAAAGCACTGAAAACTAGACTTATGATGCCCTCGGGGACTATCAGTCCACCAGCAGTGACACCGGCCTAGTGGTTATAATACATATAAAACATATATACCTTTTAATTAATGATTTGAGATTTGCCTTCCTTTATATATACATGTATATGTAAGAATCTAATGAATTAATCTATCTATTAATCTGTCTATTGAATTAAAGTTATAGAATCTTCCATTAAGAGAAAAATATAATGGAATTCGAATATGATGACAACTTACATTGTTGTAACACAATGCCCATCCTCGTTTTATGTTCACTGCCATAGATCTACCAAAAGTATAATAGTAGAATGCATTTGCACACTTCGAATTTTAAATTTTGCATGCACAGAAGATAGTATATATACGAGATTCATTTCACAAAAAAAAAAAAACTGACGAATCCTGAGAGTTTACCTGCAGTCTACCGACAATGAAGGTCAAATCTGAGGTAAAGAAATAAAAAAAATTAAATAGATAAATTAATAATAAAATAACAAATTCCCAGAGAAACGGTTGCAGCAGTAGTAGATGTAGTGGAAGTATATATAGGAGAAATATTAACAGCAGCAGCAGCAGCAGTATCTTAGCAGTGGTATTAGTATTATTATTTTATTATTATTATAATTATAGTAGGATCAACAGCAGCAGCAGTATTATAGCATAGGTATTAGTATTATTATTTTATCAGCATAATAATTATAGTAGCAGCAACAGCAGCAGCAGTATTTTAGGAGTGGTATTAGTATTCTAATTTTATCATTATTATAATTAAAGTAGCAGCAGAAGCAGCAATGGCAGTAGTAGTAGTAGTATCTGACCTGTGTGAAAAGTGTATCGAGAGCTGTAGCTAACCCCTCAATCATAGAAGATCCCAAAACGCTCACTATCTGAAATAATTGATTAAAATTTAAATACATTATGTATATCAATTTGAAATACAATTTAAATGTTTAAACCTTATGAATTAAGATTTTGAGGAGCCAATTTTTAAAATAACTAAATGCCAATATAAAATCTGATTTTGCCACTTGTGCACGGTGTTGGTATAAAACTTATAGGATAATCCCTCATGCTAATGCAAATCCTTGATAAAGGTTATACATGTAGTTATTATAATTAGTAATAAAAATCAAGTGATTCCTTATAGCATTTGGCAATTACGACAGCAATCTTTATCTCAGATAATATACTTGAGCGATATCTATTTGTCAACATTGCCAATTGTTGGTTCAAATCCAACATGAACTGGCGATCGTTTTCCAAAAGGTCCTTAATCTTAGAATTTTATCATATGACCACCTCTACGACTTGCAACTGTTTTACAGAAAGTTAAGACTTATGACCAAAATCGGCTGTAAATCTTGGACTGCACGGGGACGACCGTAAGTCGTAAGTCCTAAAAGAGAAATGAAATAGATCGTATACGTAGTACATTCGAGGTAGGTTCTGTTGCGTATTACTATTAGTATTATACTCTTACTAGATTTACATAAGTGTACATCATATCTGATGTGTATTTCATATTTATTGGATCAGCATGAATTACAAAAAAAAAAAGACAAAAAGTGAGGTATTTATTTGCTGTAAAGTGTGTGTTGCCTTTAGTGTTCTGTCAATGGATTTTCTGTGGTGCCTTCATGTTATTGATAGATGTTTTCTCTTTGCGTAAGTCTTGACTGTGATATGATAGTAATATCTCTCTAAAATTTCTACCCACGTTTTGGCCTTCCCCTCCATCGTCAAGGAATGGAAAAGTTCCCCTTAATTATTTCCCACCTGTCAGTTACATAATTTCTTCGACAGTCCAGTTAATCTTCCTGGCTGCAATTATTATTATTATTATTATTATCATTATTATTATTATTATTATTATTATTATTATTATTATTATTATCGTCTATCAAACATCACACAAGGTTTCGCGCGGTATCCATGTAAAATTCCGTTTTTCAATACCGGAGAGTTCGTTTATGACTTACGACCCGATGTAAGACTTAAGACCGACGACTTACGACTGGGACAGCTTCCGTAAAACGGTCCCAGTCTTGGTTATAAGTTCTAAAAATTACGACTTGGGATTTACGACTTAGGACCCCTTTGTAAAATGGTCACCCAAATATTAAACATTGTAATTTGTCTGTAGAACAGTATACTTATCATATATTCCTCATATTTTTATGATGCGTACTTCACATGCACCTCTCAATATGCTTTAAAAATAAATATTTCAAATATTATAAGAGTTCATAGTACATTGCTACCTTAAGGCATGCAGAGCATTTACACCTCTCTGATACTGTTAACTTACTGTCATGGCTAGCGAGACACCATCAAAAGCGACTTTTCCCAACTGTCCGGAGAACAATATGCTTATAAATATCGTCAAGAACTGTACAACCTGCGTCAAAACCTATAAGGAATAAATGTTTTCAATGTAAAGCAGCAATTTTCTCTTGCACATCCAACCATATAATTTCAATAACATTGTTTTCGTCCTAATGCTTCGTGTGCATGTTCCTCGTCTAATTTCGTATATTCTCCTTGTGGCCATGTCATTACTGGTGATCTCGATATAGTTAAAAACACTAAATTAAGAGAACTTTTACTTAAAGGTCCAAAATACAGAGAACCCAGATCATTCACATGGAGCCAAAATTTTGAGAATATTATGAACTGCTGCGAGGAATATGCCACACGATGGGCAAAAAGAGAGGAAGTCAAGTCGACACTCTTTCGGAATGGATAAAATCTATTGCAGTACTGCTGAGATCAAAAATTAAAAAATTACAAGGTTCTGTAAACACCAGATTCGAATCTATTTTTAAAGATCCTGATGTTGTCAGAGAACTTACCTTCCTCCAAGAACATTATATCATTACACCAGCAGATAAAGCATCTAATAATTATACATTTACTTGTAAGAAATATTACTTTGACAGCCTAGTGAAAGAATTAGGATTAAATTCAGCTCCAGGAAATCCTACTTATACTCTCACGAACTTTTCGGTTTCGGAAGTACTCGAGAATCATAAATCTGTCCTCAATACGTTTGGTATTGACTCAAATAAATTGAATTTAGAACTTCCATATTTGTACTGTATTCCAAAAATGCACAAAACTCCGTACAAACAACGCTTTATCGCTGGTTCCTCGAAGTGTTCCACAAAATCTGTATCGATGCTACTCACAAAAATATTATCAGAAATTAAATCTGGCCTTCATAGATATTGCGAAACAGTATATTCCAGAAGTGGAATTAATCAAATGTGGATCCTTAAAAATTCAAAAGAGTTGTTAGAACATCTAAAATCAAAAAGTTTTACTAAAATTCACTCCATCAAGTCTTTTGACTTTTCGACTCTGTACACAACGATCCCTCATCAGAAATTAAAAGACAGATTAGCGGAAATTATTCAAAATGCATTTACTAGTAAAAACGGAAGCCGCAAATTCAAATATATAGTAATAGGCCACGATAAAACTTACTTTGTTAGGGAAAATTCTGATTCCAAAAATAAATACACTGAAACAGCTGTCATTCAGATGTTGAACTTTCTTATCGATAACATTTTTGTGGTGTTTGGAGGTAAGGTTTTTCAACAAATTGTCGGCATTCCAATGGGCACTAACTGTGCTCCGCTTCTGGCTGACATATTCCTTTATTCATACGAAGCTGAGTTCATTCAGTCTTTGCTTTCGTAAGGAAAAAAACAATTGGCTCTTGGCTTCAATTTTACTTACAGATATATAGATGACTTGCTTTCAATTAATAATCCTTCATTCGCGGATTACCTTAGCATCATCTATCCAAGTGAACTGGAGGTCAAAGAAACCACAGAAACTAGTAATTCTACTTCGTATTTAGATATTATGTTGTCTTTCGACATTAATGGTCAATTGAACACCTCACTCTATGACAAACGTGACGATTTCAATTTCGCTATCACAAACCTTCCTTTCATAAGTAGCAACATTCCATCATCGCCCGCATACGGCGTATTCATATCTCAGTTAATACGTTATTCCAGAGCATGTTCAAATTACAATGACTTTGTTCTGAGGGCTAGGCGACTTTCAGTTAAGCTGCTCAACCAGGGTTATATATGTGCTAGACTAGCATCGTCACTGAGGAAGTTCTACGGTCGTTACGAGACTCTTATTACTCCATATGATATCTCGTTATCCAGACTTTCAAATGATATTCTGGACTGAGACCGATTCCGATCACTTTACACAGATTTGACACCTTCTATACTAGAAGGTTACCTACTTCGACTTCTCCATATATAGATACATATGGAATTCACACGATTTGACTCTTTCTACGGGGTATATGTGACGGGTGTTGCTAGCAAGCAGGAGATGCTCACTCTCCCCGGGCACCTGATCTCACTCCATCACAGGGGTTCACATATGCTCTTCAAGTAGACATATTTTGTTATTTTCCATTTGTTTTTCATTTTCACTGATTTTGTATGTCCTATGGTTTCATGATTTTTGGACTTGTGGTTTGGATTTATCCATCATCTTTACATTCATGACAATGACAATAATAATAATAATAAATGGACATTTCAAGCATCACAATGGATATATCAACAGTACATATACTTACAATAGGCCATGCGATATGCAGCATAGCAAGGGCCTCTGTTTTGAATCCATACGGGTATATAATTTCGATAATCACCGCTAAGTTGATCTTACGTCGACGTTTGCAATGGTCTGTTCCGCTGCTGCCCTCGGCTGAGGAAGTCATTTGTTCTCTGTTCTTGTAATATTCTTGGAACAAAGTTGACACGTAATAAAAGAGAATCATATTTAAGGGAGTTTACAATGCGTGTTCCACAGTCACAAAACATATTTCGATTTTAAGCCACGGATGAAATACAGAAAATTAGTAAAGACATAAGGCTAGCAGATTTAGCAATATGTAACAATAAACTACGAAACTGTACATAATCATTTGACAATTTATACGCCCAATCTGAGCCATGGTTTCAAAGCCAATTATATGATATGTAATACACCATTTAATGGTTGTGATACACATACCTTTGCACACACACAAACACACACACACAGATTTTGTCACAAATTCCACAATGTTACTTATGTACACTAGCTTCCCATTTTCTATTGGACATGCGTGTATGTTAGAAAAAAAAAAATAAAGTCAATATAATGAAACGGGAAATAGTAAGTTTTCTATGAATATTCACTGGAATTTATTAGCAGCATGGACTTTACTATTGTGTTGTTGTTTTTTCCCTGGTTTGATTTCACGATATTTTCAAATATATGGACGGCATCTGACTGATGCTTCCTTCAGACGTTTAGAGTTGGAAACGACTAACCCGAAACAGAGAGATCTTTTAATTGCAAAGATGTTCTATCAATCTTATTCTAGGATTTTCAATGAATCTGTCTCATTCACAATGCAATGCCACTGACGAGTTACAGGGATACTTTCTCATCCACTATATAGGACCCTGACAAGTCACCGGGACACAGTGTCATTCACTATGGTAGGACAGTGACGAGTTATCCTGACATTGTCTCATCCACTATGGTAGGACACTGTCTCATCCACTATGGTAGGACAGTGACGAGTCACCGTGACACTGTTTCATCCACTATGATAGGACAGTGACGAGTCACCGCGTGACATTTTCTCATCCACTATGGTAGGACAGTGACAAGTCAAAGTGACATTGTCACTTCCGACATGGTAGGATGCTTTTGAATCACCAGAATCTCGGTCTAAACTAAGCATGTTACCGAATGAGCTTCACAGACTCTATGCAGTAATTTTAAAAGCCTTAAATCCTACAGAGTGAAGGTAACTGCCATAAAGGTGGATATGCTGTCGATGTATATGGCCGTTGGTACTGTTATTTCCTCTTAAATGAAGTTTTTTTGCAACCATATAGATAAAGTAACTTCGGTATTGCGTTAAAACACATATAACTTATAAAAAGTGGAATAAAAAAGAAACCCAACCCTCAAAAAGACCACCTTACGATGTATAAATACAGTTCATATAAAAGAGAAAACTGAAGATATCTGACAAAGCTGTATGACAAAATTCTCCAAGGACATGCACATAAAACCTGATAATAGTAGAATATACACTGAAAAAGACATTACAAAAGTATTCGATAGTGCTGCGGTTACGATACCGACTAAGGACAGTCAATTGAAGTAACAAACGTCATTCAATAGGAGTGGTTAAACATTATTTATTTTCCTATTCAAGATAGATAAGCGTGCAATGACGTAATGAGAAGTCTCCATGGATTTTCTTTTTTGTGGACAAAATTAACCCCAAATAATAATCATCCCTAAAATAAAAGATTATATGTAAGGGTATTTTACACGAAAACGCAAACGTTCGTGAGCAAAAAGTGGATTATGTACACCAGTATACGTAGCTTGTTCTAGATTATACCATGGATGGGCATAAATGTTTATATATTTCGTATTTACATTTCGTCATATACTTGCGTAAGTGGTTCGGAATTATTGCTTGTAAAACGATTAGAAATGCTATATAGCGAACATTACCACTGTGACAGTCCCATACAATCATGTATCTTTAAGTTAAAATCTGAGAAATGATGCTGACTTGGCAATTTTCTCAATCTTCGTGATTAAAGTCATTGAACAAGTAAAGTGCTAAGATACCGAGCGGTAGTCAATAAGGAACATCCATTATACAGACATGGATATATACATTTGTTCAGGAAAAAATACCAACCAAACAAACAAACATAACAAACAAACAACCTAGCTCAACAAAATTACCAATAACAAGTGTATGAATCAATCATAGATGAAAAAGGTCAGCGAAGTGTATTAACCAATAAGATAACAATAATGATGGTCATCCGACATGATGCAATTCCGATATCGATCTAGGACGGTCAGTTATCATGAAACAATCATGCAAAAAGTATTCTTAATATGTGTAATATAAAAACGAAGGACATACATGGATATGTACATTTGTTCAGTAAAAAAAAAAGACAAAGAAACCTACCTCAACGGGATATTTACACCATTCACCTAAACTACGATGTGAAATCACACATAAATGGCTCTCAGTTAAAATAACTTAATTCTGACTGTCTTAAAAAGTATGTCTGATTCGGAAGACAGATAACAAAAATCTATCCATGGCATTCACACGGTAACCTTCAATTAAAAACGTCGTATGTCTCTGCACTATTAAATCTTCACCTGATGATATACCTAATATTGTTACGGCATTTCAAAACAGAATAAAACTGCACATGTAACTCTATATACATTATGGGTATAAAGTGTCTATATATTGTATCATGTGCACATTTGTCTTACCATAGTGAATGGGACAATGACCCGGCGCCAGGGAGAGTGAGCGCCTCCTGTTAAGTAACATTGATGTAAGTAGAATGCGAAGAAGTACCGACGGGTAAACCATATCTCATGGAATAAAGGGGACAATATCGTGTTTAGTCTCATATTCAGACAAATGCGAACCCCAATAAAATCGAGGTGAGACCAATTGCTATATGTTGATGTAATCAAAGCCAATGAAGTTCAATAGATGAAGTACTCAGCTCGTAACCGATGACCGTGGGCTCCCGCCGCTGGCACCTAGGTCTTCTGTCTTTCTGATGAGATAGTAAAACCGAGGCCTCGTGTCCCAGTAAGAGTGACACCTACAAGATTTCTCACTGCTTCGGCAAGATCATGTCCAAAAGAAAACAGGAAGATTGATGTGCTTAAGTAACATTGATGTAATTGACATATGTTGATGTAACAAAGCCGGTGTGACTTAATAGATCAGGTGATTGTCTTGTGACCGATGACTGTGGTCCGGATCCGCCAACGGCACAAATGTCCTCTATCTTTATGACGAGACAGTCAAAACGAGGTACCATAGCACAGTAAGCATGACACGTAAAAGATCCCTCACTGCTTCTGTGTTGCAAAGGTATTAATTTCGATGAATTGCAGCCGGCAGATGCAGTCACCATATATGTAAAATAATCGTGGATTGACGCAAAACAATAATTAATCAATTAAATGATGTAAAAAATCTATGAATATATATGAAATATATTAAAAAAAAAACAAACAAATAAAAACAAAACAAAAACAAAAAAGCCAAACCACAACAAACAACCCCCCCCCAAAAAAAAACCCCAAAACAAAACAAACACAAAGAAACAAAACCAACTATGACGTATAAACACAGTAAACAGTAACATTATGTAATTCATTTTCCTATAATAAGATAGGTAACCGTCTTCTTTGTGGAAGAATAAAATCCAAATAAACTACATCATCCAAAACATAAATGATTAAATGTAAGAATATTGCACAATAAAATAGAAAAAAATATTTGTGAGCAAAGAGTTCATCATGTACACCAGTACACGCAGGTTGTTCTAGATTATACTATGGATGGACATAAATGATTTAAATATTACTTGGTATTTATAATTCAAGTCGCATTCTTGCGTAAATTATTCGGAATCATATTTCTCGCAAAAATGATTAGAAATGCTATATATAGCAACAGTTTGTGACAGTTCCATACAATCATGTATCTTCGAGTTAAAACCTGAGAAATGATGCTGACTTGGCAATTTTTACAATCTTGGTGATTAAAGTCATTAAATAAGTAAGACAGCGAGCGGTAGTCATATAACTCTATATCCGTTATACAAAACAAAACAGACAGGCTATCATAGACACCCGTAAGAACCAGATGTTTGATCAGGTACCTTGGAGGATTAAGAAAAGATGCTTTTACGTCATTGTTGTCCACGCTATAATGGTTCAGGATCCTTATAGATGTTATTGGAGACCAGATCCTAGAATAAGCGTCTCCTGATGGCTTTATTAACTTTTCCTTTACTCCAGATTCAATCTCTGGAATTTCCATTGGTCTGCGATCGCCGCCCGTTTACCAAATCCATCTTGCACTAGTACATATCACTTTTCGACTTCTATTTGACATCTAAGCAAGTTTTAAAAAATTCTATTTTGATAATGAAATTCGCAAATTCAAGTCCAAAATTACCAATAACAAGTGTTTGAATGAATCATAGATGAGAAAAGTGAGGGAAATGAACCAACAAATAACATGATAATAATGTTGTCGTCATGTGGTGGTCATCCGACATGACGCAATCCTGATACCGACCTAGGTTGGTCAGTTGTCATGACACAATCATGCAAAAAAGTGTTCTTAATATGTACATATGTGTACTATAAAGACGAAGGACATATATGGATATATACATTTGTTCAGAAAAATGAAAAAACCCTATCTCAACAAGATATTCACAACATACACGAAAATTAAAATGAAGAATGACACATCAAATGTAACTCGGTTAAAATAAAAACAATTCTGACTGTCTTAAAAGTATGTCGGATTCGAGAGATATTTAACAAAAATAAAAAGATCTACCCATGACTTTCACGGTAACCTTCAATAAAAAACCGCCGTATGTCTCTACCCTATCCAATCTTAACTTGACATGATACCTTATGAATGTTACAGGTATGAAGATTTACAATAGCATTTGAAAACAGAATAAAACTGCACAAGTAACTCTATCTCCATTATGGGTATAACGTGTCTATATATTGTATCGTGTGCATTATGGGTATAAAATGTCTATATATTGTATCATGTAACTCTATCTCCATTATGGGTATAACGTGTCTATATATTGTATCAGGTTCACAATTGTGTACCAAATGTGATTATCATAAACATAATGAGAAAATATCTTATATACAGGTATGTTGTGGAATGATGTGTATAAACTCATTCTATTGCCTTTCTATTCTTGTGGAGGAATAAAACATCTTCAACATGAGAAAATATTAAATATAAACATTGAATATGGGAATATGAATAATCACGCTTTGTATCAACTTTCCACAACTTGTCATGGTCACTATAATAGAGAAAACAGAAGACATCTGTCAAAGCTGTATGACACAAATCGCCAAGGACATGCGCACTAAAACATGATAATAGTAGAAAATACACGGACTCACCGCAAAAGCAGCGCAATGAAAGGACACACATTTATAAATAAATAAATAATCCTCCATAAAGAGAACAAGGATCAACAGGTTACTCAAAAAGAGAGATCATTAAAATTTTATTAGAAAAGAAACGTTTATAGAATAATATGTTGCTATCAAAATATGTAAGGCGACATCAACTTAAGTAAATAGTGATCCGCCCGTCTGTAAGCGAGCTCGCATCTTTGATCAATAGGAGTCCCGACTAATAGTCAGAGGGGACGAGGATCAGGACCTTGTCTCCTCTGAAAAGGCTTGGACAAGGCCAGTCAAAGAGTCCCCACCGCCCTGCTAGTTTGTGTGCAACACACAGGCAAATGTCTGCATTGGGCTGTAGAGGGACCCAATACAAGAACTATGGTTTTAGCGATGATCTCGACTGTCGATGTCGAAGGCGTTTAATAATTTTAGAACCCGCCGATGTGAAATTATCAGAACCTTTAACACTCCTTAGTTTGTATACTAGATCACCGTAAAAATTAGGATTGGAAATACCGCTGGATACGTATTGTTGAAAAGTCACATTTCCGAATTTAGATAAAATGTCTGAATAAGATCTGTAAAATTTATAAAAAGTTTTTCGAAGTTTATGACATATAACCCCGAGTAAGTAGTTTAAAAGGAATCTGCGAATTTTTTTCGCGTGAAAATCTAAAACGGTAGTGCAGGCTCTAGCGAACCGAACAACTTGACTTACATAAATACCATATCATGGGAGTCTTGGGACATCACCATCTAGATATGGGAAATTTACAATAGGAAATCCAAAGTTATCATGTTTATTTGATATGTTGGTATGAATATTGTTGTTAATAATTTTAATATTTAAGTCCAAAAAAGATGTTTCCTGGTCGGAAGTATTAGCTTTGTTTAATTGAAGTTCAGATAGGAATCCGAATAATCTGTTGGGAAGTCTTGCCATTAAATTGTACGTAAATATTATCCATCAAAAATGTGATGGCATTAGGCAACTCAGTACAAGTCCAATATTTATAATTATCATATTGTTTGTGTTTGTTAGAGAAAAATCCAGATGTAACTGAAGTACAAATGCATGTTTTAAACTCTCTGTTGAAACACCAGCGTCCTACGTCCATCATTCTGTCACGGGAATAGATGTTAACGTCGAAGTCCCAAATGACATATTGATGACTGACCACAATGGTTACCATACTGTTCAGAATTCCGAGAGGACTCCCAATTCCTCGCCTCATTCTACAAGGCATGTGCATTTGGCTGAAGAGTTCGGTTTACTGATTTTTATGATATTGTTAGGAATTATTTGATGACTGTTCAAATACTTGTACTATTACCTTGAAAGAAAAAAGAGGAGTTACCGGCTCAGTTATGTGGCAGAAGTCACCATGGAGCTATACAATACACGAATATAAATAATATAATAGAACATTTAACACATTACAAAAATATTTGATTGTAGTGCAATTACGATACCGACTTAGGACTGTCATTTAATTTGACAAAAGCCAAACAAATGGTGTGGTTAACCGGTTTACGGGCCCACCTTCCCACTCACCGTAACAGCAGAACAATCAAAAGACGTACATTTAAAAATTTATAAATAATCCTCCATGTAAAGAACAAGGGTCAACAGGTATCGCATATGGAGAGATCATAAAATATAAACACGTAAGGTATTGTAAAACACATAATGGTATAAAAATATATGCGACATCAACATGATAAACCGTGCTCTGCCAGTCTGAAAGCGAGCTAAGACCCTAGATCTATAGGAGTCCCGACTAACAGTCAGAGGGGACGAGGTTCAGGACCATGTCTCCTCTGAAAGAGGTTTGGACAAGGCCCGTCATATAGTCCCCACCGCCCTGTTAGTCAGCGTGCAACGTTCAAGTAAAAGTCTGCATAAGGCTGTAGAGGGGCCAAATACAAGACCTATAGGCTTTTTGATGATCTCAATATCATATTGTCTATTTAGGAGACGTTTGACTATTTTATTACATGATAAAATAACGTTATCGGAGCCTTTTACTTTTCTTAGTTTATATACGAGATCACCGTAAAAATTAGGATGGGAAATTCCATTGGATACATACTGTTGAAAAGAAATATTTCCAAATTTAGACAGAAGTTCTGAATAAGATCTGAAGAATTTGCCGAATGTTTTTCTTAGCTTGTGATATCTGTAACCCTGAGTTTAGTAGTAATTTGTAAATTTCGTTTATGAAAGTCCAAAACATCGGTGCAGCCTCTGACAAATCGAACTAATTGAGATATATAGATACCATATGATGGGAGTCGAGGGACATCGCCATCCAAGTAAGGGAAATTTACAATAGGAAATCCAAAATCCTCACGCTTATCATAAATATTAGTATATATTAGGTTGTTGATCATTTTGATGTTTAAATCTAAGAAAGGTGTAGATTTAACTCAAGTATTAGCTTTATTCAATGTGAGCTCTGGTGGATATATTTCTGATATAAATTGTTCGAATTCAGTGTTATCGATAACCAAAATGTCATCCAGATATCTGCAAGTATCATTAAATTTGTCAATGAGGTCAAAACGTTTTGATTTTTGAATAGAAACCATAAAATCCCTCTCATAACAATAAAGAAATAAATCTGCTATCAGAGGCGCGCAGTTAGTACCCATAGGAATCCCAACTATTTGTTGATATATCTTGCCATCAAATTGCACAAAAATATTATTCATGAGAAAATCTAGTGCTTTACATAATTCCTTGCAAGTCCAGTATTTATATGAAGTATATTGTTTGTTGGAAAAGAATCCAGAGTTATTGGAAGTACATATGTACGTTTTAGATTCTCTGTGAAAACACCATTGTATAAGAGACAGCAACCTGCTTTTAATCTAATCATGAGGCAGAGATGTATAAAGTGTAGAAAAATCAAATGTAGAAATTTGAGTCGCTTTGAAATTTAGCGAAAGAAGTTTGTCTATAACTTCATGAGAATTTTTAATCGACCAAAAGTAATTGATGTTACTATTATGAAATGCGACATCACAATATTTGATAATATGATCTTTTATAGCAGTTAGAGCAGACGTAATATGTTTCGATAGTACCGTAGTAGAGCAGTGGCTAGAATTAGATATGAAACGTGATTTATATGGACTTTTATGTAGTTTTGGGAGCCAATACATGGTTGGTAGATCAGATTTATCAGTTTTAATTTTGAAGTCGGACATGGTCATGAGGTGATCGTGCAAGGTGCTCTCTTTTGAGGTAGGGCTTTCAACATATGTATGAGTGGAGTTTAATTCGTTTTTAAGCACTTCAATATAATATAGTTTTCAAACAACTATTATGTTATTACCTGCTTTATCAGCGGGAACAAAGACATATTTAGCATGTAAGTCAGCTATCTTCTTTTTAATAGAATTTGTCGTCAATGTATACGGCTGTTGAAATAAATGCGGATTTTCCGTAAAGTTCTTAATACGGATATCGACAATTCTTAAAATCTCGAATTTCCAATCATTAAGAGCATGAACATTTACCTGTTCTTTTTTACACCAACGTTTACAATATGTAGTTAAAGCATCTTCTATAACGTCACGGCATTTATTGAAATCTAACCTGGACGGTAACCTATATTTAGGTCCTTTTCCAAAAAGGGTGCGCAATTTCTTGTCCGAAATACAGTTTAGGTCACCAGTAATAACATGACCTGCCGGTTTATAAACATATTTAGAATTTTTACAAGAACACGACGAAGGAATAGAGTCTGAAACATCAGGGTTAGATGTGACTTTATTATAATTTAAAATAAGATTTCTTATAGGCTTTTTTTACTGGTAACAAATAAGTGGAGCTTCTAAATTCTCAAAATATTGGGGGATTCTCAAAATATTGAAAAACAAAAGAAAATAATTCTACTGCTTTGGATAGCACTATCTGATATATTGTGCGCGCGGAGGAGCACTACAAGCAGAACTAGCTTTGACACTTCAACTTGGAGAAACCTCATCTTTTCCTCTACTGATTTGCACACTTTTATTAGAATCAATGTGACAACCGGAATACAGCACTACCTAGAAGAGAAAACTGAAGACATCTGACAAAGCTGTATGACAAAAATCACCCAGGATATGCACACAATACATGATAATAATAGAATATACACTGAAAAACGACATTACAAAAATATTCGATTGTTCTGCGGTAACGATACCGGTCATTTGAAATAACAAATGTCATTTAATTGGTGTGGTTAGAATACCAGTATCAGCGTAATCTGATGTTTTGACTTAATATCAAAACAGTTGGTGTCTGTCTTAGTTGGATAAGTAAAGTTGTTTATTTCATCACTGAAGAGAAATGCGCATCTGGTGCACAAAATTAAAAGGTATATATGTTCTATATTTATCATGATATTTGGACTTCAGAGGTCCCAGTGTATAATCATCCACTGGAAATACAATGTAACAATGTATCAACATAGTGTGTAAATACAAAGTCCTAATATGTATAAAGATCCAGTGTATATACAAGGTACCAAACTATAAACATTCAGTGTAAATACCAGGTACCAATGTATAGACATCCGGTGTAAATACAAGGTACCAATGTATAAACATCCAGTGTAAATACAAGGTACCAATGTATAAACATCCAGTGTAAATACAAGGTACCAATGTATAAACATCCAGTGTTAGTAGAAGGTCCTAATGTATAAACATCCAGTGTAAATAGAAGGTACCAATGTATAAACATCCAGTGTAAATACAGGGCCCCAATGTATAAACATCCAGTATAAATATAAGATCACAATAAATGAAAATCAAGTATAAATACACGAAAACAATGTATAAACAGTATTGTTATCTATTATAAATACTATATGACAATGTATAAACCTCCAGTGGAAATACCAGGAAACAATGTATAAACAGAATCGTTATCCAGTGCAAAAACAAAGTACAAAAGTATAAACAATATCTTCGTCCAGTGTAAATACAAGAAACCAAAGAATTAACATTATCGCCACTATAAAGACTTATCAAGAAACGGCGCTGGGATTAGGTAATATGGAGGTGTAAGCATCTCTTGCCAGCCGGTCATATCGGCCTTGAACTCGAAATTTATAACCATATTCGGTATGAATGACTTATGATCTACAACCCTCCAACCACAAAATAGGAACTTGTAGTTGCATAAAAATGTCATTATAGCATAAAAACTACTATCTTCAAAAGAAAAGTATGATTTCAAATAAAAAAAGAAAAAGAAAAAAGAAAAAGAAAAACCACATCAAAATAAAACGGGAAAAAAGTGTAAATACAAGGTAAAAAAGTACAAACGTTGTCTTCATCCATTGTAAATACACTGTACCAAAATATAAACGGTATCTACATCCAGTGTAAATACAAAGCACCAAAATATAAACATTGTCATCATTCATTGTTAATACATGATACCTAAACAAAAACAGTCAACATCCAGTGTAAATACAAGGTACCAAATTATAAACAATATCGTAATTCTCCGTAAATAACAAAACAAGATGCAAGATGTAAGGAAAGAAAGGTGGGATATTCTCATATTCTTTGTTTATATTTAGTACTTTTCCATGTTGAAGATGTTTTATTTCTCCATAGGAATCAAAATTAAATCAGAAAAGCAATAAAATATTACAAGTCTATACAAATTAATTCATAACCTACCAGTATCATTAAGTTTATGATAATCACATCTAGTGCAGAAATGTGAACATGATACAATATATAAACATTTTATACCCATAATGTATCGAGAGTTATATGTGCTGTTTTATTCTGTTTTCAAATGCTGTGGTAAATCTTAATACCTGTAACATTTATAAGGTATGTTGTCAGGTTGAGTTCTGATAGGGCAGAGACATACGGCGGTTTTTGTTGAAGGTTACCGTGAAAGTCATGGGTAGATCTTTCTATTTTTGTTAAATATCTCTCGAATTCGACATAAGACAGTCAGAATTGTTTTTATTTTAACCGAGTTCCATTTGATGTGGTATTTTTCATTTAAGTTTTCGTGTATGGTATGAATATCTCGTTGAGGTAGGTTTTGTTGTTTTTTTTCTGAACAAATGGTATATATTCGTTTATGTCCTTCGTCTTTATGTTACACATATACACATATTAACAATACTTTTTGCATGATTGTTTCGTGAGAACTGGCCGTCGTAGGCCGGTATCTGAATTCCGTCATGTCGGATGAACACCCAAGATGGCAACATTAATTTCATGTTGAAACTTATAGGAAAATGAATTATGAATGTTCACTTGTTAAATGTGTTTAAACATCATAAGAGGTTTTCTTTTTCATTCCCCCTTTTTTAAATAAGGGGGAGGGGGAGCTATCCTACTATAGTCTGGTCCCTCTGAAAATCATAGTGGTGCTGAATTTCCTAACACCTACAATATATAATGAAGATTTATATTATTTTTCCTTTTATTCATTTTCCCCACTTTTTATCACAGACAACGCAAGACTAAGTGTTATATCGTTATAAGTGATTTAAGGCAATATCAAACTTACTTATCTATATGGTTGCAACAAAATTTCATTTAAGAGGAAATAAGAGTACCGACGGCCATGTACAGCAACAGCCTATTTCTTCTGTATTGCATTTACCTCCCATGTGTAGGATTCAATTAAAGACTTTTAAAAATACTGCACAGTCTGCGAACTTCAGCGGTATTACGCTTGGTTTTAGACCGAGATTCCGGTTACACGTCAGTATCCTACCTTGGTGGATAAAACAGTGTCCCAGTTACTCGTCAAAGTCATACCATGGCGGAAGACACAGTGTTCCGCTCCACTCATGCCGGATGAGATAGTGTCCCGTGACTCGTCATCATCCAATTATGGTAGATAAGACAATGTCCCATTGACTCGTTAGTGGGCTATGATGGTGGATCGTCAGTGTCCTACTATGGTGGATGAGACAGTGTCGCGTTAGTGTCCTTCTACGGTGGATGATACAGTGTCCCAGCGTCACGTCAGTGTCCTACTATGGGGATGAGACAGTTTCCTGGTGACTCGTCAGTATCATGCCATGAAAGAGGAGACAGTGTCCGATATATAATATAATATATGTAAAATAGGGTTTTATATATCATATAACTGAAGTTGACACCAAGGCTCCCATTCGGCATATGGGACGTGAACTGATTATGTAAAGTAGTCTCATAGTTTGTTGTTACACGTTGCTATATGTGCAATCCTTGTGTCATAACTAATTTTTGTATAAGGAATTATAACCGTGGCTTAAAACTAACCTATATTCTGTGACTATGGAACTCGAGCTGTCAACTTCCTTAGGTACTTGATTTTCTTTTATTACATGTTTATTTTGTTTCCAGAATACTACAAGAACATAGAACAAATGATTTCCCCAGCAGAGAGCAGCAACGGAACAGATCATGGCAAAGGGCGACGAAAAATTAACTTAGCTGTGGTTATAGAAATGATATATCCATATGGATTCAAAGTAGAAGCACTTGCAATGCTTCAGATCGCTTGGCCTATTGTAAGTATACGTACTCTAGAATTATCGATTGTAATGCTAGTGGCTAAGATACAGAAATTTGGATTTATTTTCAACAAGTGCAAGTTAAGAATAAGATGGGATCCTGTGCTTGATTTGCAAAATTACTACAAATTTATTCATTGTCCAACAGATGAAGAACGTTTTACAATTTATATGAATTTAACACATAAGAAATGTATATTCATTATACGATATTATATTTTGAGTCGTTGCTCATTAACAAAAGATCCATTGAAATATGTTGAATAAAAACAAAATATGCAACAGAATAAGACGGATAATATTATAGTGAATAAGACATCAAAATATGTATATGTACGACTATTTTATTATAATTATCATTTCTTTCAGAAAAACAAATAGTTTAAATATATAGACATTATTATTTTACGCTTTTTTGAAATTTATGGACCCCTGAAAATGGTGTCCTTGAATAGTAAGCATCCGCCATGAATGCCTTATTACGGTACACATGAGATGATTGAGTACGAACATAACAAATCAGTGGTAAACGGAAAATGAAGGGAACGCTATAATATATTAAGATCATGTCATTGTCTTGAAACTTGAGGACAAAAACAATGTTATTGAAATGATTTGGTGGGAAGTGCAAGAGTAGATTATAGCGTGACATTGAAGAATTTTCCTCTGTATAGGTTTTGACGAGGGTTGTACAGTTCTTGACGGTATTCATAAGCATATTGTTCTCCGGACAGCTGGGAAAAGTCGCTTTAGATAGTGTCTCGCTAGCCATGACAGTAAGTTAACATTATCGGAGGTGTACATAGTGTACACTTCTTAGGGTAGCAATGCACTATGAATTCTCGTAATCTTTTGAAATATTTATTATAAAGCATATTGAGAGGTGGATGTGAAGTACACATCATAAAAATATGAGGAATATATGATAAGTATACTGTTCTACAGACAAATTACACTGTTTAATATTTGGGTGACCATTTTACAAAGGGGTCCTAAGTCGTAAATCCCAAGTCGTAAATTTTTAGAACTTATAACTAAGACTGGGACCGTTTTACAAAAGCTGTCCCAGTCGGAAGTCGTCGGTCTTAAGTCTACAACGTTTAATATTCAATTTACGTTGGCTTTGAATCAACTATTCGCATTGTTAGTAAATAAATATAGCTCAAGTATGTTATTTGAGATACAGATATTATTTGTAGTAAGTACTAAAACCTAGAAGAAAGCAAATGCACACGATTTCATTACTGAATACAGTAATTAAACTATTACCTTTATCAAGTATTTGCATGATCATGAGGGATTATCCCACAAGTTTTATACCAATATCGTGCAATAAGTGGCAAAGTAAACAACGACAAAGTACCAAAGGGTTACCATATCTCGTGGTCCATGGGATAAAAGGACAGTATCGTGTATAGTATCATATTCAGACAAATGCGAACCCCAATCAAATTGAGGTGACACCTGCTGTCCGGGAGGAGTAAGCGTCCTCTAGTTGCATCAAACATCCGTCGCAAAAGTCCTGCAACAACTTTTCAAGTAGAGGAAGTAAGTACATAAATATACACATATGAGCACAAGAAGGAGACAAGAATGTAACTAAAATTCTGGCGTTGGAAATGCAAATGTCTGTGTATATACATATTATGTCAAATCAAGTGTAGAAAAAAATCAGATGGTTAGTTTTTGTAGTCAGGTCCAAAATATCGGTTAACATTCTTGAAAGGGGGGTCTGAAATTGAACCAGATCGATAATAGAACTTCCTCAGTGACAACACTACTGGGCCGAAAAACCCCCGAGCATCCCCCTTTCCTATGATAAACTCTGCAAAACTCTGAAAAACATTAAAGTCTACCATGAAAAACACTGAAACCCCTGACAACCCTGATAAACACATAAAAACTCTGAAGTCTACACTTGAAAACTCTGAGCAACACTGACGACCCTGAAAAACTCTGAAGTCTACACTAAAAAAACTATGAAAAACACTTACAACCCTGAAAAACTCTGCAAACTCTGGAAGAAACTCTGATGCCACTGAAAAACTCTGTAAATATCTAAAAATAAAACCTCTGAAAAATATCGATGTCTACCGAGTTGCCCTCGCGGAAAATTCTATTAGGTACGTTCTATAATATTAGTCCTTATAATGTTTCGCTGAAATCTGTCTATATTACCTATTATATATATTAAATGTGATGACATTATAGCGATGAATTAGGAAAAATTCTCACATTTATATTCTACCATTTTTAAACGTATTATTTCAAAGATTTTTAAAGATCATTTTACTGATATATTGTTCCTATTCTGACTTTCGTTTGTAATAACTATAGAACATATATACCTTTCAATTTTGTGCACCATATGCGCATTTCGACAAGTTATGTCTCTTCAGTGATGCTCGTGGCCAAAAGATTGGAATTCACATGATATATAAAAATATGAAGAGCAGTGTTGAAACCAAAATGACCGAAAAGTGAACCAAAAAATCTATCTAAGGACAGAGCTATGCATGAGGAGATATTCCATAGTTTGAAGTGATTTACATAATTTCATGACTGTAACATTATCTTAACATATACAGTTTAATAAATCACAGTACGATAACATGAAATATGTACTAGGCAAAAACAATTTTATGGACACAGGACTTTCCAACGCGATGTCGCTTGCTTAACTGATCAATTTAAGGAAAGAAAGAAAAAAAAAAGGAAAAAAAGGAAAAAATAGAAAAGAAAAACCAAAAAAACCAAACGAACGGACAAACAAATAAACTAACCCGCAACATTAATCTTGCAGCGATATTTTTGTAAATATCTCTGTTTCATAGATGTGCATTAAGGGAGGGGAATTGAGTACAATATATAGGACAAGACATTTTAAAATTTATTTATTTATTTATTTATTTATTATAAAGACGTCTTATTTTTGGCACATTTCAGCCAGTGGACTTAATTTATTTACTTGTTATTTATTTATGTATTTATTTACAATAAAAACACTGCAAGAATCACTACAAAAATAATTAAATTTAAAAAAATCGCTGGCCGAATTGTAAATAAAAAAATTGACGTAAAGATGATGGATAAATCCAAACCATAAGTCCGAAAATCATGAAACTAGAGGACATACAAAATTTGTGAAAATGAAAAGCAAGTGGAAAATAACAAAATGTGTCTACTTGAAGAGCATTTGTGAACCCCTCTGATGGAGTGAGATCAGGTGCGCGGGGAGAGTGAGCATCTCCTGCTTGCCAGCAACACCCGTCACATATACCAAGTAGAAAGAGTCAAATCGTGTAAATTCCATATATATTTATATAAGTAGAAGTCGAAGTAGGTAACCTTCTAGTAAAGAAGGTGTCAAGTCAGTAAAATGATCGGAATCGGTCTCAATCCAGAATATCATTTGAAAGTCTGGATAACGAGATATCATATGGAGTAATAAGAGTCTCGTAACGACCATAGAACTTCCTCAGTGATGTTGCTAGTCTAGCACATATGTAACTCTGGTTGAGTAGCTTATCTAAAAAGTCGTTTAGCCCTCAGAACAAAGTCACTGTAATTTGAACATGGTCTGGAATAATGTATTAACTAAGATATGAATACGCCGTATGAGGACGATGATGGAATGTTGCTACTTATGAAAGGAAAGTATGTGATGTTTATTTTACATCTTTTGCAGCCTTTGTAGAGACTCCACCCAAATATTGTTATGCTACGACCTTAAGGCCAAAGTCCACCCCTTTCAAGTTTAAAAGCATTCATGATTAATTTTAATAAATCAATATTGCACTCTTTATAAATTAGGAGCCATTTACCGATATAAAGCTGTGAAGTTGCGATAATTTAATTCACTTTAAAAAGTGTCGAAATTAAGTGTACGTATTCCTCTCTCGCTACAGGTTGTGATACAGTTACTGATTAATTTGTATGTAAATTAACGAAATAGAATGGCACTTTATATAACAGTTTTACAAATCTCACTTTTCGCATGTACTCCATAATATAGCTATCATCAGAGGAAAAGCGGCAGAAACAGAACTTAAATAATTGATGTTGTTTAGTTTATAATATAAAAGTTAATAAATGATCCTGTGTAAAATGAAATCTTCCACTTTCGAAGTATGAATAAGTCACTGTTAAAATAATGTTTTAATTTTGCCAATAACACATTTTACGAATACATTCATTCGCACAGCTCTCGGTTACATACTACAGTACACATTGCATAGTCATACTCATAGGCATACACTATACCGTATGCGATTGCATACAGTATGCAAGATAGTTACAGAGCTGGAGAGAGCTTACACTAGCGCTTTGGGGTTTTTTCTGTATCTTTAAGTCTTAATATTACATACGACTTTCGGTTGGTTTCAGGGAGTCTTTTGGCCTGTTCTGTTATCATCAAGGATGACATTTTTCAGTGAAAAAGTAATTTAGTGGGAAAAACCTCTATGCATACATTTGTGTTATATTTAAGTAATATAAGCATATTAATCAATATCGAAGAAGTACCAAACCGTTAATCATTCTCAAAGTCTAAGGACAGATACAAAATCGTGCAAGTTTCAAAAAGGAACTGTTGTGAACCCCGAAATACTGAAAAACTTCGAGGTGAGACCAGGTGCTCGGGGAGAGTAATCGTCTCCTGTTTGCATACATCACCCATCACAGCAGTTTTCAAGAAACATGTCAAAATCAAGAGTTTTGGTTTCCAAATTCTACATACGAAAGTACAAAATTGGTATACAAAGTCATATTTGGTGTTCACTGAACAGTTCATTTAGTCGCATTCCAGACTATTATCAATCATTCTAGAAAGAGGCACATCATATTTTCGTACAAGATCCCCATAGCGACCGTAGAATTTCCTCAGTATCAGACGTTCTGTAACATATCCCTGCATGAGCAACTTAGTGGCCAGTCGTTTAGCCCTTGGAATAAAACCGTCGTATAGAGAACAGGCCCTTGCGTATCTATAAGTTGAGATATAAAAACTCCATATGCAGGTGAGGACGGGTTTTGCTGCAAAGAAACGGGAAGTTAGTTATTTGGAAGTTAAAATCATCATGTTTGTCATACAGAGAGGTGTTCAAATGACCATCATTGCGAAAATTAAAAA
This sequence comes from Pteria penguin, assembly GCA_035048485.1. Classification (NCBI taxonomy): domain Eukaryota; kingdom Metazoa; phylum Mollusca; class Bivalvia; order Pterioida; family Pteriidae; genus Pteria; species Pteria penguin. Next base: position 1,978,625 of record CM068582.1, on the reverse strand, counting down.
TATATCCAGATACGAAGCGGAATTATTGCTCTCGGTTGTCTCTTAGATTTTGATATAATGTATAATATATAGATTACGATTCACTTTCATGTATGTATTATTTTATGATTTAATAGAGATTTTTCCTTAATTTTATACTTCACTATAAAAGTTATTTATAATAATCATAGAAGTTGGATTTTCTACTAATTCTTGCTCCAACTCCTGGATCTTCCACCCTCTTGTTGTACACTTGTAATAAACATGTAAATATTGGCTAAACATTATTTAAATTTCTTCTTTGTTTTGTAAATTGTCATATTACTATGTCATCATTGCTTAACATGAAATTTAAATGCATATGTAAAATTGTGACTGGACCAGGAAATTGAACCCAGAACCATCAATTTTGAGATTGACAATTTTACATTGAACTAATTTAGACAAATGTGAATTTGAAATACAGGGTAATACCGTACATGTAGCGTGGAAGTTGGAAAATCCTCGTTGCCACGGTGGGCTGTCCACGTCTGTCCTCCGTGGACACCTCGCGAGGCCACTTTTCTGTCCACGTTAATGCTTTCTAATAGAATTTGCCATCTACCTGTACTTGTCCTCGCGAGGTCAAAAACGGACAAGTTTTTCACACCTTTTACCTGTATTTGTCCTCTGGTGGTCAAAACGGACAAGGTTTTCACACCTTTTAATTAACACGTCCCCCACTGGACGTAAGGGATATTACATAGATGGGCCGGTATTTTGCAAATGTATCATGAAATATTTCGTTAAATAATACAAAAGGAAAGAAAAAAATGACCGTTTTTCAATGACCACGCCAGTAGATAGCTTCAGATTGAGACAAGACTGGTTTCAGAGTTGAACTACATACGGCACTGATAATAGCCTTTACGTTTTTTGAGTTGTTTTATTGTATTTGTTCAGTCAACCGAAAAAGTAACATGTTTGCCTGTTAAGTTTTTTCCACATGCATGTAATTCTTCATTTAAAAGACGAATTTAGAAGAATCTATCTGAAGTTTAAAAAATGCAAATTGCTCACACGATTTACACTCTTATTATATTCAAAGTAATTCATTATATTCATATTGTGGTTTTAAAAATATAAATGCCTTATCAAATAAAACCAATCTACCGACCTTTATTAAATAATGTTATCATTTGAATAAAGGTTCATAATATTCATAATAAATTGAAATACTGTTTAATATTTGTTGACTACGTGATTATTTATTTCCGCGTAAAAAATTTCAAAGAAATTCTTTTGTGTTCTGATTAAGTAATTAGCTATTTTAAGCAAAAGTAATGATCTTAATCATTGCATGAAAGGTTAATTAAAATCATTATAAAATACCTGTTAAAGTATGTTTTTACAATTAAGTGTCGCTAAAGACTTCTTTCAAGTACCGGTAACTCTTAAAGAGCGAGATCAAAAGAAGTGAGACGTACTCCTAATTAAAGAAGTTATAATAAAATGATATTTTCAAAACTCCACATTTCATTCAAAGTTGTCAACATGCTTCGTAGACGCAGGACGCTTAAGCAATCTTCATATTTTCTTGTACGGTTTTTGTGTGACGACACTTTGCAAGTACGCACCAGGCAATTTTTCAGAACTGATGCTGCGAAAATAAAACTGTTAAAACTTCAATATTCTTCATTAAAGTGTCCAAGGTTCCTACGGGTCTGTGTTTGTCATAAAATAATTATAAATATTGTATACACACGGCCGTATTCGGGGAATAAATGATACGATACTGTACAAAACTGCAAAAATGCAATGTTGCATATGCAATATGATCATTCATGTGTGAACCAACTTTTTTTAATTTGAGCCACAGAGGTGTGAAAATCTCGTGTGAAGACTGTCATACATGTACATACCAATGCATATACATGTATTCTATCGTTATATGTTGGTGTGTATTAATAAATTGTGTACTAGCATTACTATTTTATATTTGAAAATTAATTATCATCAGATTTCTTGTGATTTATTACTCCCCCTCAACAGCAAATTCTAAGAACCATATCTCCGGCAAAGGGAGAAAACCCAAAAATGAATACCCCCCCCCCCTTCTTTTATTTGTACTTGTTGATAATGAAGAATTGTACGATGTTTCAGTCAAATATCTTATTCGCCAATACAATGGGCGATTTTCCTATTGCAAGTCTAAGCATTGTGCTGTAAGCCTACAGGGCAAAAAATTTAAGTGAAAGATCGACGCCACCTAACGACCGAGTTAAAGTAACGACACGTCAACCCCCAAACCCCAACCCCCCCCCCCCTTCTCTCTCTCTCTCTGCTGTGCACGAGATATCGTTTGCAAACGTATTTTAAACTTTTTCAATACAACCAAAATATATATTTGTGTATGTATTAATGTAAAACATGCAAGATTCAGTGTTCAGTCGGGTCATCATCTTTAATATATAATTGCATGATCGTATCCGTGAAATTAATACAAAAATAGATACGATCGTATTGGGAAAGAATATGTAACGAGACAAAACAATAAAAAAAAAAGGGGGGGGGTCCTCTCTGTTTAGGTCAAATGGCACTTAGTCCAGGTAACCTTACGACTGGAGCACGCGTGTTGTGTGAAGTCTATTGTTCTACTTCACCCTGGTAGCGAATAAGGGTTTGACTTATGACACTGATTAATACACGGAATTAGACGATCGTATCCGATGAAATCATAAGATACATACGGCCCTATATCTGGCAAGAATATGTAAGAAGCTAAGAAATTTAAAGGGAAGGGGGGGGGGTGTTTCTGAAAGATACTTTTCTTTCCTGTTTAGGTAAGAAAACGATCGACACTCTAGTTTCCCTTGCGACTCCAGTGCGCATGCTTTGTCTTTTGTTCTGAGATTATAAATATTTTTCAAAAGTTTGCCTGCACTTCACCAGGAAGATAAAAGAATACATAAAAAAGAAGAAACCCGACCAAAGAAAATAATAATGAATAAAATAGAATGAAGATCAATGTCCATATGTATTAATATTTACCAGAATTAATCAATCGTGTATTTCATCGTAATCGCATGTAATATTTCAAAATCTGAATATGTTTATCAGAGCAATCAATAATGAATATCATATCACATATAATATGAATTTATTTGATTTTAAAGTCGGCTTTACTGAACTGACCCCACAAGTAGTAATTGCGCTCTTCAATTGGGATCGTTGCCTTCTTTAATTAAGAGTCCGAAATAGGTATTACAAAGAAACTCGGCACACTCTCGGAATAATAAATCATTTTTTGTGTGCATGTCCTTGGTGACTTTTGTCATACAGCTTTGTCAGATGTCTTCAGTTTTCTCTTTTAAATCACACTTATACACGTATCTGTACAATAACCAATCAGCTTGTCTTTACCGATTTCATTCAAATACCATTGATGCACTTTTACTACAAGTAGATATACGGGTATAAAGAACGTAGTTATACGTCCAAACAGGGACGTATATATCTAAAACATTATATACGTCCGTGCTCCAGGTGCGCACTATATTTTCAATTTTTATATAAAAAATGCGTTCTAGTTTTAAAAATATTTAGAACAGCAGAATACCTTAAGATACATTTCAAACGTTCATTGTGTAATCAAGCAGAGGAGATTTAAAAAGATGTTAAATGATTATTAATCAAGATATCTTTAAGTCTAATTTCGTTATTTTTCATGCTTCACTGAACAAACACAATACGCATCATCATAAGGTCGCTTCCTTCTTAGCACTATCATACCTATTTACCGGGACATATTTCGTGTCCACGTTTGACCGTCTGACGGCGCGGACACAGGTAAATGACCACCTATATACGCGGTCAATATGGCCGATATACAGGGACAGTGTCCACGCGTGTCCGCGGCTTTACACGCCCAAATCCAATGTCCACGGTACATGCACGGTATGAAAAATTCACAGATGCAATCAACAATGGATGACTGATCCATCAACAATGAACTTAAGACATCTGACAAAGCTGTATGACAAAAATCACCAAGGACATGCACACAATTCATGATCATAATAGAATATACACTGAAAAACGAAATTACAAAAATATTCGATTGTGCTGCGGTTACGATACCGACTTAGGACGGTCAATTGAAGTAAGAAACGTCATTCAATTTGTATGGTTAACGGATTTACGGGGTACAATCATTATTCACTTTTAATGTCGTTTCTTCACAATTAAGGAAAGTATTGATTTATTTTTGCTTTCTTTGATATGATGATGCATAAAATAGTTGGAGATGACTGTGATCTGCATGTTGTGTAGTACTCAATCTTAATCTTGTACTAAATGTTTTATTAATACAAGTATATGCAGTAGTTCAAAGCAACCAACAAAGTTCTTAGCATTTACAAGTAATTTACCTTGATCTTTACATTCATATAATAACATTAAACCATGCAGATTTTATAATCATATACTGCTAAATGATGACCAAATGAGGTTTTCCATGGAAAGAAACAATAGCAAAAAAAGAAAGAAAAACAAAAACCCCAAATGTGTTCACAAATTTAGATGTATTATACAATAAAGACATTGACTGATTAAATTATGACTATTCTTGACAATTACCTGTAATCGAACCTGTAACTTATAAATCAAATTGGTATAGAATGAAAATGAAACAAAATATAATTTTTAAGCGGATGAAACCAAGTTAGTTACAATTATATTGCTGCTAACCTGACAAATCTCAATAATTATCTCAAAAGTTCAGAATCTTTTGGTTCCGTTGGAACGTTTTTGTCATTTATACCCTTTTTCCTGATGTTATGTGGCTGTGACATTTTCTACACAGTGTTTGTTCACATCTATGTATATGTACAGTGCTGTATTATATTGTTTCCTCTGTATGTCAGGGTATTCACGGCGGGTGTGGCTAGCAAAACAGGAGATGCTCACTCCAACCGGGCACCTGGTCTCACCTCTGAATATCAGGGGTCCGTGAATGTCCACTGTGGTACATTGTTGTTAGTGCCATGGTCATGTGACACCAGTAACTTTCGTATTTTTAATTGGATCAACTCTTTATATTGCAACAAATCACTCTATTCTTTTCTTCCTCTCTTTTGGAATCCGTTGATCTCCATCATTCTGCACGATAACACAGAACAACGTTGTGGCATGTAGATGATCGATTAAAGACAGATCGATCACACGTATTTGTTGTTTATAATTTAAAACGTCGTCAAACGTGCACTTAACCAACGAATTATCATTCGTGTAAAGAGAAAAACCAAACCGAATGAAAGTTTTTCACTACGTCGACATAGAAAAATTTTCTTGGATGAGATATACCTCTAACTTTTGAACCAATCAAAATTCGTGTTACATGTAAAATTAAATGATCAAACTATATGAAATTACGGGCGATATATACTTTGATTTTGAAAGGACAGGGTTTTTTATGTAAGACTTCGATGTCATAGTCATCAGGGCGAGCGCCTCTGAATTTGCCACTACTATACATGACCCTAACTCAATACATTCTTACAGTAAGTAATAAGGAAGTAGACCATGGGCCAGTATAGACCCCCCCTTTCCAAAAGGACTGATGCCTGCCAAACAAGAGTCTGCATGTTGGACTAAAACCAAATGACTTAAAAGACGTCAAAATTGAGCGAAAAGTCTGAATTTTATTGGAAAAAGCTGAAAAAAAAGGAAAAAGAAATATTTTTAGAAAAAAAGTATCATTTTATTGAATTCAATTGCATGCATATTAAGTAAGTAGTGATATCACAAAAGGCAGATACGTTATTACACTGATATATTTAAAATTATTCGTTGCTTTTTCTAGCAACATTATTGAACATTATTACAGATATATTTAAAATTATTCGTTGCTATTTCAAGCAACGTTATTGAGTATTTTATGGGACAAAATGTGCATATGTCATTCGAATGAAAGAGCAACAAATAAACACGTAAAATTTTAAGTTAAAGAAAGATATTGTCCTTTAAACTTTGTTACATTACGCTGGTATAATAAAAACAAAGGTTAATTAGTATATTTTAACTGTGTTAAAATTTTAACTGTGTTAAAATTATTGGTAAAACAGGGGCGGGGGTGGCGTTAAACCTAAAGGTCATCACATGACAATACATGGATGCAGTCTCTACATAGGTTGCAATACGAGTGAAACAGACAGCATTGTGTAATTTAAAATGAATGACAAGCGATATCCTTTGTGGTCGATTTGTTATCAGTATTGGGTTATTTAATTCGCTTTTCGTATAAGATTTATAGGTACTAATCACATTCCAATATCATCTATTTATTTATTTATTTGCTTTTATCATTTATTTATCTATTTTTCATTCATTCATTATTCAATTATTTATTATTTATTCATTTATCTATAGTTCTAGAGTTTTTTACATTTTCAAAATGCTGTAAAATGCTGTATGGTTTTCTCTTTTCTCTCTTTCTTGTTATTGCTCATTCACTTTTTAATACACATTTATGATACAGCGATATTTACCAGGGATATATGCACATATATTTTAATTTGGAAAATCTCCAAATATATATATGTATATATAATTCTCGGTAAGAAAAACCTTTGTAGTACAGTGTACATCTGCTTGGTTTGTTTTGTTTGGGTTGTCTCCCCCCTCTCTCTATCTATCTATCTTTCTATCTATCCATTCATCTATCTATCCATCCATCCATCTATCTATCTATCTATCTATCTATCTATCTATCTATCTATCTATCTATCTATCTATCTATCTATCTATCTATCTATCTATCTATCTATCTATCTGTCTGTCTGTCTGTCTGTCTGTCTGTCTGTCTTGTAACTTTTGTGAGTATGTTTTGTTTTGTAAATTGTTTTAGTTTAGTAGTTCATGTTATCATACTGTGATTTTACAAACGTAAGCCAAGATAGGAACAATGCACTTGTAAAATTAATGTTTAGGGAATCGTTAAACTAATTTTACTTTACTTCAAAACCTCGCACAAAGAAATGCGAGATATGTTTTTTTTTTATTTTCCAATTTTTTTTTCTAATTTACCAGTAATTAACTCATCACATTTTACATACATTAATGCTCAAAGGGCTTATAGAAGGGACCGTAAAGAAGTACGCGAGACCGCCACTGCACGACCAGAGGGCAATGCGGTAGGTGTCAGTGTTTTTCAGAGTTATGTAAAGTTTTTACAGGGTAGTCAGTATTTTTCAGGTTTTCAGTGTAGATATGTAGAGATAAAAGTATGTTGCTACTCAGGAAAGGGAAGTTTGTGATAGTGAAGTTGAAATCGTCACGTTTGTCATAAAGATTACCAATGAACTATCGTCACTAATTGATATATTAAATTTTATATTTACATTTGTCAGACTTTATATCTAAATTCAGTTATCAGATTTATCAGATTAATTATCACGTTTATCAGATTTTATATTTACATTTAGTTATTTTAAAAATTGCGTCCTCAAAATTTTCATTCATAAGTTCTAAATATCTAAATTGTATTTCAAATTGATATACCTAATGTATTTAAATTTTAATCAATTATTTCAGATAGTGAGTGTTTTGGGGTTTTCTATCATAGAGGGGCTATCTACAGCTCTCGATACACTCTTCACACAGGTCAGATACTACTACTACTACTACTACTACTACTACTACTATTACTACTACTACTACTACTACTACTACTACTACTATGACTACTAATAATACTAATACTACTGCTAATATACTGCTGCTGCTGTTCATATTTCTGCTATTTATACTTCTATGAAACACAGGTTGCACGGTCGTCGCCGTAATGGCAACATCAAAAGGCATGGTAGGTTAGATAGATCATTAGACGATCCACTGCGGATAGCCAGAAATAAAAGTTGTCACGAACTTCTACATGCATTATCTTCTATTCCAGTCATCAGATTAAAACCTATCCTGGATGAGGCTGATTTAAGAAGTTTACGTTACAAGGATTGATTTATATTTAGAATGATTATAGTATTTTCATATAACAAACTTTATCCACGTATACCATCTTTTCCTCCTAAATTTTAATTTGTAAATAAAGATTCAGTCTGCTTAATATATCTAATATTTTTCGTGATCATAAAAGTTAAATCTAAAATTCCTCAGTATTTCGTACCACCCCTGATTTGCTATCGGTATAAAAACCTTATATTTAATTATAATGCAGTCATATCTTATCTTAATTCTCTTGAATCTATTCCATCGTCCTGTTCGTGTAATAATTCTAATTCATTCCTGCGAACCATATTACTACAGGTGATTCTAAATGTATTTCGGACAAATATCTACGTTCACTTTTTAATAAAATAAAAGGCCAAAGTATAGATTACCTCCCAGAATAGATTTTACCAATTGCCGGGATATTGTTGAAGAAGCATTAAACACTTATTGTAAACAATGGTGTAAAAATACATGCCTTGAATGACTGGAAAAGTGAAATCTTAAAAATTACCGGTATTCGAATGAATAATTTTACAATTAATCTTCATTTATTTAATAAAATATAAATTTATTTTTTTAGGATCTCCAGATATATATTTTGTGAAAAACCACTCTGAATCTAAATATAAGTACTCTGAAGATGATATCAAAAGCATGCCGACTTTCTGACTGACAATATATATGTCGTGTTCGGTGACCAGGTCTTCCAACAAACTATCGGAAACCCTATGGGGACTAACTGTGCTCCTTTACCAGCCGATTTGTTCCTTTCGTCGTACGAAATTGACTTTATACAAAATCTTGTAAGTCAAAATAAGAAGCATTTTGGCATTGTCCTTTAATTTTACATTCAGATATATTGATGATGTACTATCTATAAACAACAAAAACTTTGATACATACGTACATACAATATATCCCAAGGAACTTGAAATTAAGGACACTACGATATCCATTTCATGTGCTTCATATTTAAATCTGCTCAATGATATTGACTGAGTTGGTAAACTTACTACTTCAATTTATGACAAACGTGATGACTTTAGTTTCCCCATTGTTAACTTTCCATTTACTAGTAGCAACATTCCTTTATCACCTGCTTACGGTGTTTATGTATTCCAATTGATTCGATATGCGCGAATATTGCTCTTTCATTTATCGAAGCCAATTACTAGGAGAAAAGTTACTCAAACAAGGATATGAGATATCACGACTTATGTCAACATTCCGCAAATTTTACGGTCGTTATGAAGACCTTATTTGCTCATATAATGTATCGTTGTCTGACATGTTGACTTCCTTATTTCACAGTAACTAAACCATCTGTATGACCTATACTATATAGCAGTATCCTTACTGCTTAGGACATATACCTATTTTGACTACGGCTGTGCCGTTTCCTAATTCTGTGACAGCGAATAATACTTTTTCGCTTATACTTATGGCATCACGACGGGTGTGACCAGTCGGCAGGGGATGCTTAATCCTCCATGGCACCTGATATTTCTGTTTTGACAGAGGTTCGTAATTGCTAATATTTTATTTACATATGTATTGTCGTGTTTCTTCGACTTCGAGTGGATATCGGATCAATATCTTTGATTTGTTCTTATTCAAACAGCCACACATTATACCAGTCCAGTCTATAAAAAAGAAAATGCCTGATTTACATAATACTTCTGTCTTCGTACTTGCTGACAAAGCAGCTAATAATATTATCATTGTTTGAAAAATATGCTATATTACAGTTCTTAAAACTAAATTGAACTCTGCTTCTACATGTGTTGAAACCCCATTGTTTAAAGACAAGATCCTATCTGACCATTGTAAAGCTATGTGTGACTTCAATTTAAGCAAAGCAGGTGTGGCCTAGTGGATAAGGTGCTCTGCTCGTGATCGAGGGGTCCCGGGTTCGACTCTTGCCCTGGGCATACTGGTGTTCTGTCTGTCGGATGAGACAGTAAAATCCGAGGTCCCGTGTCACAGAAGGCGTGGCACTTAAAAGATCCCTTACGGCTTCGGGTGGGTCCGTTGCAAAGGTCTAAATTTGTATGCAATGTATCAGGCAGATGCCGTCATCATATACGTGAAATAATCGTGGAGTGAGGTAAAACAATAATCAATCATTCAATCAACTTAAGCATTGATAAAAACGATCTTCCAACAAGGTATTGGCTTCCGAAATTACACAAAAATCCATATAAATCACGTTATATATCAAATTATAATCATTACTCTATAACTTTCTAGACATTTCTAGACATATTACCTCCTCTCTTACTTCAGTTAAAGGCCATGTTATCAAGTATTCTAGTGCTGTTATAGCAATAGTAATGTGAATTACTTTTGGTCTATCAAACATTCTAAGGAAGTCTTTGAAAAATTCCGTTTGAGAAATTTTGAGGCAAATAACATTTCTACTTTTGATTTTTCGACACTATATACCTTTCTACCTCATGACTTAATCAAAACCAATTGTTGTCTCACATACGCTGGTGTTTCAACAGAGAGTCTAAATCACACCCCTGTACTTCAGTTACACTTGGATTTTTCTATAACAAACAATATGATAAGGATGAATATTGGACTAGTAATGAGCTGTGTAATGCTATCACATTTTTGATGGATAATATTTATGAACAACTGAATGGCAAGAATTATTAACAAATTATTGGATTCTTATGGGCACTAATTGCGCTCCCCTTATTGCAGATTTATTTTTATGTTGTTATGAGAAAAACTTTATGCATTCTATTCAAACCCTTAAATGTTTCGACCTGATTGATAAGTTCAATGACACCTCTAGATATCTTGATGATATATCTCTGAGTTTGAAAACTATATAACTGACATTTATCCATCTGAACTTAAATTAAACAAAGTCAATACTTCCGACCAGGAAACACCTTTTTCTTAACATCAATATTCATACCAATATATGATAAACGCGACGACTTTGGATTTCCTATTGTAAATTTCCCTTCTCTAGACGATGATGTCCCCAGACTCCCATCATATGGTATTTAAATTAGTCAATGAGTTCGCTAGAGTTTGCACTAACGTTTTGGATTTTCACAAAAAAAAAAAAAAAAAAAAAAAAAAATCTCAGATTACTTTTAGATTTCTCACTCAGGGTTATAGATATCATAAACTTCGAAAAAATATTGGTAAATTTTACAGATCTTATTCAGACATTTTATCAAAATTCAGAAATGTGAATTTTCAACAATATGTATCCAGCTGATTTCCCATTCCACTTTTTACGTTGATCTAGTGTACAAACTAAGGAAGTTCAAAGGTTCCGATAATTTCATATTGGCTATCTCTAGAATTATTAAACGCCTTTGACACCGACAGTATGACCCCGAGATCATCGCTAAGACCATAGTTCTTGTATTGGGTACCTCTACCACCCAAGACAGACCTTTGCTTCAGCGTTGCACGCTGACTAACAGGGCGGTGAGGACTCTATAAATTTTAAAACCTCTCTTCTTGATTTGTGTTTTCTATAAGGAGGATTATTTATAGATTTTAAATGTGTGTCCTTTGATTTTCTTGCAGGTGAGTGGGAAGGTAAACTGTTTACCGGACCAATTGAGTGACGTTTGTTATTTCAAAGAAAAAAGAGGAGTTACTGCCTCAGTTATGTGGCAGAAGTCACCATGGAACTATACAATACATGAATATAAATAATATACTAGCACATATAACACATTATAAAAATATTTGATTGTAGTGCAATTACCATACCGACTTAGGACGGTATCGTAATTGCACTACAACAAAGACCATCCTAAGTCGGGATTGAATATTTTTGTAATATCGTTTCCCGTGTATATTCTACTATCATTATGTTTTGTGTGCATGTACTTGGTGTTTTGTGTCATACAGCTTTGTCAGATGTCTTCTGTTTTCTCTTTTCTACGACATCTACTCCATTGTCGGTAGACTGTTGTAGGTAAACGCTTGGGATTCGTCAGTTGTAAATGTTTTTATGGAATGTATTATCTTCTGTGCATGCAAAGTTTAAAATTCATATAGTGTGCAAATGCAATTGTATTATTATACTTCTGTTAGATCTATGGAAGTGAAAATAAAACGAAGATGGGCATTGTGTTACAACAATGTAAGTTGTCATTATATTCCATTATATGTTTCTAATAATCGAAGATACTATAAATTTAATTCAATAGGTAGATTCATAGGTAGATTAATTCAATAGATTCTTACATGTATGTATAAAAGAAAGCAAATCTCAAATGATCATTTAATCGTTGAATGACACAATTTATGATAGTTTTTTTCTCCATGGTGACTTCTGCCACATAACTGAGCCAGTAACTCCTCTTTTTTCTTTCTATAGCGCTACTGATCATGCTGTTGACAAGCTTACCTTGTGCTGCCATTTTTCTGAATACAGAATACATACTGGAAGTTATAGGCCAAAACGAAGATGTCGCCAGGTAAATCATAAAACTTTCTTCTAGAAAATAAATTTATCGGAAAGAAAGGACAATAGATCTGACTACAGAGCACGATAAAACGCATCGGTCCTCAAGAAATTAAAAAGGAATGCCTAAGACATCACAGCAATATTTGATAATAATGCAGTTCCGAAACCTATTGGGGGAGCGGCATGACTAATTGTAGTGTTGCCACTACGACTAAGAGGTTAGGTTACCTCCATCATCATTGTCACAATGTGAAAGCAACGTAAAACACCCAACAAACCAATTAGAAATCTAGAACATTTGTATGTGAATCAACTTACGTCATTTCAGTAATGCTTAAGGTTTAAACTGAACCGCCAAACGAAGTAAAAATATAAATATTTGAAGTACTCATTTCGAAATTGATTTCAGAGTAAGAACCTGAAAACCATCTAAGATTCTAATTTTTGTATGAGGGTGATACTCTTATTTTAAAATAAAACACTCAACACCCTTCCCGACACCGATGTAGGATGACAGTCACTCATTTGGTATGATTAACCGGGTCACAGATCCATCGTACCACAGGCATCCCCCCGGACAAACGTTTTGAACTTGCCATTATATGGAGGAAATTCATTTGAAAACTGATAGAGCACTTGAATGAAGGACGTATTAACAGCAATTAGCATCTCCCGTAAGCTAGCAAAACACAGAATTTGAATAAGAATCAGATCTATGTTAATTATATTACAATGTTATCCAACATTATTAGACATTGAAAGATTTTTATATAAACGAATAAGTTTATGTGCCTTTTTGCAGGATGGCCGGGAGGTACAACACCGTCTTCACTTTTTCTCTTCCGGTATGTCTACATTAGATTCTTTAAACTAATAACTTAACATAAATTATAGATAACTCGATTTACAAAATACAAAGAAGATATTCAGAATGTACAGGACAGAGTTTATTTAATTTGATTTAATATTGTTTTAAAGTAAACCTCTTTAATCGAGCAGACATCAAAAAGGAATACTTGTAATAAAATGTTTGTAACAAAGGGACCCCTGTAAGAATAAGTGAACATTTCCTGCTGATCAATCACGCCCGCTAAAATGCCAGAAGAATTATAGTCTGTTACCTATATCTCTTATTTCTCCCTTTGTTACAAGTAAACTACAAATGATGTTGCTTTACATTTATATTGTGTTTGCGAAATATAACCTATTAAAGAGGACAAATATCTTACTTGTTAATTTTGCATTTGAACAATGCATTTCAGAACATATGTTTTACGGTCGCTTTTCTCAATACAAAGTTTCATCATGTGGTATATGGACTTATATATGGACGGTGTTATATAGTAGTTTTCCCCCTAGCCATTTCCCCCTGGAAAAATTGCTATATAGCAGTCTTCCCTCCGGAAAAATGCTATATAGTAGTTTTCCCCAGGGAAAATTTGGCTATATACCCAGTTTCTCTCCTCTTATAGCCATTTTTCCCTACCGGTGAAAAACTACTATATAGTGAATTTTTCCTCCAATGTGAAATTCCGAATTTTCTTTTCACACATAAGTAAATCCAGCGTATTACCTTGATTACAATAAATATATTTCTATCTAAAATATAGATATTTCATCTTTTGATAGGGAGATATATCCATTGAATTTAGAGATGTCTGATTTTCTTAAATAGAAATGTCTTCAATTTTAATCTCGTTTCCAAATACAGATGTATATTTATAATAGAGATATTTCTACTAGAATTTCATTCGAGATATCTTTGTCTAATCCGAGATATCTCTATATATACAAGCGGAAAAAAGGAAAAAAAAGTTCGCTTTATGCCCCTGGAATGAAATTCGGGGGTATCTAGTTTTTGACCTGCCTGTGACTTTTACCCTGTGGCAAAACATTGACTACATCGTTTGTACCAAAAGGTGCAAAGCTTTAAAAGTCCACATATAGATTTCTTGTGATAAGCCCTTTCATTTGGGACAATCATCTTTTTAATAGTGACCTTAACCTTGGAGCTCGACCTAGTTTTCAAAAACTTTAACTTTGGCTATATCTTTTGTACCAAAAGGGGCAGGGATTTGGAACTTCACGTATAAATTTTTTGTGATAAGATCTTTCATTTGGGACCATGACTTTTGACCTATTGACCTTGACCTTGGAGTGCAGAGCTTTGAAACCTCACATTAAGATTCTTCTTTGTGATGAGACCTTTCATATTTTGCGTACGGGACAAGGAAATCACATTCTTGTGTACATGATTTACAACACCTGCGACTACGCAAGCCTCGTCGTAGATTGCAAATCGTAGACACCTGGTTGGGATTCCCTTCTATTATTCTCATGTTCATCATGTACTCTGTAAATGAAGAATGATATTGTAACATATATAATGCATTAGTCTTAATTTAGTTCAGAACTGAACGTGCAAGGCATTTTTGACGCTAAATTCTGAAAGTACTGAATAGATGTAGCGCAAACATATTTCCTCAATGAGTATATTAGAACAATTTCTTTTCAGGGATTCATATTTTCATTTATTCTTGCAAAGTACTTGCAGTCACAGGTAACTGATCTTATTTATTATTGCTGTTAAACAAACACGTAACACCCAAAGGTAAATTACACTATAGATTAACAATCGCTTGAGTAAATTGATAAGATATCGAGCACAAATAATGAAGAACGTCTGTTGTACAAGACAAAACATCACAGACCACTAAGATGAGCAAAGGTGTGATGAGGTGTCATCGAGGAGTAAGCATCCCCTTCTGACAGTCACATCTGCCGTGATGCCAAAGGAATCTGATTTTACATTGAGGTACCAGTACAAATGCACCACCTAGAGGTTATTATTGAAACCTAGTATCACTGTTACCGTGAATTAAATGAGTATTTTACGTGTAATTATGTGTTCAACGTGTTAAAAGTTCTGCAGCTGAAGGATGTTATCCCCAACATCTTTCTATAATTTCCATCTACATGCTGGTGTGTTTCTTATTTCATCTTAATGTACATCGTACATTTAACTTTGAAATTTTGGTTGAATAAATTGTATGTTCATATAATCACATGATTTCTGAACTATATATATGAAAGACAATTAATAGAAATTACAAACTGATATCAATTTACAAATCAGTTATCATTATTTAATATCTGCTATTTTTAATTTTATTTGGTTTTATTTTCAGAGTATTGTTTGGCCTAGTTTGTTCATTACAATAATTTGTAATGGTTTTAATGCTGGAGCACAGGCCCTTCTTGTTTTTAAATTCAATGTTGGCGTTATGTAAGTAAACACGACCTGGGTCTGTCTGTTCAGTGTATTCAATAACTCTAAATAGGAGTCAGAATTGTTACAGTTCTGCCAAAATGACTAATAACTGATGCAATTACAACCGCGGTTTAAATAAATATACATGTACATACGTTATAATTTTGATCACCAGATGCATTTCGACAACTTATGTCTCTTCAGTGATGCTCATAGCCGAATGATTAAAATTCTAATAATATATATAATTATATATAAATATTTGATACACTGACATAGTAGGCTATCTCTCCCTACAACAGAACAACTATTCATCCGCTCGTTTTTCACCATGCTTTGACCTGTAGAGGTATGTAACTACTTTATCACACTAAAAACTGTCCCTATCAAACAAATGTGTGTTGAATTTTTTTATAAAATGACACAGATTTCATGACAAACATACAATATTTCATAAGCAATGCTACTTTGAAGATGCCTACTCCGATCTGAAGTGAATTGAAAATAAATATGTTCAAAAAGACATTTCAATTTTGTGAGTTAAATGAATTCTTAATAATACCTTTGAAAGCTTAATATGTCATTTTCAGTAATTAGACAGTCCATGATTCTCATATTTCATATAGAACTTTAGAGGTAAATGATGTTATACACATTTCGGATTAATTCGGTATATCTTTGACTTGTACGAGGAAGATTATTTTATGATTTTCATCGAAAATTAAAAACTTTACACCGAATGGGGTACTTTCACACATTCAAGTTTCACAGTCCAGTATGAGAGAATGCACAAAATCCAGATAATTGGAATAAAGTTCTTTAAATACTGTTTCAAATGTCTTAGATATCGAATATAATGGAAATTAATCATCAATGTAAAATACCGAAAATTACATTAAACTCCTTAAAATTCAAACCACTCTCTTCTTTGTTTTGTTTTGTTTGTTTGGGTTTTGTGTGTGTGAATTTTAAAAGAAATTTCAAAATTACTGGTACTTTTAATTGAAATTTGGGCAAATTCGATGTGTTTTAGGTTAAATAGATGCACGAACAACTGCATTTTTGAGAATTTTAGTATTTAGCCTATAGGTAAAAGCACAGTAATTCCCTTTTCAATTTTCCATAGGGTCCCGTGTTAATTTACCAACTTCCAAAAAGATTTACACAAATTTCTACATCTTAGCTATATATAATCCATATATCAAAATGTTTGTTAGATCCTCCTTTATCAGGATATTTTACTATAAGTCATCCACCTAAATTTCGAGAAAATCTTGCTGGATTGATTGAATATTGTTTTACGTCTCTCCACGATTATTTCACGTATGTAGTGACGGCATATGCGAGATGCATTGCATAAAAATTTAGACTCTTGCAACGAACTCATCCGAAGCAGTGAGGGATCTTTTACGTGCCACGCCTACCGTGACATAGAACCTCGGTTTTACTATCTCATCCGAAAGACAGAACACCGGTGCGCCGAGAGCGGGAATCGAACCCGGGACCTCTCGATCACGAGATGAGCACCTTATCCACTAGGCCACACCGGCTTAAATCTTGCTGGGAGGGGGTCATTCCCCAAAACTTTGCCAAAATTCAAATGTAAATAACAATTCCTTTTTGGGTCATAAAATCTTTGCTTTGTCGAAATGGGATTAAATTTCATGATTTTACAGCAGTATTCTACGATAGAAACTTCTTGATTTGCTTTCATTTTCTTTCTCTTTTAAACATGTACATTTATAATCAATCTACCCATTTACAACAAATTTTCATACCCCAGGTAGTATGACCATAACAATATACTTGAAATCATGATAAACCTATATCGATTAAAATACCATTTTACAATTGTAAATTTGTGTAATTAACATATTGTATGAAATATGTACATTGCATCAGCTACATTGACTTGTAATCATAATATGATAATGTATTCTTTTGAACGTGCTTAATATATATTGAGAGAAAACAGAAGACATCTGACCAAACTGTATGGCACAAATCACCAAGGGCATGCACATAATATAAAGTTCTATTCGATGAATCAAATGGGTCTTTTTTCGAAATCTAAGAATGGTACCACACTCATTTTGGGGGGTTATTTTTGGAAAGGGGGTGGGGGGGGGGGGGCAATAATCAAATATATCTAAACATCTAAAAAGTTTAGAGTATTTTCACTTGTATTTCTCCCTTTTATATATGCACCTTGTTCTTTTCCAGCCTCTTAATTTAGAATATCTTGCAGTCTTTTAACACAAATAAATGCGATAATTTTGTATTCTATGTTATAATGTCTAATGCTTAACAATCTAACGGTAACTCGTAATTCCTTTTGCTCCAAAATGGTAAAATCATAAAACATATATTGCATATCCTTCGAAAAGCATCGATAGAATTCATTAATAAAAGTTTCATTGTAAAAGGTCATTATCACATTCTTTAATAGATGGAAATTCATCACATATTTGTTTTTCTTTATCACTTATTTATATTGTATCTACAATTTGCAGGAACTCATGTAGATTGTCATTGATTACAAATTGCGTAGCATATAATTTTTCATAGAAATTACACATTTCTTGCATCCCTTTTTAGTATTATTATTCTTTTGTCCGTTTGTAATTCTCTCACATTTTCTCTTTCACGTTTAGCTTCTAATCCCAAAAAGTTTCTGTTATTTTCCCCCTTCGCTAATACATTTTGCCCTTGATCTTATTTTGACCCCTTAACTAGTCATCAAAATAACTCATTCAGTTTTATGAGCCAAATCAATTTTTCTAATGAGGCATTTTCAATCTCTGATAATGTTTTTTTTTGTAATTACGTCTTACAGATTTGGCATAATTTATGGAATAGTCTTTAACCTTCTATTTAAAAATTTCCAAAATCTTCTTTATCTATATTTTCTATAACTGACAGTATTCCTCTTTTATAATCATCATCCGTAATAGCTGGATGGTTTTCCCGGCAAGTGTTGGGGTCCTTTCTAGAAGTTGCCGTTTGGTCTAACACTGAACCCCACATGTCATTTAGAGTAGTTTCTACATAAGAGTCGGAGCTTAACGGTTTTTGAAGAACCTCTGTAAATCCTTTAATTTGTGCAGATTTGACCTATATTATTTCTTTTATCACCTCTAGCTGTGTTCGGACTCTAGCATCTGGTTCTCTGTGCACTTGGCTGCTAAACATCTCTAGCATAAAAATTGCCTCTGCACGCACCATTTCTCCTGCTAGCATAGCCTTTGTGTATTGAAAGGCATGTTCAGCCGAGCAAAAAGTATTTCCGAAAACTCAAGACTGCAAGGATAGAAATTGGAAAACACATTTTCTTTATCATTAAATAGAATATATCGAGGAGATTTTATTAGTATAGAACTCGCAAAGATTCGGAACTGGTTCGTGGCCCTCTTTTTTGCATATTCGACAACATTTACACATATTCCTTTGATGATCATTAGCCCAACAGTTTGTGCATAGAAGTTTTCGCTTTTGCGTGGCCTGCCTATAGTGGTTAATAATGAGATATCGCATGCCTGCGCATATGCTGGTGTGCATTCAGCATCATTCATCTGATGATGAAACGAAGTTTGTGGAGACTTACTGGTTTTACTGCGTTTGTTGTTGTTGTTGTCCTTCTTCTTCTTGTTATTATTATTATTATTATTATTATCATTATTATTATTATTATACATCTTGAGTAGATATCCACACAAGTTTCAAAATCGACCTTGTGGCCTTGACATTTGAGTTTGTCCTACTATTAAAGATATTTAACCTTGGCCAAAACTTTTGAATGGCAGGTGATAAGGTTATGATATTTTATATTTGTAGTACATGAAAACCGAAAATGGGAAATTTGATATAATTACTTTTGGCATTTCGTCTTAATGATTTGTTATTTTCTGAATTTCAACAGTGTAATTGGGCTTAAACCCTTCTTTTTTGATAAACATATGCCCAATTTTCTTATATGGATGCAGGTCCACAGGGTTTGATTATAAATACTTGTTTTATACTGACTGTAGGAATTTAAATAGCATATTAATAGTTAATAGACTTCAGCACGATTTTACATGATATTAATGGGGTTTTGCCCCCTCTACCTTAAATATATAGAATGAAGTTTACACTTTTTTTACCTCCAGTTCTTACTTTTTTAAATCTAAGTTATGTCACACTGCAGTACTAAACACCATACCGAGAAACGATGAAGGAAAAAACATATCGAAATCAAAATTTCATAATTATACGATAAAGCAATGGTAGACAAAAATGACACTTTTATATTTTGTTTGTTTAAAATAAAATTGTATAAGTTTTAAATAATGAGTTTAAGCTCAAGTGAGCTATTGTTATAGCGCTTCGTTTCGGAGACTTTTGTTGTCCACTAGACCACATTGATTATATTGTACTTGACTTTGGATCCCCGATTTCTTTGAAATTTTGTTTTCCTTGTGAATTCAACGTTGTAATTTTAGCATATCTTGTATGCAAGTATCATCAACTGAAAGGAGAACTCCTTTCACAGTAACTTTAATCACAGATTCATTAGGATCGTTTATCTCTGCAGAAAAGGGGAAAAGGGTTAGTCTCAAAGGCTTCAATATATCTGCAGTATGTATTGACACCTCTAGGGAGCTTATCTTTACTTACTTGATATCCGACCTAAACACTCCACAACTATCTGTCCACTTGAATTCATTTAATATCCTTATTCTCAGCAGTTTGCAATTTTCACAAACGGCTTTACCAACAACCTTTTCATCTCTGCTGCTTACTTGCTAAGTCAGAAGAAATTTTTTATATCAAATCTTAGCATTCAAGAATGTTACAAAACGTTTCGAAATATCAGTTTCAGCATGAAAAATCTTGTTTCATTTTTTGAAAACTATCTTGGAGGAAAGGTTTTTCAACAAATTGTCGGCATTCCAATGGGCACTAACTGTGCTCCGCTTCTGGCTGACATATTCCTTTATTCATACGAAGCTGAGTTCATTCAGTCTTTGCTTTCGCAAGGAAAAAAACAATTGGCTCTTGGCTTCAATTTTACTTACAGATATATAGATGACTTGCTTTCAATTAATAATCCTTCATTCGCGGATTACCTTAGCATCATCTATCCAAGTGAACTGGAGGTCAAAGAAACCACAGAAACTAGTAATTCTACTTCGTATTTAGATATTATGTTGTCTTTCCACATTAATGGTCAATTGAACACCTCACTCTATGACAAACGTGACGATTTCAATTTCGCTATCACAAACTTTCCTTTCATAAGTAGCAACATTCCATCATCGCCCGCATACGGCGTATTCATATCTCAGTTAATACGTTATTCCAGAGCATGTTCAAATTACAATGACTTTGTTCTGAGGGCTAGGCGACTTTCAATTAAGCTGCTCAACCAGGGTTATATATGTGCTAGACTAGCATCGTCACTGAGGAAGTTCTACGGTCGTTACGAGACTCTTATTACTCCATATGATATCTCGTTATCCAGACTTTT
Organism: Pteria penguin; assembly: GCA_035048485.1. Lineage (NCBI taxonomy): Eukaryota > Metazoa > Mollusca > Bivalvia > Pterioida > Pteriidae > Pteria > Pteria penguin. Next base: position 1,957,427 of record CM068582.1, on the reverse strand, counting down.
AAATGATATTCTGGACTGAGACCGATTCCGATCACTTTACACAGATTTGACACCTTCTATACTAGAAGGTTACCTACTTCGACTTCTCCATATATAGATACATATGGAATTCACACGATTTGACTCTTTCTACGGGGTATATGTGACGGGTGTTGCTAGCAAGCAGGAGATGCTCACTCTCCCCGGGCACCTGATCTCACTCCATCACAGGGGTTCACATATGCTCTTCAAGTAGACATATTTTGTTATTTTCCATTTGTTTTTCATTTTCACTGATTTTGTATGTCCTATGGTTTCATGATTTTTGGACTTGTGGTTTGGATTTATCCATCATCTTTACATTGATACCATATTTAAGTGAAAATTTAAAAATTAAAAAAAAAATCTAGTTATTAAAGTAATTTCGTTGTCACTCACTTATTTTCGTCGGACAACTTCCAAAATAAATACCGTGCGTGAGAACTGTTCACCGTTTTTAATTCACTTTCTGTGATTTGCCGTTTTCCCTAGAGAATGCACCGAAGCTATCGAGAGCCGCCCTCGGAAAGTGAGAAATATGCGCCGTAGTTAGCAGCATTTTTCACATTTATTTTCTGAAACACTGCTTAATCTTCTTAAAAAATTTTTTATCTCTCTGTTACTAGCTTTCACAGAGATATGTTTGTTTTATTAAAAGAATTTTCAAATATAAGGCTTTACAAGAAAATTACGTAACAATATGTACTTTTCAAATTTTCTTGCATGCAGCTCTTATTTTTAAATCTAAATCTCTCAAATCTTCACGGTCTACAGATAAAGTTCTTTAAAAATTGATTAACAGCGATTTTATACCTCTTATATTTAAGACCATATGTTAATTTAAAGCATTAAAATTATTACGTAATGTGCAAAAGTTGTTTTTTTTTTTAATTTTTAGTGTTATCGTTTCCAGAATATTACGAAACGATTTTATATTTTCAAATTTTCAGTCATCAAATTAAGTAAACCACTCTAAAACTAAGGAGTATCTCCCTCATGCATAGCTCTGTCCTTAGATAAATTCTTTGGTTCACTTTTCGGTCATTTTGGCTTCAACAGTGCTCTTCAAATATTTATATATTTTGGGAATTCCAATCATTCAGCCACGAGCATCACTGAAGAGACATAACTTGTCGAAATGCGCATATGGTGCACAAAATTAAAAGGTATATATGATCTATATTTATGAAACATGTTTCTCAGTATTTAAAAGCGACAAAATTATAGAAATTAAAAAAAATATCTTACTTGTGTAACTTTCATGTATTTTCTTATTTGTCATGTGAACAAAATATAAAAGAGAGAGTCTGAGAAAGTATTTTGAATTCGAATTCTTAAATAAAAATCACATTTCTTGCACTCTGCTAGCTACTGATGAACAACGCAATAAAGAAATCTTCTCCTAGCGTCGGGATTACACATCCGGTGAACAAGCGCGGTGAATTATTTGCCTTCATACCTAACACAGCACCGCTGTTATACAGGACTTCGCGTCGCGTCGCGAGTTAGTAACTTACTGCGCTATACATGTGGAATATCTTTCAAATTCGACAATTGTAAAGAAAACCCGCAATATGTTTGTTTTACTTTGTTTTGAGGTTCTTTGTCTCCTTACTATAGTAGTCATCTCACTGGTATATATATACAGCTATCTAGACACCCTGTCTAGCTATATCGCATTACGTCACCACTCTTCTGGATACGAATTCTATAATACACAGACTTTCTATAGCCGTATTTATGCTTTATTTAAATGTGTGTGCACATAGCATCTCGGTGATATATATATATATATAGATATATATATATATATATATATATATATATATCTGTCGTTTGTCCTAAACTGCATATGTGTGATGCCACAAAAATGCATATATTCATTAAAATATCTAGGTTTTGTTTATGAATATGCAGTATATTTTGTATGAAAATGTTTCTTTTACTTGATTCTTGACTGTTTCTTTGTTTAGATAGTTTATTTATTTTCTTAATTTCATCCATTAATTTGTTTGTGGGGTTTTTTTTTTTATTATTAATTAAGTTAGTCATTCTCCTTATCCATTTTCCTTCTTTCCATCTTTCTATCTACATATTTTTCTTTTCTCTTTCGAAAGAGGAAGACCCGCTCTGTTGCGTAGGCAACAGGTAAGCTCTATTTCTTATTATTATCATCATCATCATTATTATTATTATTTATGTATTTATCTATTTAGTGTGCTCATTGTCCTTCGATTTGATGAGTTGTCGATCACTGAGTTGGTTTATCTATCACCTTTACATTTACAGCGGACCTGCGATATCTACTATGGCTACATTCAACTTGATTGCAGTTCTCCATTTTGCATATATTTATTGTTCCGGTGTTCACAAACACACGTGGAACGGTATGAACATTTAGAATGCAAGAATCACTAGATACAAAATCAAATCAATATACATGACGTTATAACCTTAAGACTTGTGCTGTGTAATCTAATATGACCTCCATACCAAACAATTTTCTCTAATAGTTGAAAGCTTTCAGTTGCCGTGATGCCCATTATGAAAATCTTAATATTTTCCCCATAAAAATTTTTATGTTGAACTCAAAATGATATCAATGAAACGTAAATTAGAAAATGGTTTATGAATAATATCGTTAAACTTAATTAATGATGCGATATTATGTTAAATACATGACCGATAGGGCTATAAGTTCCTCAGACTGTGGTATGTAACTGATACTTTCTGGTGACAGGTTGGACATGGGACTGTCTCAGCGGCTGGAAGCAGTACATAGCGCTAGCTATACCAGGAGTTCTGATGATAGCCGTGGAATGGTGGGGATACTGTGCATTGATTTTACTGTCAGGTAAGACGGCGAAATTTTCTTGTATGTTCATACCTTGAAAACTTTAAATAAACAATAAGAAGACTGTTCTTTTTATTTATTTATTTTCATTGTTTTTGCTTATTGTTTGTTACGTTTAGGTATAAATGAACTCCATATTAATTTTGTTTTCATTACAGGATTAATTGGAGTCAAAGACCTGGCTGCAACTACTATTACGTACAATTTGTCGACAATGTTTTACATGGTAAAACTTATAATATTATCACATTTTAAAGTAATGAAAACTATAACACAAACTGATCTGTTATAAAATAAACGTCTTCAAAAGTAAGGAGTGCATAGCGTTGTCATTTAGATGATTAATTTTCTTGTGTAGTAAGTAAGCTCTCATGTAGTTTGGAATTCCATAGTTGCGGTCCTGAGCATCAACGAAGCGACATTATTTGTCGAAATTCGCTTTATGTGCATAAAATCGATACTGATGTTCCAAATCAGAAAAAAATAGTCAATAGGAAACAATTACATAACAGCTGTTTAAGAGATATGGGAAAGCTCATAAGGAGGTGAGAACAGAAGTCCAAGGAGAGTAAGCACCTCATGCTTGCCAGAAGCACCTGTCACTTATTCTAATAAAATTCGCACTGACACAATGTTTTCACTGAAATGTAAATCATCCATAGGTTGGCGATCATGGGGTATTACTACTCATACGTGACCGTATTGTAATACTTTCTTCAAGTCTATAAAGTCAGATATGAGTATTCCTTGAAAACGTCAAGGTAAAGAGGAGACTAAATAGCAATCAGGGGACATTTAAAAATAGCGAAAACGTATATACCCAACATCTGCGTTTCTTAACGCTTAAAAGTTCCAGTCGTATCTAAATTGACAGAACATCATAAATACCCACCCCCTCCGCAATCAATAATAATAATAATAATAATAATAATAATAATAATAATAAAATAAAATAAAAAGATAAAAAAGTAAATAGAAAAAAAAATGCACATACTAAAATTATTGACACTTCTCATATTCATGTCGTACCGATAGTTGTTTCCATTTATGAACGTTATAAGTTTACTTTGAAAATTACGTTGCAGGGAACTCTCGGTTTATCAATTGCAGCTGGTGTGCGTGTAGGTAACCACCTAGGAGCCGGTGATGCACGAAGAGCTTTGACATCATCAAGAGTCGCTATTTTCATGGCAGGCAAGTTGTTTTTCTCATGATGTGTTCTATTTCTGGAATTATTATATCTATTATAAATTGTTTCGGCTAAATTGAGTTATACAAAGTAAAATGACAGTTTTATGTAGAACAAAAATGTCTCATCGTGTAGTATATTTTCTCTGCACGTATTTAGATTGATTGATTTATTTATTTTTGTTTAACGTCACACTACGAATATTTCACGTATATGGTGACGGCATCTGCAAATTTTGACCTTTGCAACCCACCCAAAGCAGTGAGGAATCTTTAACGTGCCATGCATACCAAAAACCGAAAGACAGAAAACCGGCATGGACAGATGGACTCGAACCCCGGCCTCCCGATCAGGAGTCCAGCGCAATACCACTAGGCCACGTTGGCGTCTGCACGTATTTAGCAAAACATGGAAGGCTACGATAAAGTGTATGAATCAAGATCAAGAGGTCCCGGGTTCAAGTGTCGCTGGTGGCTCTTTGGTATGGGGGGGGGGGGGGTGAAAGTAAAAACCGATAGGCACTAAAAGGATCCATCACTGCCTCTGCTCGGGTGAGTGCTATTCATATCAGGTAGATAAGTGCAATACTCATGGTCCCATGTCATATGTGTGTTATATGTGGTCATACTTTTCAGCATATTTTGGAAATTTATTGCGGAGTGGGATTGAGAACTTTACATGAAATATTTGAAAACTCTTGAATTCGTTCATAAAAACAAAATGGTAACAGCAAGTTTGCCTGATTGTCTTCTCCGATAACATTTGGTTCCCTCCACGTCCTTACATTGATAACTTTCATACAGTGTAATATGAAGAACTTAAATATAGCTGTTGTGTCGGCGCATATCGTCATTGGTATGTTGTCATGTAAGTCATCTTACGTTCACTTAATGTTGAATACCTTGACTACCGACACAAGTGACAGTTTGGTAATCCAATATCAGTGGCTTCCATATACTTATATGGGATACAATCATCTATTGATAACTGAGGTTTTCGCTGTTCTCCTCTGTAACCCGTTTAACTAACAATCATAGACGTAACAGTATCTGATCCCGTAAATCAGGTATTGACGGGGTCATCTGGAATTCGTACTTCACATAATGGATTGCAATGAAAATCATCGTAAGTTTACGCTTAAGATTTTTAGTGAAATACATTTTCATCGTAAATTGTGCCGACGTGTTCAACTACGCTTACTGGTACACCTTACGATTGTTGGTTAAACAGACTACTGTTGCCCGGACGCTGCATTGTTCTTGCACGTTTTCCAAGTACAAATGTTTGTGGTATACATTTTGTAAGATGTCACATTAAAAGATTGTTTATTATTTTATTATATTAGCCGGGCTATATAAATATTGTTGTTTCATGACGTAAATCTCCAGCATGTTCAATACTTATTATTCAAATTTATTTCAAGCTATCCTTGGTTTGATTTACTGTGTTTTCCTGGTAGCAGTCGCTGATGTATTGCCATATTTATTTTCCAATGAAAGGTAATATCATTTTTAAATGTATTATATATAGGTTTATAAATATCATATCTTGTTCAATTGTACTTGTGGCGACTCGAAGATCAGAAACATAGTGGCGGCACCAAGAATTTAATCATAGTGTTGGAATCAAGAACTAAAATTTCGTGACGGCACCAAGATCTTAAACATAAGGGCGGAATTAAGATCATAAACTTAATGGCGGCACCAAGATTTTAAACATAGTGACGGAACCAAGATCTTAAACAAAGCTGTTAGAAATCTGCTTAAATTCGTACATATACAGCATTCATATTCTGTATAGTACTGAACTCTATCAAAACATCCAACATACTTGTTATCATAGCTTGTTCAATTGTACTTTATTTCTATAACAGTGACGTCACTGAGCTAGCATCTACTCTGATGTATCCGTTAGCCCTGAACGTAGTATTCGACTGTATGGTCGTGAGTACATTTAAATTGTTTTAGTATATTGTGAATCAATAACGGGGAAAGGTATAGAAATCCAAGAATGGAAATTCTTGTTCTCAAATCTCTCCAAGAAATGTTCATTTCAAATATTTTGAGGTTGCACACATCTTTAAGTTAACCTATGCATAGAAGGAATATTGATGAATAATGATTTCTGCACATATCTATAAAGTATAAGAGAACATTTAGACCAGGCACTATTAAACAAGCAATGGTCACTATTATTGTTTATTTATCTTCACTGTGCAGGGCACGCTGAGTGGCGTACTTCGAGGAATGGGCAGGCACAAGTTCGGAGCTATATCTAAATTCATTACCTATAACTTACTGGCCGTCCCTGTTAGTATACCTTTATTACTAACATCACCGCTTGGTGTTAAAGGTAATGTTATGTATTATACTGCTATTGGAATTCAGGGAAGAAAGCTTAAACACATAGAATGTGCATAAGATTTGAATGATATCACTCCGTCTCGTATGAGATAATAAACGATCACGTATCTGATAAACATTCTTCAAATCCAAAGAGTATTTTTTTAAAGAAATTTGTTTTTGTCCTTTATTGAAAATATATTGATTCGAAATGTTTTCTTGCGTCTACAACATCTCGTGTCCTGACGTGTGATGACATTACTTATTTATTTATTTATTTATTTATTTAAGGTGCTTGGTGGGGAATGATAATGGGTAGTGGCGGCGCCTTCATTATTTTCACCATTCGTGTGGCTAGAGCAGATTGGCACAAGGAGACCCATGTGGTAGGAATCTTCACGCAGTTGGGTTTTATTAAAGAAACAAGAGATGCTCACTCACCCAGGGCCTCTAGTCTGTTTTATGAGTTTAATAAATCCATGAATTTCTACTGCGGTACATTATATAACACAAGATATTTCCAAATTCTAAATTGATGTCACATCCAAAGGAGAGGAAAGAAATAGGACAAGAATCGAAAAGATTTCTGTAACAAATATATCTAGAATTCCTTATTTAAGAGCTTTATGTTTCAACGTAGTCCATCGATATTTTGTTCAAAATTTAAATTGATCATAGAGTCACATCTAAAATCCCCCAATATTTTGAGAATATAGAACCTCCACTTATTTGTTACCAGTACAAAAAGCCTATAAGAAATTATTTTGAATTATAATAAGTTACATCTAACTCTGATATTCCAGACTCTATTTCTTCATCGTGTTTTTGTGAGAATTCTAAATATGTTTATAAACCGGCAGGTCATGTTATTACTGGTGACCTAAACTGTATTTCGGACAAGAAATTGCGCACCTTTTTTGGAAAAGGACCTAAATATAAGTTACCGTCCAGGATAGATTTCAATAAATGCCGTGACGTAATAGAAGATGCTTTAACTACATACTGTAAACGTTGGTGTAAAAAAGAACAGGTTAAGATTCATGCTCTTAATGATTGGAAATACGAGATTTTAAGAATTGTCGATATCCGTATTAAGAACTTTACGGAAAACCCGCATTTATTTCAACAGCCTAATACATTGACGGCAAATTCTATTAAAAAGAGGATAGCTGTCTTACATGCTAAATATGTCTTTGTTCCCGCTGATAAAGCAGGTAATAACATAATAATTGTTTGAAAACTATATTATATTGAAGTACTTAAAAACGAATTAAACTCCACTCATATATATGTGGAAAGCCCTACCTCAAAAGAGAGCACCTTGCACGATCACCTCATGACCATGTCCGACTTCAAAATTAAAATTGATAAATCTGATCTACCAACCATGTATTGGCTCCCAAAACTACATAAATGTCCATATAAATCACGTTTCATATCTAATTCTAGCCACTGCTCTACTACGGTACTATCGAAACATATTAAGTCTGCTCTAACTGCTATAAAAGAACATATTATCAAATATTGTGATGTCGCATTTCATAATATTAACATCAATTACTTTTGGTCAATTAAAAATTCTCATGAAGTTATAGACAAACTTCTTTCACTAAATTTCAAAGCGACTCAAATTTCTACATTTGATTTTTCTACACTTTATACATCTCTGCCTCATGATTTTATTAAAAGCAAGTTGCTGTCTCTTATACAATGGTGTTTTCACAGAGAATCTAAAACTTACATATGTACTTCCAATAACTCCGGATTCTTTTCCAACAAACAATATACTTCATATAGATACTGGACTTGCAAGGAATTATGTAAAACACTTTCTCATGAATAATATTTTTGTGCAATTTGATGGCAAGATATATCAACAAATAGTTGGGATTCCTTTGGGTACTAACTGCGCGCCTCATATTTCTTTATTGTTATGAGAGGAAGTTTGTGGTTTCTATTTAAATATGAAAACGTTTCGACCTCATTGACAAATTTAATAATACTTGCAGATATCTGGATGACATTTAGGTTATCGACAACCCTGAATTCGTACAATTTATATCAGAAGTATATCCACCAAAGCTTAAATTGAATAAAGCTAATACTTGAGATAAATCTACACCTTTCTTAGATTTGAACATCAAAATTATCAACCACCTAATATATAGTAATATTTATAATAAACGTGAGGATTTTGGATTCCCTATTGTAAATTTTCCTCACTTGGATGGCGATATCCCTCGACTCCCATCATATGGTATCTATATATCTCAATCAGTTCGATTTGTCAGAGGCTGCACCGATGTTTTGGACTTTCATAAACGAAATTTACAAATTACTACTAAACTTTTAACTCAGGGTTACAGATATCACAAGCTAAGAAAAACATTTGGCAAATTCTTCAGATCTTATTCAGAACTTCTATCTAAATTTGGAAATATTTCTTTTCAACACTATGTATCAAATGGAATTTCCCATCCTAATTTTTACGGTGATCTCGTATAGAAACTAAGGAAAGTAAAAGGCTTCGATAACGTTATATTATCATGTAATGAAATAGTCAAACGTCTTCTAAATAGACAATATGATATTGATATCATCAAACGACTATAGGTCTTGTATTAAGCCCCTCTACAGCCTTATGCAAACTTTTGACTTGAACGTTGCACGCTGACTAACAGGGCGGTAGGGACTATATGACGGGCCTTGTCTTAAACCTCTTTCAGAGGGGACATGGTCCTGAACCTCGTTCCCTCGGACTGTTAGTCGGGACTCCTACAGATCTAGGGTCTTAGCTCGCTTTCAGACTGGCAGAGCACGGTTTACCATGTTGATGTCGCATATATTTTTATACCATTATGTGTTTTACAATACCTTATGTGTTTATATTTTTATGACCTCTCAATATGCGATACCTGTTGACCCTTGTTCTTTACATGGAGGATTATTTATAAATTTTTTAATGTACGTCCTTTGATTGTTCTGCTGTTACGGTGAGTGGGAAGGTGGGCCCGTAAACCGGTTAACCACACCATTTGTTTGGCTTTTGTCATAATAAATGACCATTCTAAGTCGGTATCGTAATTGCACTACAATCAAATATTTTTGTATTGTGTTATATGTGCTAGTATATTATGTATATTCATGTATTGTATATCTCCATTGTGACTTCTGCCAGATAACTAAGTCAGTAAGTCCTCCTTTTTCTTTGAAGGTTTTTGTATCTTGAAAAGATTGTCATTTTGAGTTCTAATATTTGGGAATTTTTCTACTACTTATCTCATATATACACTGAATGGGAAGAGAGGAATCCGAATCCATTACATATAAATCCAGTTGGATAAATAAAGTATATAATTTGTAAGGTAGAAGATAAAAGAGAACTCCATAAATATATTCGATTACACTGATATAACGAGACCGACTTGGGACGGTTAACTGACAATCAATTGGTGTGGATAATTCCAGAAACGTCAGCCTGTCTGTTCAAAATTTATGAAATGTACAAAGATGTCCTTTTAACGAATTGAAAAATTATCTACATTATTTTACCAACAAACAAAAGAGGTTTCTACTGAACGTTTGCGACGGGTGACGCATGCTAGAAAAAAGACGCTCTGTCCTTCAAGACACCTGGTCTCATTCCTCTTGGGGTTCGTTGATATTCTTCCTTAAACCAGCACCACCGAATTTGCAGTATTTCAACTGGACTTTTTTCTTTTAACTAGACCAAACCATTAGTGTACATAACCTGTGTATATGAACGTCGGACCTTTTAACATTTATATGCCTATCTTCTCCTTATTAAGATGTTGCTATAACACTCATAAATCTTTAAAGAATTTGGATTTTGACTGTTTAGCCGAAAAAGTTCAATATTCGACGCCTTCATTGTTGTATCTGGTTTCACTTTTCAATATCCAGGGGTCCAGTAGTATCAACTGTTGTATAGTGTGTCGACACGACATACCACCAGTTCGCATTGCATCTAAAATTGAGTTCCTAAAAATTCTACTAAAATCAACGTGGACATTCGATAATAACGATAATACTAAACTTTCTTAAAATTACTTTTAAATTTCAAAAATGTACCTAGAATAGGACTGGAAATGATGTAGTATCGGCGTGACTCTCCCGCTGACACTAGAGATGAGGCCAAGTGGCTGGAATGAGTAACCGTCTCCTGTATTGCTACTCATATCTGACATTGATATTCTTAAAAGAGAAAACGGAAGACAATTGACAAAGCTGTGTGACACAAATAACCAAGGACCTGCACACAAAAAATGACAGCATAATTTACACGGAACGATATTACAAAAATATTCGATTGTGCTGCGGTTACGACGACTTAGGACGGTCATTTGAAGTAACAAACGTCACTCAATTGGTGTTGTTAACCGGTTTACAGGCGCCCACCTTCCCATTCACCGCACAAGTAGAACAATCAAAGGACACACATTTAAAGATTTATAAATAATCCTACATATAGAGAACAAGGATCAACAGATTTCTCAAGGAGAGAGGTCATAAAATTTATTGCACACGAAACAAATATAGAAAAGATGTTGCTATCAAAATATGTAAGAAGACATCAACATAAGTGAACCGTGCTGTGCCCGTGTGTAAGCGAGCTCAGATCCTTGATCAATAGGAGTCCCGACTAACAGTCAGAGGAGACGAGGATCAGGACCTTGTCTCCTCTGAAAAGGTTTGGACAAGGCCCGTCATAGAGTCCCCATAGCCTGTTCGTAAACGTGCAACGCTCAAGTAAAAGTCTGCATTGGGTTCTATAGGGACTCGATACAAGATCTATGGTCTTAGCGATGATCCCGTGGTCATGCTGTCGATGTACAACAAAGATTTTCATTAACACTGTATACAGCATGCCACAGTTACACGATACCTGTGCAGTGGTATAAAACCACCGTAAAGAAAACTACTACAACCACAAATCACCTGCACTGGGGTATAGTATAACAGCTATCTCAAAAAATGTGTGGAAATATATTTGCCGGGTTTATGAAATAGAATTCTTAAATACGTGTATCATGATGGACAATTTGATGATGATTAGTGCATGTTGAATATTTTGATTTACAGGCAGAATCTCGTACAAGAATGGTTACACCAAAACCAAGGAGGAGGTCTAAAGAAATAAAAGGTACTGAATGTGTGACAACAACTTCTCTCTGACACGGTTATTTGTTCTGTTTTCCGTCAATTACCTTCTTATGCTGGCTATATCTACAACTTCTACGTACGTTTTCTCAACTAACTACTCATCTTAGCATTAGCAAAGATTTTGAAATGAAAACTACATCATATGTCACTGTAACGTATAATACGGTAAAATGCCAGTAAATACTGAACAGTTTTCAGTTATATTCATAGTAAGAACAAGTGAAATAAAGGGCTACCACGGTCAAATTTATTCTGTTGTCAATGTACTTAAGTAAAAGAACATAACATTGATTACGAGAGACACAAACACACCTTCATATGCATAATTTATTATTTCAGAGATGAACAATAAAAATATGGAAAATGGTGATTTAGGACGCACAAATGTAGGATATGAAAGGGAAGAGTCTTTTATCAGTGGGTCTCTTGCAGAACATGCTATAAATCTCGAAGTCCAAGGTGATATATCAGCTACTAACGTCAGTTGTAATCGCAGTGTACAGAATCCCGAGACTCCCTCCAATGCCTCCCTTTATGAAGATTCTACAAGGCGTGTACGATTAGCCCAGACATTCGTGTTAGTCATCTTCATTATCATCCTTGTATCGGGAATCATATTAAGGGTGTATCTGGATAATATGAAGTCAAATCCTAAAACATTGAACATCACTGCAGTTAATTCTACATCTATGGATAATTCAACATCATAAATTTCTAGTTCCAGCATCGTTATTTTTAACACTGCAAATCAAGAACGCAATACCTCAAACACAACGTTTTCGGACAATATTGACTTGGATACCACAATCTAGAATTATATCATCTAAAACACTACCCTATTTCGAGAACGCTATCTTAAAAATTACATCTTTAATTAGCGCCAACTTTAACACTACCATCTAGAAAAAGCACAATGTTATATCTGTCTAAAACGACCATAACATAATGCCATTGACGAAAACCACGGTATCAGAGATATGTCTATTTCATTACATTATTTTACAATACCTTACGTTGTTTATATTTTTACGACCTCTCAATATGCGATACCTTTTGACCCTTGTTCTTTACATGGAGGATTATTTATAAATTTTTAAATGTACGTCCTTTGATTGTTCTGCTGTTACGGTGAGCCCGTAAACCGGTTAACCACACCATTTGTTTGGCTTTTGTCAAATTAAATGACCGTCCTAAGTCGGTATCGTAATTGCATTACAATCAAATATTTGTGTAATGTGTTATATGTGCTAGTATATTATTGATATTCATGTATTGCATATCTCCATGGTGACCTCTGCCACATAACTGAGCCAGTAACTCCTCTTTTTTTCTTTCTGGAACAGTATAAGACCCACTCACCACAAACACAACATAGTCAAATACCACGCATTTAAACATTCATAGATAATGATTCAATAATTATTGGAACAATGTCGTTCAGAGTACTTCCTAAATATAAACATTATATCTCAATTATAAAGTTCATATCAAATCAATTTGATTAGTTATTGCATTAATTATGTTATCGATATAATCTGACCCGGTTTATATCGAATGTGTAAATGGGTTTATATAGTTAATAATAATAATAATAATAATAATAATAATAATAATAATATTAATAAAAAAAAACCATTACAACTTCACTTATTTCATACAATTGTTAATGTAATACCACAATAACTGTACACACTGCCAAACAGAACAACGTTTCTTTGATTGACCTTAAATGGAACAACACCGTCGAGATAAATGTTGATTATACTTCTCTATCTAATTAAATTTGCTCCATGCACAAAGCATTCTGTCTTTCTAATCTATTCTTATCTAATATTTCCATATGTATATGGTATTTATATTTAAACATATTTTTAATACTGGCAATATAGAGTACCTTCAACGGCTGTACAGATAAGACATTTGATGAGATTGTCGAAAGCGGTAAAGAAAAAAAAACTTCTTACAAGCAGTATGTTCCATGTAGAGATACATTCGTGAAATATAGCCATACATATAAATTGTCTTATTATTCTCGAACGATCTTGTGACGAGAATTTCTATCAAGTTTTGGTGTATTCTAATAGTCTTTCTTGGAATTTTCTCGCCTTTTTTGTGTGAACTGGAATTAATAATAATCTTAAAGAATATCATAGAATCTTTCAGAGAAAGACTATTAACGTTCACTCGATGTAGAATTTCTATCGAATTAAATACAGAATTCTTATGTTTTCAATTCCCGTACTATCTCTATATTAAGAATTCATATTCAAGTTACTGTACTTCTGTCTGAATTTTCTGACTAAATATTTAGATCAACTTAAATAACGACAAATGCCGTTTTAAGCTAGTTACAACATTGTATTATCCATTAGTTTTCTAAACCTTGTTTTAACATTGGTGCACGTGCACAATCCTATTGCCTTTATAACTATTAATATTCATAAGCAGTGATCGCATGTCCACCTTATATTCAAATAAAATGAAATTATAAGCTTGAAATTAGGCTAGGTATTTTTCTATCGTCGCAATATTACAGTTACTAGTGGTAGTGCATTCGATTGGTTTCCTTGACGATGGTTCTTGTATGATAGTCATATAAATCGGGAAAATCTGTTCCACATTCTTCAACACATAACAAAAAAAGTCTACATTATGTAATAATTTCTTGGCAGCATGTATTCAAATGAAACGGCTATAGGCGGATTATTGATTAATTAAAGATAAATACAAAATACTACGGTGTTGGAATTACTCACTGTAATTTTTCGCATCTCTCGAATCTCATTTCCAATGCCCGACAAGAGTGTACCTCCCGGTAGTGGATTCTTTAATCCGGGGGTGAGTGGTTATATCTCAGATCTACAGTCTTCCTCACTATGTAACACAAGTCACCACCATGCAGGGAAATAATTCTATTAGGGTATTACCCTATACCATCATATATTGTTCACCACTATATAGGGAAGGTAATCCTGGTGTGGCGATATCCTCCACCATTATACACTGGTCACCGCCATATGGGTGAAGTAACTCTGGTGTGAGGTTATCCCCCTGCATCAAACACTGGTCACCGCTATATAGGTGAACTAACCCTGGTGTGTAATTATCCCCCCTGCATTAAACACTGGTAACCACCATACAGATTCTGTTTGTGTTCTACATTGGTATACCAACCTTTGATTGTTGCATGTGTTTCGGTGTTTTTATAGAATGGTGTGTGTGTGTGTTTAGTGGTTGAGAGAGACAGAGAAAAAAAAAACACTTCTTTTTAACCATATTTTTCAAATTTCATTACACTCGCGTGTTTACAGTTGTTATTTAAAAGGGAAGAGAGATAAGTCGTGAGAGAAAGCTCAATTTTGCTATTCTAAATTAACCCACTTTAAGAGGCCATTTACTTTTAATGACCACTTTCCTAACTTCCGATTTTTTTAATTCGATTTCAGATTATTGTCATTAAATGATACTCAAAAACTTCTCTTGCTTGATAATATCACAAGTGAAAATAACATCTCAGAGATCATATTACCGGTTTTAGTGTCGTCAATGCAAGTGGTGGCAAACAGAGCAGACCTTTCAGATACAGTGTTAATCTTGCTGATTTTGAGTCATCTTGGATCGGACAGACAAACACTATCGACTGAAAGAAGAAAAAGGAAGTGATGTACTCTTGATTAGACATTTAATGAATACTATCTTAGTCCTATCTTTCCCATAGCTAGCTGATTACATGATTAGTAATATTCCTGATATCTTAGATTTGTGGATAATCTACAACCAGACTTCAGCGTGCATTAAATTTTAAGTAAATCATAGATATTTTATACGAAATGCATACGCACAAGTAAAGAAGGCTTTTCAATAAAATGATTGTACAATACACCGATCCACTTTTCAGCATAGAAAGCGATGTATAGCGGACTTTTGATTGTTATATTTATGACGTCATAATCAAATGTCCGACTTGTCCAACCTTGCATGACGTCATCATAGTCAGATTTTGCACTAAAGTGCTTGACTTTTGACGAAAGTGGAACGGTCTATATATCAAACGCATTCTCTAACCATTAAACCATTCATTAAAATTGGTTTTACAGCTTTATATCGAATATTTTGCAAGACAATCGAAATGTGACTTGAATTGAAAATATCGTGACCTCAAACATGGTCATGTCCATAAATATCTATTGCGTGCTATGACACGCTGGTTTATAAAACATAAACGTTTTCATTCTTTACTCGAATCAGATTCACTGGGTACACTATTGAAAGGTACGTACAGTTTTCAATGCTCCTATACTGTCCTGAAATATATACTTTAAATTAAAAGTTAGTAAATTATTCTAAAATTCAGAATGTTCATCTTGCATAGCTATGTTTTACGGTTTTGGTAATTTATTTGCTGTTAAAATATTTTCCACATTTTCGGCCTTATGCATTCCCGAAGAGACCATGTGTTTCTTGTCAGAATTCTTATAATCTCTCGTTCTGAGAAAGGTGTTGATCCTGGCTCTTTATAAGGTGGATTATTTACAATTTTTAATGTGTCCTTTAATTGTGCTGTTTTTGCGCCGAGTAGGAAGGTGGGCGCCTGTAAACTACTTAATCACACCAATTGAGTGACCGTCCTAAGTCGGTATGGTAACTGCAGTATAATCGAATATTATTGAAATGTCGTTTTCTGCGTTTATTAGATTCTTATCGTGTTCTATCTGTACGTCCTTGGTGATTTCCGTCATACAGCCCGGTCAGATGTCTTCTATCTTCTCTTATAAATCCTCATTTTCCTATTTGTTAATGAGGCTCAAACTCTTTCCTTAAAACCACATGAGAAACACTTTCTATAAATGATTAATTTGTATTACAATACATCAAAGTAAAAAAACCGAAGTGGTTTCATTGACTCATGCATTTCAAAGGTAAATGACTGGTTCTTGTGTTTTAGTATACATTAAAGTACATAATTTGAACCAAGGCAGACTCATGTAGCTCATTTATGAGTTACAAGCTCATTATTATTACAGCAAATTTCGGATATAATGTATATTGTAACATCAGTATATCAGTAGAATAAGATTTTAAGAATTATTGGTTTATTAAATTTTTATCATTGGTTATAGGATAAATTTTCTGAATGATCATATGAATTCAAATATTTACATTAGTGTTGACTTTGATTTTATCACCATTACCTTGTTTTCCCATACCACATAGCAACGAAAAAATAATTGCTGTTTGTTTTGTAGTGTAGATAGTCCTCCAGCAGATAGGTAATATTTCAGGTTTCCAATGTTGAATGAAGCAAATTCCTCATATGCTGAACTCATTTACAAATGTTAGAGAAAAATTATTTCATCTATGAATTTAATACGTTCAGGTTAATGAAAATGCTTAAAATTCGTGTGTTTTAATGCAGGAGATGCTCACTCTCCCCGGGCACTTGATCTCACTCCATCATAGGGGTTCACATATGCTCTTCAAGTAGACATATTTTATTTTCCACTTGGATTTCATTTTCACTGATTTTGTACGTGCTATGGTTTCATGATTTTCAGACATGGTTTGGATTCATCCATCATCTTTACATTAATGCACACTGTTTGGTCTATGACCTCATACACTACCATGGCAATGCCGTTTAAAGCATACTTTTTCTGTTTATTTCTGATAATAAATTATATTATCATAGACAAGGATTACCATGCTTTTGTTTAACAAGAACTGACTTGGTATAGGCGATTGTCCTCTCAAAAATAACTTTTTTACCACTAGGGTCATAAAACTAAATTTCGTTGATACCCTTTCAGATTAGGTGTATATATCTAAATATATATATACATCCCTTGTCAGATTAACAGATTTTTTAGAATTATTCATGACAAATAAATTACTATATTCTGCATATTGTTATACATTCATGAATTTACTATTTTATTTCATGGACGCTCGTTAACTGACCTTAATTTTTCTGTGGTTGAATCAATTTCAGACTTCTGTAGCGTTCATATTTGGCGTGCTTAAAACCAGGAAGTGTAAACAACGCATCACTAGGAAGTTGCCCCCATCCGAGATGGCGGCGATAACCGTGAGGTAACGTATTGTATGACAAAAAATAAGCTCTGTAAAAGCAAACACCGTTTTGCCTAAATCGAGGTCCGATAACTCTTTTAAAAAATCTGAAAAAAAAGAAAAATATCAAATAATAGGATGTTTCGGATTAGGAAGAGATTTAAATAAGGGATTGAAGTGTGAAAGTGTGTTAAAGATTTAATGAAAGAGATAAGTGCTTGTCTTTTATGACCCCGGATCGATAGATCAGGGCATATTGTTTTTGTCCTGTCTGTCTGTTGTCAACTTTAACCTCGGCCATAACTTTTGAAATGTCAGGGATAGAGTCTTCATATTTCACTTGAGTACTCAACCAATGAAGCCATTTCAAATGATAAATGACACCAAGGTCCATGGCATTTTGACCTTGACAATGACATTCACGCTAAAACTTAACTTTTTCGGACTTCCTTGCCGCCGGGGCCATAGTGTTTCTCAAACATATCTTTGGTACGTCTGTACGTTGTTTGTTTCAAATGTCTACTCCACATTAAATTGTATTTTGTTTCATCGAATGAATATTACAATATCAAAGAGATATCTAGCCCTTGTAATTCCTAAAATATGGTAAAGGTTTCAGAGTCGAAAGGACCAGAACTCATAACATAAATAAATGTAACATGGGTTTTTCAGTTTTGGAGTGAGAATTGAGGTCCCATGCTAGGGTAAAAGAAACATTGTTGAGTCGAATAGGTTTGATGAATCAAGAAACCAAGCAAGTACTGACACCATATAGATAAAATATATAAGCTATAGTCACTCAAACAAGTTAAAAACGAAGAAGTACCGAAGGGTAAACCATATCTCATAGTCCATGGAATAAAGTGTACAATACCGTGTTTAGTGTCATATTCAGACAAATGCGAACCCCAATATAATCGAGGTGAGACCAGGTGCCTGGGAGGAGTAAGCGTCCCCTGGTTGCATGCAACATCCGTCACAAAAGTCCTGCGATACCCTTTCAAATCGAGGAGGTAAATACATAAATAAGCTGACATTAATGTTGATCTAATGTCTTATGTAATTTTCCTGAGTGCCAACCTAATTTCGAAAAATTTCATGTTTTGATTCGGGAGAATAAATCATACTAATGTAATTCATATCTTTAAAATTTATAAAATGAAAAATTTGATTTGCAGGTAGAGTCGATCACATCAATGGATGTGGTGTACTCAACGAGTTCAAGACAGACCTTAATAGGAACTTTTCTCAAATAATCTATCTATATTTTCAATGTAAATCAAAGTTTCATATAATATGGTCAGCATGCATCACATACCATAATCAAATATTATGTTAGTATATAATGAAAGTCTTTTAGGAACAAATCGTTTCATATTGTTACTTTGATTTTCGGAGAAAAGAGGGACACAAAGGCAGAAAAAGTTGCTAAGAATGTGTATGTAGGATATGAGAAAGATGAGTCCTACGGACAGTCAAACTGCCACAGGAATGGAAGTTAACTTTGAAGTCCAAAGTGAAATATCACTAACTGCCGTCGACGGTAACCCCAGTGTTCAGAACTCCGAAAGGACATCAAATTCCTCGCCTCATGAAGATTCTACAAAGCGTGTGCATTTGAATGAAGTATTTGTTTTACTGATTTTTATGAAATTGTTAGGAATCATTACCATTATGTAAAATTTGATGACTGTGCAAATACTACTCTTATTGCCTTGAATAACAAAAGAAAATAATTTCATTGCTTTTAATAGCACTATCTCATATATTGTGCGCGCGGAGAAGCAAAAAAAAAAAAAAAAAGATCAAAACTAACTTAGCCACTTCAGCTTGGGGAAACATCAACCTATCCTATACTGATTTGCACATTTTCATTAGAATTATTGTCACAACCTGATACAACACTAATTAAAATATCAATATTAGGGATAACCTGATGATTTGACTTTATATCAACAGCGCTTTAGATAAAACTAAAAACTTGGTATTTGTCGATGTTGGATAAATAGAGTTGTTTATGTCATGATATTTGGACTACTGAGTTCGTAAAAAACGAAGAAGTACCGAAGGGTAAACCATATCTCATAGTCCATGGAATAAAGGGGACAATATCGTGTGTACTGTCACATTCAGACAAATGCAAACCCCAATAAAATCGAGGTGAGACCAGATGCCCGGGAGGATTAAGCGTCCCCTGGTTGCATGCAACACCCGTCGCAAAAGTCCTGCAATAACCTTTCACATCGAGGAGGTAAATACATAAATATATACGCATGAACATACGAAAGAGACAGGAACCACGAAGTCAAATTTCCCATTCAAGACAATAAATGCTGCCTGCTTGAAATTCCGGTGTCGGAAACGAAGGTGAACAAATATCTGTATATACATGTATACACGTATTATGTCAAATCAAGTATAGTCAAAAAGTTAAGATAGTTATTTAGTATGGTCAGGTCGCAAAATATCGGTTAACATTCTTGAAAGAGGAATCTGTAATTGCAATAGATCCCTATAAAAGAAAAAAGAGGAGTTACTGGCTCATTTATGTGGCAGAAGTCACTATGGAGCTATAGAATAACGACCATAGAACTTCCTCAGTGACAATTTTAAACGTTCCTCAATATATACTTGTGGGAGTAGTTTCGAAGCAAGAAGCCTCGCTCTCAAAACGAATTTTCGCATTTAGAGCATGCCCTGGCATAGCGTATAAGTTGTGAAATGAAGACGCCATAAGCGGGAGAGGAAGGTATGTTGCTACTCAGAAAAGAGATGTTGGTAATAATGAAATTTAAATCGTCACGTTTGTCACAGAGAGAGGTTACTAATGAACCATCGTCACTAAAAGATAGCAGTTTATCGAAGTATGAAGCAGAAGATGCGCATTCTAGTATCTTTTATCTCGAGTTGCTTTGGATATATGACGTTGAGGTGATCCTCAAATACAGGGTTGTTAATTGACAAATCATCATCGAGGTATCTGTTGAACCGAGACGCTAATTGTTTATTGCCTTTATAGAGCAGAGACTATGAATTCTGCCTCGTAAGAGTACAAAAATATGTCGGCCAGAGGAGGCGCGCAATTAGTACCCATAGGAATGCCAACAATCTGGTGGAACACTTTCCCACCAAATATCACAAAAATATTATCTATAAGAAATTCTAACATTTGGATAATCTCTTTTTCTGTATACTTGCTGCTGGAGTCAGACTGTTCCTTTACAAAATATGTGTCGTTGTGGCCTAAAACGAGATATTTATATCTGCGAATTCCCCCTTTTTTTTTGTTTGTTAAAAAACGTTTTGAATAATTGATGTCATTCTGTTCTTTAGTTTTTGACGAGGAATGGTTGTATATAGAGTCGAAAAGTCAAAAGATTTGATGCTAGTGACATTATTGAAAATAGGAGATTTTAAGTACTCTAGAAGTTCCGTGGAATTTTTTAGGATCCACATCTGATTGATTCCGCTCCTTGAGTAAGCAGTAGAGCAGTATTTCTGAAGACCATATTTGATTTCTGTTAGAATTTTGGTGAGTAACATAGAAAGAGGCTTGGTGGAACACTTGGGAGATCCAGCCATAAGTCGATGCTTATATGGAATTTTATGCATCTTTGGAATCCAAAAGAGGTATGGTAGCTCGAGATCAGATTAATTTGTAGTAATACCGAATGAATTGAGAACTGACTTGTGATTATCCAAAACCTCTGAAGGGGACAGATTTGTAACTGTATAAGTTGGATTACCAGGCGTTGAATGAAGACCAAGCTCTTCTATAAGACATTTAATATTGGTTGCCTTACATACGTATGTGTAATTATTAGCCGCCTTGTCAGCAGGAACAATAATGAAATTTTCTTCGTGAAGTCGAGAAAGTTCTCTAACGAGACTGGAGTCACGAAATATAGAACAATCTTTGTTCTTGACAAACTGACGTTTGTTCTTTTCTTTAGCAGACTTCTGATCGACTTCAGCCATTCAGAAAGAGTGTCTAATTCAACCTTTTCTCTTTTAGTCGAACGTCTGGCATACTCTTCACATGAGTTTATAATAATATCAAAATTTTGACGCCATGTAAATAACTGTTGCTCTCTATATTTTGGACCATTATTTCAAAGATCTCTAAGTTTTTCATTTCGAACAATATGGAGATCTCCTGTCACAACATGACCACATGGATTATATTTAAACTCAGAAGAGGAACAAGAACACTCTATAGGGTTATGAAAGTCTTACAGGTCTACACATTTCAAAGTGTGTTTATAGTTGAAGATTTTGGAAGCAACTGTTGGTGTATATTTATAAGAAATAAAAAGCGACTCCCTCATTTTGAAGTAAGGAGGAATATTATCTTTAACAGACTTGTGATTTAAAATAAGAGCGTCAGTTCCCTTATTTGCAAAAAATACTTTAAGAAAGAGGCGCTTCTCGTTACTGTCTACAGGATTGTCTGAATGAACGGCTTGAAATAGTCTGTTACTGGAGATGTCCAAGATAATACCTTGGAGTCGATATTCTGGAGTGCCAGATTCGGTAAAATAGAGGTTTCGCGTTGATTCGTACAGCTCATGTAGTTTTTGTAAAGGTAGCAAATAAAGCTCAGTACGAATATAATGAGGACCTAAAATTTGATTGATAAATGGTAGAAGGCCATAGAAGGAGATGTTATGAATCTCAGGTCTATTATATTTGTGTTTACCATGATTTCGACGTCTTTTTGGCGTATTATCAAACAAACGCACAACACTTACTGACCGACATCCAGGACTTGTAAGATTTCCAACATTATCAATATGGTCATTACAACCATATGGTGCAGCTGTTCCTTATTGTCGTATCCAGTAATCCTCTCTTTTTCTTCTAAGTTGAGTGCTAAGATTTGGGTTGTTGGTAGGATGAAATATTTTCTCTAAAGACGTACTTTCATCGACAGAACAAAATCATCTGGTTAAGTAAAATGGCGATAAAGAAGTTGATTTCTTCCATTATTTATATTGAATCTATGCCCAGACATTCTACTTCGGAGTTGGCCTTTGGTTTCGCCGACATATATCAATCCACACAATGTACACTCAATGCTATTAAGTCAGATACAAGATCCCAATGTGTAAATATCCTATGTCAATACAAGGTCCCAGCATGTAAACATTAAGCTATAGACAAGGTAGCAATGCATAAATATCCCATGTAATTACAAAGTACCAAAGTACATGTATAAACATCCAGTGTAAATACCCAGTGCCAATGCATAAACATCCAGTGTAAATTCAAGGTACCAATGTACAAACATCCAGTGTAAATACAAGGTTCCAATGTAAATACATAAGGCTATATACAAGGTACCATGTAAATGCAAGATACTAATGTATACACATTCAGTATAAATACAAGGTACCAATGTATAAACATCCAGTGTAAATACAAGGTACCAATGTATAAACATCCAGTGTAAATACAAGGTACCAATGTATAAACATCCAGTGTAAATACAAGGTACCAATGCATAAACATCCAGTGTAAATACAAGGTACCAATGCATAAACATCCAGTGTAAATACAAGGTACCAATGTATAAACATCCAGTGTAAATACAAGGTACCAATGCATAAACATCCAGTGTAAATACAAGGTACCAATGTATAAACATCCAGTGTAAATACAAGGTACCAATGTATAAACATCCAGTATAAATACAAGGTCTCAATGTATAAACATCATATGTAAATACAAGATCACAAAAAAAATGAACATCAAAGAAAAAAGAGGAGTTACTGGCTCAGTTATGTGGCAGAAGTCACCATGGAGCTATACAATACATGAATATAAATAATATACTAGAACATATAACACATTACAAAAATATTTGATTGTAGTGCAATTACGATACTGACTTAGGACGATCATTTAATTTGACAAAAGTCAAACAAATGGTGTGGTTAACCGGTTTACGGGCCCACCTTCCCACTCACCGTAACAGCAGAACAATCAAAGGACGTACATTTAAAAATTTATAAATAATCATCCATGTAAAGAACAAGGGTCAACAGGTATCGCATATTGAGAGGTCATAAAAATATAAACACGTAAGGTATTGTAAAACACATAATGGTACAAAAATATATGCGACATCAACATGATAAACCGTGCTCTGCCAGTCTGAAAGCGAGCTAAGACCCTAGATCTGTAGGAGTCCCGACTAACAGTCAGAGGGAACGAGGTTCAGGACCATGTCTCCTCTGAAAGAGGTTTGGACAAGGCCCGTCATATAGTACCCACCGCCCTGTTAGTCAGCGTGCAACGTTCAAGTAAAAGTCTGCATAAGGCTGTAGAGGTGCCAAATACAAGACCTACAGTATTTTTGATGATCTCAATATCATATTGTCTATTTAGAAGACGTTTGACTATTTTATTACATGATAAAATAACGTTATCGGAGCCTTTTACTTTCCTTAGTTTATATACGAGGTCACTGTAAAAATTAGGATGAGAAATTCCATGGGATACATAGTGTTGAAAAGAAATATTTCCAAATTTAGATAGAAGTTCTGAATAAGATCTGAAGAATTTGCCGAATGTTTTTCTTAGCTTGTGATATCTGTAACCCTGAGTTAAAAGTTTAGTAGTAATTTGTAAATTTCGTTTATGAAAGTCCAAAACATCGGTGCAGCCTCTGACAAATCGAACTTATTGAGATATATAGATACCATATGATGGGAGTCGAGGGACATCGCCATCCAAGTAATGGAAATTTACAATAGGAAATCCAAAATCCTCACGTTTATCATAAATGTTAGTATATATTAGGTGGTTAATAATTTTGATATTTAAATCTAAGAAAGGTGTAGATTTATCTCAAGTATTAGCTTTATTCAATGTGAGCTCTGGTGGATATATTTCTGTTATAAATTTTTCGAATTCAGGGTTGTCGATAACCAAAATGTCATCCAGATATCTGCAAGTATTATTAAATTTGTCAATGAGGTCAAAACGTTTTCATTTTTGAATAGAAACCATAAAATCCCTCTCATAACAATAAAGAAATAAATCTGCTATCAGAGGCGCGCAGTTAGTACCCATAGGAATCCCAACTATTTGTTGATATATCTTGCCATCAAATTGCACAAAAATATTATTCATGAGAAAATCTAGTGCTTTACATAATTCCTTGCAAGTCCAGTATTTATATGAAGTATATTGTTTGTTGGAAAAGAATCCGGAGTTACTGGAAGTACATATGTAAGTTTTAGATTCTCTGTGAAAACACCATTGTATAAGAGACAGCAACTTGCTTTAAATCAAATCATGAGGCCGAGATGTATAAAGTGTAGAAAAATCAAATGTAGAAATTTGAGTCGCTTTGAAAATTAGCGAAAGAAGTTTGTCTATAACTTCATGAGAATTTTAATCGACCAAAAGTAATTGATGTCACTATTATGAAATGCGACATCACAATATTTGATAATATGATTTTTTAAAGCAGTTAGAGCAGACGTAATATGCTTCAATAGTACCGTAGTAGAGCAGTGGCTAGAATTAGATATGAAACGTGATTTATATGGACTTTTATGTAGTTTTGGGAGCCAATATATGGTTGGTAGATCAGATTTATCAGTTTTAATTTTGAAGTCGGACATGGTCATGAGGTGATCGTGCAAGGTGCTGTCTTTTGAAGTAGGGCTTTCCACATATGTATGAGTTTTTAAGTACTTCAATATAATATAGTTTTCAAACAACTATTATGTTATTACCTGCTTTATGAGCAGGAACAAGGACATATTTAGCATGTAAGTCAGCTATCTTCTTTTTAATAGAATTTGCCGTCAATGTATTAGGCTGTTGAAATAAATGCGGATTTTCCGTGAAGTTCTTAATACGGATATCGACAATTCTTAAAGTATAAAGACACGAAAACAATTTATAAACAGTATCATTATCTATTATAAATACTATATGACAATGTATAAACCTCCAGTGTAAATACCAGGAAACAATGTATAAACAGAATCATTATCCAGTGCAAAAACAAAGTACAAAAGTATAAACAATATCTTCGTCCAGTGTAAATACAAGAAACTAAAGTATAAACATCGCCATTTTAAAGACTTATGAAGAAACGGAGGTGGGATTAGGTGATGTGGATGTGTGAGCATCTCGTGCCAGCCGATCTTTCAAAGAGAGGTATGATTTTCAAAGAAAAAAAAATGATAATAAAATAAATAAATAAAACGAAATGAAAAGAAAACGGGGAAAATCGTCATGCAGTGTAAATACAAGGTACCAAAATATAAAGATCCAGTGAACAAAAGTATAAACATTGTCGTCATCCAGTGTAAATAGAAAGTATCAAAGTATAACGTTGTCGTCATCCAGTGTAAATACAAAGTATCACAATATAAACATTATCGTCATCCAGTGTAAATACAAGATACCAAAATATAAATATTGTCGTCATCCTATGCAAATACACTGTACCAAAATATAAATATTGTCGTCATCCAGTGTAAATACACTGTACAAAAATATAAATCTTGTTGTCATCAAGTGTAAATACAAAGTACCAAAATATAAATATTGTCGTCATCCAGTGTAAATACACTGTACCAAAATATGAATATTGTCGTCATCAATTGAATGTCATGGGTAGATCTTTCTATTTTTGTTAAATATCTCTCGAATCCGACAATAGACAGTCAGAATTCTTTTATTTTAACCGAGTTCCATTCGATATGTTATTTTTCATTTAAAATTTCGTGTCTGGTATGAATATCTCGTTGAGGTAGGTTTTTTGTTGTTTTTTTTTCTCTGAAGAAAGAGTATATATTCTTTTATGTCATTCGTTTTTATGTTACACAAAAACACATATTAATCATACTTTTTGCATGATTGTTTCATGACAACTGACCGTCCTAGGTCGGTATATGAATTTCGTCATGTCGGATGACCATCCCAAGAACATGAATTTAATGTTATTGGTTAATTCACTTTCCTCACTTTTCTCATCTTTAATTCATTTAATCACTTGTTATTGGTAATTTTGGACTTGAATTCGCAATCACGTTAGACAAGAGCTCAAAAAGTGGATATTTCATTGTCAAAATTGAATTTTAAAATACTGTTAAGATGGCAAATAGAAGTGATATGTAACAGTGCAATAAACATTTGGCAAAAGGGCGGCGATCGCAGGTCAATGGAAAATCCAGAGGTTCAATCTTGAGCAAAAGAGGAGTTACTAATGCCATACAGGAGACATTTATTCAAAGGATCTTGCACAAAACGTTTATTAATGAGTTTCTACAGACGTTAATATTTTCTCTATGCTCTGGTGTCCCACACGAAGATTTTTCAGTTAAGGTCTTTACTATATACCTCACTTTGGGAAGACTAATTCCTATTTCTATACGAGATATATCCATGACGAAATAAGCCATATTAGATAAAAATTTTGTAAATTTTAAAATCTATAACGAAGTACATGTTCCTTATTGATGGGGGATGATTTTTATAATAGATAATACTCCCTCTTAAAACATATTTCTTAAACCGTTTATAATTACAATTAAGCCAACCACTTTTTATTTCCGGTTACAATGTATACGTTTAAGTCGAATCAGAAACTTTAATAGGCGTTATTGACTATGATCCTCTATGGGGAATGGTTTTCTCTATAGTAAAACACATCTGGGTGGGAATAATATTCTATTATAGAAAAGCATCCGGGGAAAAGTTTTCTAGGGGGATGGTTTACTCGATAACACCGGCCTCGCCCGCCGTGAACCCGTAATATATAGTTATATTCGGTAGGAATGACTTAATATCTACTATCATCCAACCAAACAATGGGAACTTGTATATGCAAAAAGGTCTTTAAATTTATCGATATTCACATCGATAATTTTACGATTAATCCCCAGCCACATTTTATACCACTCCAGTCTATAAAAACGGAAATGGCTGATTTACATAATACTTATGTCTTCGTACCTAAAAATATTATCATCGTATGGAAAATATACTATATTACAGTTCTTTTTTAAAAACTGAATTGAACTCTTCTTCTACGTATGTTGAAACCCCATCTTTTAAAGACACTATCAATTATAGAGCTATCTTTGGCTTCAATTTAAGCATTGACTTTGGATTTCTTATTGTAAATTTCCCCTCCTTAGACGGTGATGTCCCAAGACTCCCATTATATGGTATCTATATTAGTCAATTGTTTCGGTTCGCCAGAGCCGGCACTAATGTTTTGGATTTTCACGCAAAAATAAAATCGCCGATTACTTTCAAACTTCTTACTCAGGGTTATAGGTCGCAAAACCTTCGAAAAACTTTTAGTAAATTTTACAGATCTTATTCAGACATTTTATCTAAATTCGGAAATGTGACTTTTAAACAATACGTATTCATATGAAATATCCCATTCCAATTTCTACGGTGATCTAGTGTACAAACAAAAAGGAGAGTCAAAGGTTCCGATAATTTTATATCTACGGGTTCTAAAATTATTAAACGCCTTCGACATCGACCGAATGACCTCGATATCATCGCTAAGACCATAGTTCTTGTATTGGGTCCCTCTACAGTCTAAAGCAGACTTTTGTTTGAGCGTTGCACGCAGACTAACAGGGCGCTGGGACTCTATGACGGGCCTTGTCCAAATTTTTTCAGAGGAGAAAAGGTCCTGATCCTCGTCCCCTCTGACTGTTAGTCGGGACTCCTGTTGATCAAGGATCTGAGCTCGCTTATAAACGGGCAGATCACGGTTTACGTATTTTGATGTCGCCTTACATATTTTTGATAGCAACTTATTATTCTATAAACGTTTTGTTTGTAATAAATTTTTTATGACCTCTCTTCTTGAGAAGCTTGTTGACTCTTGTTCTCTATATTGAGGATTATTTATAGTTTTTAAAATGTGTATCCTTTGATTTTGCTGCTTTTGCGGTGAGTGTGAAGGTAGGCGCCCGTAATCCGGTTAATCACACCAACTGAGTGACGTTTGTTACTTCAATTGACCGTCCTTAATCGGTATCGAAACTGCAGCATATTCGAATATTTTTGTCCTTTTTCTGTGTATATTCTATTATTATCATGTTTTGTGTACATGTCCTTGATGATTTTGAAGATGTTTCATTCCTCCATAAGCATAGAAAAGCAATAGAATGAGTTTATACACATCATTCCACAACATACCTGAATATAAGAAATTTTCTCATTATGTTTATGATAATCACATTTGGTACACAAATGTGCACACGATACAATATATAGACACTTTATACCCATAATGCACACGATACAATATATAGACACTTTATACCCATAATAGATATAGAGTTACATGTGCAGTGTTATTCTGTTTTCAAATGCTGTTGTAAATCATCACACCTGTAGGCATGATGTCAGGTTAAGTTTGGAGAGACATAACGCGGTTTTTATTGAAGGTTACCGTGAAAGTCATCGGTGGATCTTTTTACTTTTGTTAAATATTTCTCGAATCCGACATACTCTTAAGACAGTCAGAATTGTTTTTATTTTAACCGAGTTTCATTCAATGTGCCGTTCTTCATTTTGATTTTCGTGTATGGTGTCAATATATCGTTGAGATAGGATCTTTTTTTCGTTTTGAATTTTTTTTTTCTGATTGCGTCATGTCGGATGACCACACCCAATACGACAACATTATTGTCATGTTATTTATTAATTCACTTTCTTAACCTTTCTCATCTATGATCCTTTCAAACACTTATTATTGGTAATGTTGGACTTGAATTTGCGAATTTCATTGAATTTTAAAAGATTGCTAAGATATAAAATAGAAGTCGAAAAGTGATATGTATTGGTGCAAGATGGATTTGGTAAACGGGCGGCGATCGCAGGCCAATGGAAATTCCAGAGGTTGAATATGGAGCAAAGGAAAAGTTAATAAAGCCATCAGGAGACGCTTATTTTAGAATCTGGTCTCCAATAATATCTATAAGGATCCTGAACCATTATAGCGTGGGCAACAATGACGTAAAAGCATCTTTTTTCTTAATCCTCCAAGATACCTGATCAAACTTCTGGTTCTTACGGGTGTCCATGATAGCCTATTTGTGTTTTGTTTTGTATAACAGATGTTTCTTGATGACTACCGCTCGCTGTCTTAGCACCTTACTTATTTGATGACTTAAATCACAAAGACTGAAAAAATTGCCAAGTCAGCATCATTTCTGAGGTTTTAACTCGAAGATACATCATTGTATGCAACTGTCACAATGCAAACTGTTGCTATATTATAGCATTTCTAATCATTTTTGTAAGAAATATGATTCCGAAAAATTTACGCAAGAATGCAACTTGAATTATAAATACCAAATAATATTTAAATATTTATGCCCATCTATTGTGCAATATTTTTACATTTAATCATTTATGTTTTGGATGATGTAGTTTATTTGGATTTAATTCTTCCACAAAGAATACGGTTATCTATCTTATTATAGGAAAATGAATTACATAATGTTACTGTTTACTGTGTTTATACGTCATAGGTTGGTTATTTCTGTTTGTTTTGTTTTGGAGGGTTTTTTTTGGGGGGGGGTGTTTGTTTTGTTTTGGCTTTTTGTTTTGGTTTTGTTTTTGCTTGTTTGAATTACATAATGTTACTGTTTACTGCGTTTATATGTCATAGGTTGATTTTGCACGCTGACTAACGTTGCACGCTGACTAACAGGGCGGTGGGGACTATATGACGGGCCTTGTCCAAACCTCTTTCAGAGGAGACATGGTCCTGAACCTCGTCCCCTCTGACTGTTAGTCGGGACTCCTACAGATCTAGGGTCTTAGCTCGCTTTCAGACTGGCAGAGCACGGTTTATCATGTTGATGTCGCATATATTTTTATACCATTATGTGTTTTACAAATACCTTACGTGTTTATATTTTTATGACCTCTCAATATGCGATACCTGTTGACCCTTGTTCTTTACATGGATGATTATTTATAAATTTTTAAATGTACCTCCTTTGATTGTTCTGCTGTTACGGTGAGTGGGAAGGTGAGCCCGTAAACCGGTTAACCACACCATTTGTTTGGCTTTTGTCAAATTAAATGACCGTCCTAAGTCGGTATCGTAATTGCACTACAATCAAATATTTTTGTAATGTGTTATATGTTCTAGTATATTATTTATATTCATGTATTGTATAGCTCCATGGTGACTTCTGCCACATAACTGAGTCAGTATCTCCTCTTTTTGGTATTTTGTGTTTGTTTCTTTTGGGGTTTTTTTGGGGGGGGGGTGGTTGGGGGGGGGTGTTTTGGTTGGATTTTTTTTTTTGTTTGTTTTTTTTTTCAAAGGAGGGGAAGGGTTGAACAATATATAGCCTGATCCTTATGGAACTCTGGGTGGTGTTGGATATTTCTGACACCTATGATAGATAAAGAAGAAGGAATGAAAAAATAACATACAATAATGAACTTTATCATCATATATAATCATAAATTGTTTACATCATTCAGTTAATTAAGTATTGTTTTGCGTCTCACCTCATCTATTAAGTCACATCGGCATAGTTACATCAAAATATATCAATCACATCAATGTTACTTAAGCACATCGATCTTCCTGTTTTCTTTTGGACATGATCTTGCCGAAGCAGTGAGAGACCTTGTACGTGTCACTCCTACTGGGACACGAGGCCTCAGGTTTTACTATCGCATCAGAAAGACAGAAGACCTAGGTGCCAGCGGCGGGAGCCCACGGACATCGGTCAGCGGCGGGAGCCCATGGTCATCGGTCAGCGGCGGGAGTACACGGTCATCGGTCAGCGGCTGGAGCCTACGGTCATCGGTCAGCGGCGGGAGCCCATGGTCATCGGTCAGCGGCGGGAGCCCACGGTCATCGGTTACGAGCTGAGTACCTCATCTATTAATCTTCATCGGCTTTGATTACGTCAGCATATAGCAATGACATCAATGTTACTTAACAGGGGGCGCCACTCTCCCTGGCGCCGGGTCATCGGCTTTGATTACATCAGCATATAGCAATTACATCAATGTTACTTAACAGGGGGCGCCACTCTCCCTGGCGCCGGGTCATCGGCTTTGATTACATCAGCATATAGCAATGACATCAATGTTCCTTAACAGGGGGCGCCACTGTCCCTCGCCCTGGGTCATCGGCTTTGATTACATCAGCATATAGCAATTACATCAATGTTACTTAACAGGGGGCGCCACTCTCCCTGGCGCCGTGTCATTATCTCATTCACCATGGTGAGACAAATGTGCACTTGATTGAATATAATGACACTTTATACCCATAATGTATATAGAGTTTCATATGCAGTTTTATTCTGTGTTGAAATGCCCTAACATTATTAGGTATGTCATCAGGTAAAGTTCTGATAGTGCAGAGACATAAGGCGGTTTTAATTGGAGGTTACCGTGAAATTCATGGGTAGATCTTGTTATTTTTGTTATATGTCTTCCGAATCCGACATACTTTTTAAGACAGTCAGAATTAAGTTTTTTATTTTAACCGAGTTCCATTTTTTGTGTGATTTCACATTGTAGTTTTCGTGTACGGTGTAAATATCTCCTTGAGGTAGGTTTCTTTATCTTTTTTTTCCTGAACAAATGTATATATCTATGTATACCCTTTGTCTTTATATTACACATATAAATAGTACTTTTTGCATGATTGTTTCATGACAACTGACCGTCCTACATGTAGGTCGGTATCGGAATTGCATCATATGGATGACCGTCCCAAGACGGCAACATTATTGTTACCTTATTGGTTAATTCACTTTTCTGACCTTTCTCATCTATGATTGATTGAAACACTTGTTATTGGTATTTCGCGATCCTAATTAGCAAGAGCTCAAAAAGTTCAAAACTGAATTGTAAAAAAGCTCTTAAGATGTCAAATAGAAAAGTGATATGTAAAAGTGCTAGATACATTTGGTAAACGAGCAGCGATCGCAGGCCAATGGAAAAACAAGAGGTTCAATCTGGAGCTAAGGATCTGATCTCTAATAATATCTATAAGTAACCTGAGCCCTTATAGTGTGTGCAACAGTGACGTAAAAGCATCTTTTCTTAATCCTCCAAGATATCTGATCAAACCTCTGGTTATTCCATGGGTACGTGACAGCCTATATCTCTATTTTGTCTCGTATAATGGAATGGATGTTCCTTATTGACTACCGCTCGGTGTCTTAGCACCTTACTTATTTAATGACTTTAATCACGAAGATTGTGAAATTGCCTAGCCAGCATCATTTCTCAGGTTTTAACTCAAAGATGATTGTTTGGGACTGTCACAATGCTAACGTTTGCTATTTAGCAGTTTTAATCGTTTTACCAGAAATATAATTTCCAATCAGTCACGCAAGAATGCCACTTGAATTGTAAAAACCAAGTAATATCTAAACATTAATGCCCATCCATAGCATTATCTAGAACAACCTACTTGTACATAATGAACTCTTTGCTCACAAACTTTTTTTGTATTTTATTATGCAATATTCTTACATACATGTATAATCATTTATGTTTTGGAAGATTATTCGAATTTAATTCGTCAACTAAAAGGAAAGTCTAAAAAAGGATTCTCATTACATCAGTACACGGTTACCTATCTATTTAAAGGAAAATGAATTGGATAATGTTGCTGTTTAATTTCTTTATACGTCATAAGGCTGTCTTTGTTTATTTGTGTTTGTTTGTTTTGTTTTGTTTTTGTTTGTTTTCGTTTGTTTTAGATTAAGAAGAAGAAATGAAATAATTACAAAAAATAATGAATTTTATTATCACATATAATCATAGATTGTTAACATTATTTAAGTGATTAATTTTTTTGTTTAACGTCAAACCACGATTATTTCACATATATGGTGAAGGCATCTGCCTTCTGCATTTCATCGAAATTAATATCTTGGGAACGGACCCTTCAGAAGCAGTGAGGGATCTTTTACGTGTCACGCCTACTGTGACACGGGACCGCGTTTTAACAGTCTCATCAGAAAGACATTTGTGCCAGTGGCGAGAGTCGGGTCTTCGGTCACAAGACGAGCATCTCATCTATTAAGTCACACCGGCTTTGTTACATCAAGATATATCAATCACATCAATCTTACTACATCAAGCACACCCATCTTCCTGTTTTGTTTTGGACATGATCTTGCCGAAGCAGTGAGCGACCTTGTACGTGTCACTCCTACTAGGACACGGGGCCTCGGTTTCACTATATCAGCAGAAAGACAGCAAATCTTTGTGCCAGCAGCGGGAGTCGAAACCGCTGTTATAGAGTGAGCGTTCCCCGATAGCCAGACTTCCCCAGGCGGCCCTACTCTAGTTTGAGACTTCCCCGGGGAAAACTGTCTCTAAAACAGAAGCTTCCCCCTGGGGAAGTCTCTACAAGTAACTAGAGTGAGCGTTCCCCCATAGCCAGACCCCCTCCTTTCGAAAACATGTTACGTCGTGTCTATAACATACTTAGTCGTTTTAACAACATAGCTACGTCGTGGTCACGTTTTTCTAATAATATACAGTGTAAGGTGTGGTATTGTAACACCCTAAAATTTTTTTAGAAAGGACAAGCTTTTATTGTATTGGAATGAGCATATCTCTGTGGTCTAGTGTTCGACCCTTCGCCGATCGACCGGGAGATAGCGGGTTTGAGCCCTTCTCAAGTTATGTCGGATGAGACAATTAAAACCGATGTCCCGTGACACGTTAAAGATCCCTCACTGCTTCGGTGGGTCCATCAGTCAGATACAGTCACAAACTTTCATGCAATAATCGAGGTGTCACCGTGTGACGTTAAACAACGTTAAACATATCCCCGGATCGAAAGATCGTTGGTATATTGTTTCTGTCCTATCTGTCTGTCGACAACTTTAACCTTTGCCATAATCTTTCAACTGTGAGAAATAGAGATTTCATAGTTGGCATACAAACTCAACAAATAAAACCTTTTCAAATAACACCAAGGTCGATGACCTTGGAGTTTCGCCTTCTATTGTCCGCAATGAAAACCTCAGAGATTTTTTAAGTAAAGGCCCAAAATATAGAAAGCCACAATTATTTACATGGTGTCAAAATTTTGATATTATTATGAACTCATACGAAGAGTATGCCAGACGTTCGGATAAGAGAGAGACGGTTGAATTAGACACTCTTTCTGAATGGCTGAAGTCAATC
Source organism: Pteria penguin (assembly GCA_035048485.1). NCBI lineage: Eukaryota > Metazoa > Mollusca > Bivalvia > Pterioida > Pteriidae > Pteria > Pteria penguin. The sequence continues at coordinate 1,922,578 of CM068582.1, read as the reverse complement.
AGAAGTCTGCCAAAGAAAAGAATTCGAAGACTTTCATTATTGTTCCTGCTGACAAGGTAGCTAATTACACATTCTTGTGTAAGGCATATTATATTAAATGTCTTGTTTGGTCTTCATTCAACGCCTGGTAATCCAACTTACACAGTTACAAGTCTGTCTCCTTCAGAGTGTTGGATAATCACAAGTCAGTTCTCAGTTCATTCGGTATTGCTACAAATGAATTTGATCTCCAGCTACCATACCTTTTTTGGATTCCAAAGATGCATAAAACTCCATATGAGCATCGATTCATAACTGGATCGTCCAAGTGTTCCATCAAGCCTCTATCCATGTTACTCACCAAAATTCTAACAATGTCACTAGCACATAATAACATCAATTATTCAAAACGCTTTCTTTAACAAAGAAGGAATTCGCAGGTATAAGTATCTCGTTTAGGCCACAACGACACATATTTTGTAAAGGAACAGTCTGATTCCAGCAGCAAGCAAGCTCATCTTCTCTTTCATACTTCGATATACTCCTTTCAATTAGTGACGATGGTTCATTAGTAACCTCTCTCTATGACAAACGTGACGATCTCAACTTCATTATTGCCAACTTCCCTTTTCTGAGTAGCAACATACCTTCCTCCCGCATATGGCGTCTTCATTTCACAACATACGTTATGCCAGGGCATGCTCTAAAAACGAAAAATTTGGTCCTAAGAGCGAGACTTCTTCCCACGTAACTCCTCTCTTAAGGATATGTCGAGGAACGTTTGAACAACAAGTCTGGAAGCACCGTCTGTCCGTCCGTATCTTTGATCTGAACTGTTCAAATGAAGTCCGGACCATAATTTCTTTATGCTACCTTGCATAATGAATATACTTCCTGCATTTGTTACTCATGGCCCAAGAGTGTGTCATGACATTAACCAAGGTCATGTCTGTAAGATCAATGCCACATTGTAAATATTGTCAAAATTCTTGCCTGTAATTTTACTATGGTAACTTGAATTCGGATAAGACTTCACACAATTATCATCAATGACCCAAGGATATATCTCGATATCTAACCTAACCAAGGTGTTATCTTGTAGGTCAAGTGTACAGTGCACACATAGTCGATATCTGTGTCTGAGCCAGAACTTACAATGATAACTTGAATTCTGGATGTACTACACAATGGCGTGTCATGACCTTAATCGAAGGTTTAATACCAGTATCTGCATGGTCAAGTTAACAAATTCGTATCCGGGGGGGGGGGGGGGGGTTAAGTACTTTTTCTATTGACTTGGATCAGGATTGTATTTTACGTGATTGACTTTGACGTTCATGTCCTAAGGGTGGGAAATGGATCTGAATCAATGTAATATATCTAAAGTCAAGATCATAGTTATTGTACATTCATCTCTTCAATTTCTCTGCTTTGTTCGATTTGGATAAAATTTCACACAACTGTTGTTAATATCACAGGGATCATGACGCAAGGTTGTATATAAGTAAAAATGACAGTGTTTGTTATTATTTTACTTTTTATCTTTGATGATTATTTCACTAGTTTTTGTTGTCAAATCACAGACGGCGTTTGCGTGAGTAGGGTTATAACAAGTATTCCCTTGACTGTATGGTGGCCAATCAAGAACTGAGACGTTGTTGTGTTTCAGACAGTAATAACAAAAATTAGGAACATTGGGCTTCGCGTTGTCCTGCCTGCTGCAACGTTACCTTTGTAGGTTACGTAGACGTTGATGGAATTCCAATACATTAAATTTCATGAACACTTTGATTCATATATTTACTTTTGAAGTTTGCGGTCAAACTCCGTGAGAGACCGATGGGCATAATAAAAATATTAAATATTGAATTGAATAAAACAGGCTATTTATCTATTTTAACAATTTTCTTTTTGCTTATTTTTATTGTGGGCTCATGGAAATTGATGTGGGCCCCTGAATTTTTAATATTACGAGCCCACTTGGATCCTAAAAATTTTCAGTAAAGTTTATACCCTGATACAGTATTGGTAATGCAGACGGTCTAACTACTATGAAATAAGGAAGTTAACATTTTAGACAACGATCTATCATATGAGGAAATAAGGTCTTTATAAGGACCGTAAAATTTGCGGAATGTTGACTTGAGGCGTGATATCTCAAATCCTTGTAGTAGTAACTCCCCCCTCCCCAGTAGTTTGCCTCGATAAATAAAGTAACGGTACTCAAAAGACTCTCCAGCATACAGAATCATTTGAGACATATAAACACCATAAGCAGATGATAGAATGATAAAGGAATATTACTACTTGGATATGGAAAGCCAACAATGGAAAAATTAAAGCCATCGCCATTGTCATAAATTGAAGTAGTAAGTACCACAAAGGAAATACGGTTCTAGATGCCTGGTAAAGTTTTCTTGGTCATAAGGGGAAATCGGATATTGTGACCACTTATTTTTACATTGACTTAATGTAATTCGTATAAAAAGCTTCGACGCCATACATAATGCTATCATATAACTGATGCAGGTCATACATTGCACTGAATTAACGAATAGCAGGTACCTTTGTTTGTTTGTTTGTTTGTTTGTTTGTTTGTTTGGTTTTTTTTTTTTGTTTGGTTTTTTTTTGTTTGTTTGTTTGGTTTTGGGGGGTTTTTTTTGGAAAGGGGGGGGGGGGGGTGTTTTTGTTTTGTTTGGGTTTTTTTTTTTTTTGAGGACAGGCTTAAACTGAATCCATCAGTACTGATGTAATGCATAGTCATAGCACAGAAATGAATCCTTAATGAAATTGATGCAGATTCTTTTAGGGATTACAGTATCAGCAAAGTTGGGTATAAATTTATGACAGTTTAATATGTTGACAACGATGTGATTATTACGAGCTTCATACTACAAAGTATACGACAAAATGTTAAATATGACTGTAACAGGTGCGACAAAAAGTAAACTACAACTGCGACATCTACAACAAAATGTACCATTATATAACTGACTTTGACACCAGGATTGGACATACGGAACGTGAAATGATAATGTACAGTTCATAGTAGTTGTTACACACGGCTAAATCTGCCATCCGTTTGTTATTATTAATTTTCTGTACGATGAAGAATTGCATCCGTGGATTCAAAGTGACTTATGTTTTGTGACTCCTTTTAGGTATTTGATTATCTTTCATTACATTTTTATTTTCTTCCTAGAATAATACAAGAACATAGAACAAATGACTTCTTCATCAGAGAGCAGCATCGGAACAGATCATGGCAAAGGTCGACGAAAGATCAACTTAGCGATGGTTATCGAAAAAATATATCCATATGGATTCAAAGCAGAAGCTCTTGCAATGCTGCAGATCGCTTGGCCTATTGTAAGTTCATGTACATGATTGAGGCGCGGACACAGAAATGCAACGAAGGTCTCATCACAGACAAATTCTTCGAAAGGGGGGCTCAAGATGCCGTGAGATGTCAATGTATTTTAAAATGCTAGATAAATTTGAAATATAAGAAATGTATATGCATTATACAATATTATGCAGTTAGGTGCAGTCCTAACCTTACATAAAGTGCACTTCAAGTTAACTTTATGACTACTTTTCAAGTTTACTTGGCGACAACAGAGTAAACTTGGAATCAAGTTTAGCAGTAAACTTAATTCCAAGTTTAGTACTAAACTTGATTCCAAGTTTGCTCCAAGTGCACCTCAAGTTTAGTTTACTTTCTATATACATGTACATTTACTATATTTTTCTATTAGAACAATTTTTTTATATAAAATATGCAATTGTACATAATAAGACAATTATTTCTATTGTGTTATACGAAACTGATAATTGTAATAAACAAACGTGAAAAGTAAACTAAAGTAAACTTGATATCAATTGCACTTGATTAAACTTTATGACTGGTTTTCAGGACGAAAAACTAAACTTGAAGTGCACTTGAATGTAAATTTAGGACTGCACCCAACTGCATCTTTAGTCGTTGCTTATCTCTTTTGTTGTGTTCTAACTAGAAATAATCAGAGAATAGCTCATTAACAAAAGATTCATTGAGATGTTCAGCTGAATAAGAAATAAAAATCTGTCATTACAACGGCGTTATACCTACCTACCTATCCATCCATCATTCCGTCCATCTATCTATCTATCTATCTATCTATCTATCTATCTATCTATCTATCTATCTCTAATATGGTTGGGTGTGCAAGAGAGGGTTTTTTCCGTTATAGGTTTTGACTGAGGTGTTACAATTCTTGACGGTATTTATAAGCGTGTTGTTCTCTGGACAGTTGGGAAAAGTCGCTTTAGATGGTGTCTCGCTAGCCATGACAGTAAGTTAACATTATCTGAGGTGTCAATCGTCTACATGTCTTAAGATGGTAATGTACTATGAATTCTACTAGTAGGTGAAATATTTATCTTAAAGACTAGTGAGAAGAACATATAAACATAGTAAACATCATAAAACAAGAGGAATATAATTTTATACCAATACCGTGCTTAAAGTGACAAAATGAAATTATTTATTTCCATTTAATTATTTAAAAAAAATTGCGTCCTACATGTACTAATTCATATAAATTTGAATCAATCATTTCAGATAGTGAATATTTTGGGATTTTCTGTCATGGAAGGGTTATCTACAGCTCTCGATACACTCTTCACCCAGGTCAGATACTACTATTACTACTACTACTACTACTACTACTACATTGAGTATAATATTTCTACTACTGCTAAAATATTTCTGCTCTTAATATCTTCTGCTACTTCTACCAGATCAACTACTGCTGCTTTTGCTGTTGCTATCTGTTTATCTGGTTTTTTTTTAGGGGGGGGGGTGTCTTCAGATTTTAATTTTATTGTGTTTAGACTTTTGTCTGTAAACGCTTGGGGTTCGTCAGTTGGATTATTTTTTTTTTGTGAAATGGGTCATGTACATATGTTATCAATATTCTGTGCATGCAAAATTTTAAATCAAAGAGTGTGCAAATGCAATTGTATTATTATATTTTTGTTAGATCTATGGAAGTGAAAATAAAACGAAGATGGGCATTGTGTTACAACAATGTAAGTGGTCATTATATTCCGTTATATTTTCCCCTTAATCGAAGATACTATAAATTTATTTAACTACATATCTTCTTATAGTTACATGTATATATAAAAGAAAGCAAATCTCACATCATGTATTTTAATCGTTGAATTACATAACTTATATTCTATAGCTGTACTGATCATGATGTTGACTAGCTTACCTTGTGCTGCCATCTTCCTGAATACAGAATATATACTGGAAGCTATGGGTCAAAACGAAGACGTCGCCAGGTAATTCATTAAACCTTATCTTAGAAAATTTTTATTTATCTTAAAGAAAAGACAATAGATCTGACTAAATAACATGATAAAACCCACCGTGTGCAACAACGAAAGTAAACAAGAACGCCTAACACAACCATAATATTTGATAATAATCCAGTTCCGATAGGGGGAGGGGGCTTACTAGTTGTAGTAGTTCAGCGCTTGCATTTCGGTGCAAATGATCACACTACGGTACCACTGCGATTAAAATGTTGGTAACATCCATCTTCATTGTGACGATGTGAAAGCAACGTAAAACATCAATCAACGAGCCAACTAGTAATCAATAATTTTTGTATGTGAATCAACTTAAGTCTTTTCAGTGATGCTTAAGGTTTAAACTGCAAAATTATGGAAACAGGAAATATAAATATTTGAAGTGCAAAGCCATTACCAAACTGAACACAGAGGAAGAACCAAAGAAACCAATTAAGGTCAGGGATATGTTTGGAGTGATACTCCTTAGTTTTATAATAAAACACTCATCACTTATCCCAACCCCGACGTAGAACGACAGTGACTCAGTTGGTATCATTAACCGAATAAGGACCCATTTGACAAATGATTTGACCTCGCCATTACAGAGAGAAAGAAAATTCATCTGCCCACTGATAGAGCACAGATAGAGCATATTAAGAGGCGACTTAACATGACATAACATCAGCTAGCCGAACACAATATTTGAACAAGATTCACAGCTATGAGAATATTATTACAATATTATGTTATGGTCCGAAATAAACCCTTTGGTAGAGCGAACAAAAATCACAAAGATTCCAAAACAAAAATTTAAACAGTTTATTTACAAATTAACAAAAATAAATAAATTATGGATAATGCTTACAGCTACAAAGTCTAATGAATATGTACGTAGATGGTAAATCCGGAACGCTGAAGTCCGTATTTCATCCACTGTTTATAATATGAATAGAATGTTGTAAAGCTAACAACAATGCAAAGCAAACTTTTTCGAAAATACTTAATAGAGAGGCGTAGTTAAACCAATCTAAATGAAACGTATTGTAGTATTACGTTATTGCTAGTCTTATTTGATGATATCATTCATGTAATCATATATTCATCCTTGTATATATATGTATATCTCTATGTATATATCCATGTTTGTGAAGGCCTCATGGAAGAATAGTGTTTCACTAAACGAGTAACCTTCTTAAAATAAAGATTATTATCATTATTATTATCATTGTAGAATAGTTTCGTTGACATTTACTAAGTTTCTTTGAAAAATAACAATTAGTTCTATCTACTTATTCGTCACCCTCTTGAAACAATGCAGCTCCATCTTATACATCTAGTCTGGAGCACAGAGGACTGGAATAACAATCAAAATAGACGACATTTTGGAAAGATTTATTACAATTCTCACTTCATTCAAACTTTAAAGTTTTGCCTAGAAGATTGGTAAGTGGACTTAGAACTGTGGAAAACTTTGTACAAAGCTTTCTATAAAATCCAACCATGCCCCAAAATTTCATTAATTCTTTCTTATTTGTATGAGCTGGGAACTTTACAATAGCCTCCACCTTAGCCATGATAGGTTTTACTTGTCCTTGAATTACTTGATGACCTAAATACTGAACAGAAATATGACAAAATTCACTCTTAACGAGATTAATAGTCAAATTTGCTTTTGAAGAAATCATGTATGATTATGAAATGTTCCTCCAACGTCGAGCTGTAAATAATGACGTCATCAATGTAAGCTTCATATTCTTCTAGGTCCTGAGTTACTAAGTGAATCATCCTTTGAAATGTAACTGGAGCGCTTTTCATTCCAAATGGCATGACTTTATACTGGAACAATCCATCTGGAGTAACAAATGCGGAAATTTCTTTGGTTCTCTCTGTAAAGGGCACTTGCCAATAACAGCTTAAGAAATCAAATTTACCTACATATTTAACACTGCCAATTTTATCGATACGGTCATCGGTTCCTGAGATTGGATACAAATCCGTTTTTGTTACAGAATTTACTTTTCGAAAGTCGGTTAACAAAGGTAAGAGACATATGGTTTAGGAACCAAAATACCAGAACTCCACTTACTATTGCTATGTTCAGTGAGATCATTCTCTATCGTGTAATTAACCTCGTCTCCGAAGAACTGCAACTTGATTGGATTTAAAGCGATACGGATGCTTTTTAATCGGCAAAACATCACCAAATTTACATCATGACAAGTTGCATTCGTTTTAGACGGAATATCCGGAAATTAGCTTGAATCAAGGTTTTTATTTCGTCTTTAGTCCTCTTGTTTGTCCAACGATAACAAGATCTCGGAATTATTCAAGCGTACGCCTTGATTAAAGTCAATTTTAACAAATTCTATCTTCACTTTGGTTTCTTGATCATAATCTACAGAGGCATTGTAAAAATGAACTAAGGTAGACAGTTTTTACAAGACTTTGACTATTTCTTTCAACATACTCTTTTACCATGTTCACATGACATACTCGTTTTTCTTTTCTCCTACCTGGTATTTTTACCATGATTTAAATCACTGAGCTTACTCTCTACTTCGTGGGGACCAAAAATATAGCGTGTTAAGGATGACCTGGCTTAGAAGTTCTACTCCTGGCATTCTTAATCTTCTTTTTGAGTTTTTCAAATTTCCTTGAGCAAGTTTACATACATTGTACAATCCTTCTGTAAAGGTGGACAAAAGATTCATGTCATTGTCTCAGCAAAGCATTTTTCTTTCAATAATTTTAAAGGTTTCCTGTGTGACCAAACATCAACTCAAAGGGACTAAATCCAATGGATTCCTAAACTGCTTCACGGGCAGCAAACAAGAGTAGGTTGACCCCCTCATCCCAGTCTTCTTCGTACTAAAAAGAAAATGTTCTTATCGTGGTTTTAAGGGTTTGATGAAAGCATTCAAAAGCCCCATGAGATTCGGGATGATATGCACTAGATTTGTATTATTTTATTCCTAACGCATGTATAACCTGCTGAAATAACTTACACATGAAATTTGAGCCTTGAAGCGACTGAATAACCTTAGATGTACCTATGAAACTGGAAAAAATTGTAAGGGCCTTCAGAATTGTTTTTGCCTTAATATATCTGAGGGGATTGCTTCAGGAAAGGGTATTGATATATACATAATGCTTAGTAAATACACATTACCCGCTAGATCGTTACCTAGCAACAACGCCCTTGACTGGAAGAGTAGGCCGCACACCTACGATAACTGATTCCGTGATTAAATCTGATTTTAGATAAACACTATGAGTGGGAACGTTAATGAAGCCTAGCTTCACACCCTGTAACAAAACCGAACTACCAACGGAAGTCTGCTCAGGTAAAACACCCTCAGGTCTCAGGTACCAATTCATAAGCTTTCAAAATGGCGTCTTTCGCCTTAGTATAATAAGAACTATCGTCTACAGCGAGTGCTGAATAAACTTCAGCGACCTTACCGACGAGTACACTTTGTTACATCGTAGACCAAATCTCATGAGGCCACTTTAAATTTTCAGCAACTTTTTCAAACTGTGGGGAAAAAAAATTCAACAAATTTCTGTATAAATTTAGGAACAAATCTTACTTTTTAGCAGCATCAAATTCTGACTTTGGATGGCTATGTAAAATTTCTGATTTTTGGACTGATTCTTCTTTTATTTTTCTTTTTTTGTTCTAATTTAATTTTCTCTAACTGCATTTGTCTGTCTCTTTCTCTCTCTCTCTCTTCTCTTTCTTTTTCTTTCTCATAATTTCTGTTTCATTTTTAATATAAAATTCTAATTCTGATTTTAGTAACTCTGTACTTTCTCAGAAAGTGGTATGTTTCAAAATAATTTTACTCAACTAAGTTTTTAGCTACCAAACTTTTGATTTCATCTTTTGTATTTAAGACTTAAAAGGCAGACCTAAATCGTGGCCTATTGCTAACAAATCATTCTTTCTCAAAGGCATAAATTTTCAAGTCAGCCGAACTAAAAAAAATCTTCAACCTTAAATGACATCATGAATTCTTCTTTTTGTGCTGGCTTTACGTTTTAATAAAACAAATCTGCCAAAAATTTACACAGTACAAATGTCAAATGAATTCCACCCCGGACGAGCCCCCAAATTTCTGTTACGGTCAGAAATAATCCCTTTGGTAAAGCCAACAAAAATCACAAAGATTCCAAAAATGTAACAGTTTATTTACAAATTAACAAAAATACCCCCCAAAGTTATAGATAATGCTTACAACAACAAAGTCCAATGAAGGTGTACTAAGCTGGCAATTCTGGAACCCTGAAGTAAGCATTACATCACCTGTTTATAATATGAATAAAGTGTTCAGTGTATAACTTCACAGTTCGATAAATCCAATTCAAGCAGTCAGTAAACACGATTTATCTCCAATATATACTTAGACAGGTATGTAGTGCAGTGCTTCCAAAATATCACAGTCCTGATCTTATATACCTTTTCAGATTTTCAATATAGAAACATCTAGATTCATAAAAACTTGCAAGAACATTCACAAATAGATATGGAAGTAAACAACTTATATGTCATACAGTTACAGAACTTTCTAGTACTTAATAAAACATTCAATAAACAAAACATAAACAAATAAATAAATGACCCTCATAACAGTTATCATCCAAGTTTACTAGAAATTGAAAGATTATTAAATGTTGCCAAGTAAAAGTTGTCGACGAGTGCAGAGACAAAAAGAGTAAAACATTGTGTATCCTTCTGACTGACAACACATTTTTGAGTAATCTTACGAAACATTCAATTTGTACTCATAGTTTCGATAACCTTTCCTTTAAGTCATCTAATGTACTTTATGACATTGACAGTACCTTGTGTGGAATGATATATGTCGGCGAAACCACACTCCGGAGTAGAATATAAATAATGGCGGAAATCAACTTCTTTATCGCCATTTAAATCAACCAGATCATTCCATTCTGTCGATGAAAGTATGTATTTTAGAGAAATATACCATCTTACAACAACCCAAATCTTATCACTCACCTTAGAAGGAAAAGGGAGGATTACTGGATACGACAATTAGGAATAGCTGCGCCATATGGTTGTAAAAGAAAAAAGAGGAGTTACTGGCTCAGTTATGTGGCAGAAGTCACCATGGAGCTATACAATACATGGATATCAATAATATACTAGCACATATAACACATTACAAAAATATTTGATTGAGGTGCAATTACGAAATCCAAATCCTCACGTCTATCATAAATATTAGTATATCTTAGGTGGTTGATAATTTTGATGTTCAAATCTAAAAAAGGTGTAGATTTTTCTCAACCACCTAATATATACTAATATTTATGATAAACGTATTGGAAATCTTACTGACCGACATCCACGACTTGTAAGATTTCCAATACTATCAATATGGTCATTACAACCATGTGGTGCAGCTGTTCCTAATTGTCGTATCCAGTAATACTTCCTTTTCCTTCTTAGGTGACAAGCCTGTAGATGGTAACGAGAAGCGCCCTTTTCTTAAAGTATTTTTTTTTTTTGCAAATAAGGGAATCGACGCTCTTAATTTAAATAATATTTTAAATCATAAGTCTGTAATAGATAATATTCCTCCATACTTCAAAATTAGGGAGTCGCCTTGTATTTCCTATACATATACACCAACAGTTGCTTCCAAAGTCTTTAGCAGAACGTGAAATGTGTAGACCTGAAAGACTTTCATAACCCTATGGAGTGTTCCTGTGCCTCTTCTGAGTTTAAATATAATTCATGTGGTCATATGACAGGAGATCTCCACATTGTTCGCAATGAAAAACTAAAAGATTTTTAAATTTCAGTTAGGCAGCATTTCTTGCCTTGAATGGGAAAATTTGACTTCGTTTTCTTGTCTCCTTCGTGTGTTCCTGAGTGTGCATTTATGTATTTACCTCCTCGACTTGAAAGATTGTTGCAGGACTTTTTCGACGGATGTTGTATGCAACCAGAGGACGCTTACTCCTCCCGGGCACCTGGTCTCACCTCGATTTTATTGGGGTTCGCATTTGCCTGAATATGACACTATTCACGATGTTGTCCTTTCATTCAATGGACTATGACATATAGTTTATCCTTCGGTACCTCTTCGTGTTTTACTTTATGTAACTCTTTTTTCAGGATGGCCGGGATGTACAACACTATCTTCGTTTTTTCTCTTCCGGTACGTCTATGTTAGATTCCTTGAACCTAAAACTTCTTATAAAATATGGATAACTTGATTTACAAATAAAAAGAAGATATTCACATTGTCCTGGAGAGAATTAATTTAATTTTGTTTGAAAACCCTCTTTAAATAAATACTACGATACTGAAATACTGAGGTACAAAAAAAGAATACATGGAATACAATATGGAATATAACATATGTGCAATCATGGACTCATGGAAGAAAAAGAGTGAACATTTCCTGCTGATACATCACATCCGCTAAGATGCCTGAAGATTTTATAGTCTGTTCTCTATAACTCTTATTTATCCCGTTGCTACAATTAAACTGCATGTGATGTTGATTAACATTTATGCTTTCTTACGAAATATTACCAATTTAATAGGAAAATGCCTTACTTTTTAATTTGGATATAAAAAATGCATATCAGAAGATATGTTTTACGGTCGTAGTATGTGGACTTATTTGTTTAATAGCAGTATATGTCATATTTATTAAAACTATTAACTACCTTATATGTTATTAAAACCACCTGATCAGTGTAGGTACCACAAGTCGGTATAGAATGCTACCTCCTCGTCGGCACCTGATACTTCTCTTTCTCCAGAAGTTCGTGTTTGCTATTCTTCCTTATTGTATGTTATGAATTTAGTATATCAGATATTCACTTTGAGATCTCATGTTTCTTTTTGAAATTCTTAGGTGTACTGCAAACTTATTTCCTCAATGAGTATATGATATAATCTTTTCAGGGATACATATTTTCAATTGTTCTAGCAAAGTACTTGCAGTCACAGGTAACTGATATTATTTATCACTGTTGTTTAACAAACACATAACACCCAACTTTATACAAGATTTTGATGTAAATGTCACTATGAATAAACGATCACGTGAGTAAATTGCTAAGATACCGAGCAGAGTCGATGACGAACATATATTCAATAAGAAAAACTGTCACGGATCCCTAGAATAGAGAAAACTGAAGACATCTGACAAAGCTGTATGACACAAATCACCAAGGACATGCACACAAAACATGATACTAGTAGAATATACATGGACAAACGACATTACAAAAATATTCGATTCTGCTGTGGTTACGATATCGACTTAGGACGGTTAATTGAATAAATATAGAACATATATACTTTTAATTTAGTGCATCATATGCGCATTTCGACAACACATGTCTCCTCAGTGATGCTCGTGGCCAAATGATTGGAATTCTCAAAATATATAAATGTTTAAAGAGCAGTGTTGAAACGAAAATGAACCAAAGAATCTATCTAAGGACAGAGCTATGCATGAGGGAGATACTCCTTAGTTTTAGAGTGATTTAGAGTAACAAACGTCGTGCAATTGGTGTGGTTAACCGGTTTGCAGACGCCCACCTTCCCATTCATCGGAAAAGCAGCACAATCAAAGAAAACACATTAAAAATTTTCTGAATAATCCTCCATATAGAGAACAAGGATCAACAGGTTTTTTAATAAAAGAGATCATATAAATTTTATTACACACGAAGTATGTGATCATGTGTCATGTGAGAGTAAGCATCCCCTTTTGACAGGTGAAACCCGCTGTGATGCCATAGAAATCTGATTATACACTGAGGTACCTGTACAAATGCACCACATTACAGTTTAAATCTAGTATCACTGTCACCGCATTCAGGTGCGAGATTTTAATGAGTATTTACATTTAAGTATGTTTTCTAAGTGTTTAATGTTTTTCGGCTGAAAGAAGTCATGCCAAACATCCTTTTTGTGTGCATGTACTTGGTGATTTTCGTCATACAGCTTTGTAATATGTCTTCAGTTTTCTCTTTCCCTTTATATGCTTGTGTGTTTTTAATTTCATCTTAATGTACATCGTACATTAACTATGAATTTTGATTGAATAATTGCATGTTCATATTATTATACAATATCTCTTCACATTATTTCCCAACTATGAATATGAACGAAAAATAATAAAAAATTACAAATTTCTATCAATTAACAAATCAATTATCATTCTTTAATACCTGCTATACTTAATTTTATTTGTTTTATTTTCAGAGTATTGTTTGGCCTAGTTTGTTCATTACGATAATTTGTAATGGTTTTAATGCTGGAGCACAGGCCCTTGTTGTTTTCAAATTCAATGTTGGCGTTATGTAAGTAAACAAGACCTTGTGTCTGTCTATACAATGTATTCAATAACTCTAAATAGGAAGAGGCATTGTTAAAGTACAGCCCAAATATATAACAATGATTCATATGACTACTAATAAGGCAATTACAAGAACGTAACACATTTGAAATCAATATAAGAACAAATCGATGCTGTAGAATTAAAAGGTCGTGGCAAAGAAAAAAAATAACCGCATTTTCCTCGTAACGACATTTTAACAGCAAAATGTATATCTATTAGCTCAGTGTGAAAGGTCGTATCTGTCACTTACGACCTTATTGAATCATTATTATACATTCTTTTTTATTTATTGTATGTATGAGCAAAGAATTGAGTACATTACGCAGTATGAACAGTTTATTCACAACTGTATTGTACACAAAGTGTTAGTATTCAGTACCGCAATATCTAGATGAAGCGCCACATTGAAGAGAAGTGCGGAAAACTAAGAATGGGAGGACTGAGAGACTGATAGGGAGGAAATCCATGGTCCACTCGGTTTACCGTTATAGGACTAATAAAAATAAAAAGATGATAGAAAGGAATGTAGCGATTTCGATAATACACCTTTGCTTAGTAAAAATTCAACAAAACTAAAAGATTACGAGAACAGTTATGTCCGGTCAAAGCGGAGCAAATCAATGTCCAAAATAATGCATGTTCTTTTTCCAGTATCCTATTCCAAAAGGAGAATGTATAGTAATTTTCCAAATAACCTTTGTGAACCCTGGAATAGCTACACATTTCTAGGTACTAGTGGGGAGTGAGCCTCTTTTGTTTGCACTTTTTTATGACTAGTATACAGTAAGGTGCAGTCCTAACATAACATTATGTTAACGCCGCGTTAACGTGAAGTTTGCTTTCCTCGTGCTCTCAGGACTGCTGAGCACACGCGTTTGCGTTAACGCAGATTTCCACGTGAACTTAATTTCGAGGCCGCGTGAACGCGTATGACAACCATGTTCGCATTTAAAACTTATTTTAACATGAACATACATGTAGAAGAATTTGAAGAAGGATCGTTATATACACTGTATATCTAAATATAAGAACATATGAATATATATATATATATATATATATATATATATATATATATATATATATATATATATATATATATATATATATATATATATATATATATATATATATATATATATATATATATATATATATAAAAATATTTAGAATTAAATACAACCCTTACGTGTTATGCGATGAATTTTAAAAATATTTAATGAACCCTATTTCTGAACCATGAATGTAATAAAATTTATTCATATTTTATAATAATAAATAATAATAATAATAATAATAATTTAAAAAAAAGATAATGATGATAATTATAATATTCAAAGATAATGAAATAGCAAATTATAATAATAGTAGACACTTAAATACAAAATAAATACATAAATAACTTAATTAAGAATAAATAAAGTATAAGAAAACTATAAAATAAATAGAAAAAAATGTAAAGAGTGATTATGTTAGTTTTTTAAATACCTCATTGTATGTTTTCGCGGTAATTTCCTTTGTTAAAGTATATATGAAACCCTTAATGCAGGGTGTCATTTTAACATTATATTTAATACACGTATATATGGCGATATTCTCGATGAGTTATTTAGATCCATTTTACTTCCTCCGTCCACTACCCAGAAAGATTTACAAATGAAGCCATGTCAACGTGCGACTGGATCAAGCGCGCATGGGAATAAATCGCGTTAACGCGTATTTCCTCCCGTGTTAACGCAAGGAGCGCACGCGCGTTCGGTCGAGCAGTCCTAGCGCGTGTGCTAAAGCAGTCCTCGTGACCGCTTTTCGCGTTAACGTATCTGTTATGTTAGGACTGCACCCATCTGTAAATGATTTCAAGAAAATCCATATAAATTCCGTTCTTTTTTAAAGGTAAGTTTTTTTTCCAAATAAAAACCTGCCACATTACTTGTTTATTTGTTTAAATTTATGTACATTATTTCTGACAGTTAACATTGACAGTCTGAGAGACTTGCGAACGGACAAACAGAAACTTACACTAGGGTCACAAGAACCTACTTTACAACCGACTTGCTTCTGTAAATTTAAGTATACTTAGAAAGATAAAAAGCAAGAACTGAGACGATACATAAACGCTTTGAACAGAATAAACTACAAGGCGTTAAATTCTATAAAATCTAAAAAAGAAATCAAATCTGATCTGCTGCAAAACACACATTTGCAGCAAAATGTTTCAAGAGCAGTAGTTGCTTTACATTTCAAAATTAATCGGTAGTATGATTATATCTTTAGTCTTATTTCAGCACTAAGTGCGAATACTTGGGTGATTTTTATGTATGAGATCAAATGCAACCAAGTGTATGAAATGTCGACGCAAGTGAAAACAAAAATTTACGAAGCTAAATAAGAAGCTATCAATAAAGACAGTGTTCGACGTTTTCACAAGTTTTCGTGTTCTTGTCTCCTTCATGTGTTCATATATATTTACTTTCTCGACTTGAAAAGTTGTTGCAGGACTTCTTCGATATGTGATGCATGCACCAGGGGACGCTTACTTCTCCCGGACACCTGGTCTTACCTCGATTTATTGGGGTTCGCATTTGTCTGAATATGATACTGTACACGATGTTGTCTTTTGATTCCATGAATTATGAGATAAGGTTTAACCTTCGGTTCTTCTTCGTTTTTTACATGCATAATAAGAGAGATAACTGAAGACAAAGCAGTATGACACAAATCACCAAGGACATGCACGCAAAAATGGCAATAGTAGAATATACACCTAAGAACGACATTACAAAAATATTCGATTATGCTGCGATTACGATACAAACTTAGGACGGTAAATTGAATCATCAAACGTCATTCAGTTGGTGTAGTTAACCGGTTTACCTTGCCACTCGCCGCAAAGCAGCACAATCAAAGGACACACATTTAAAAATTTATAAATAATCCTCCATATAGAGAACAAGGATGAAGTTACAGATGAAATATGCTTTATGCATTCATCATAATATTTACTGATCTGTGTAAGTCTATGCAGGAACGACATGAATATAGACTTTGTCACTATAGAATTCAATCAATCTCTGCTCTTTAAAGGCAATAAACAATTAGCATCTCGGTTCAACTTTACATACAGATACATCGTTTTTTTTTTCGATTAACAACCCTGTATTTAAGGATCACCACATTATATATCCAAAGGAACTCACGATAAAAGATTCAACAGAGAGCGCATCTTCTGCTTCATACCTCGGTATACTCCTATCAATCAGTGACGACGTTTCATAAGTAACATCTCTTTATGACAAACTTGATTTTAATTTCATTATTACCGACTTCCTTTTTCTGAGTAGCAACGTACCTTCCTCTCCCGAATATGGGACGTAAACGCTATGCCAAGACATATGAAAATTTCGTCCTGAGAGCGAGGCTTCTTGCCACGAAACTACTCTCACAGGGATATATTGAGGAACATTTGAAATTGTCACTTAAGAAGTTCTATGTTGGATATAGGGAACTAGTGCAATTTCAGATTCCTCTTTCAAGAATGTTAACCGATATATTGGGACCTGACCATACAAAATAACCATCTTAATATTTTGACTATACTTGATTTGACATAATACGTATATACATTTGACATAGACATTTGTTCACATACATTTCCGACACCGGAATTTCAGTTAAACAACATTTCTTGCCTTGAATAGGAAAATTTGACCTCGTGTTCTTGTCTCCTTCATGTGTTCATACGTATATATTTATTTACTTACTCGACTTGAAAAGATGTTGTAAGGGCGACGGGTGTTGCATGCAACCGGGGGACGCTAACTCCTCCCGGGCACCTGGTCATATCTCGATTTTAGTGGGGTTTGCATATGTCTGAATATAACACTATATAACGATATTGTCCTTTAATCCATGGATTGTGAGATATGGTTTACCCTTCGGTTCTTCACGGTTTATCATGTTGATGTCGCATATATTTTTATACCATTATGTGTTTTACAATACCTTACGTGTTTATATTTTTATGACCTCTCAATATGCGATACCTTGTTCTTTACATGGAGGATTATTTATAAATTTTTAAATGTACGTCTTTTGATTGTTCTGCTGTTACGGTGAGTGGGAAGGTGGGCCCGTAAACCGGTTAACCACACCATTTGTTTGGCTTTTGTCAAATTAAATGACCGTCCTAAGTCGGTATCGTAATTGCACTACATTCTAATATTTTTGTAATGTGTTAAATGTTCTATTATATTATTTATATTCATGTATTGTATAGCTCCATGGTGACTTCTGCCACATAACTGAGCCGGTAACTCCTCTTTTTTCTTCTTCGTTTTTACTTAAGATGTAAATCTATGAATTCACTAAGACTCCGTCCATGATATCGTAGTTCATTGTAGAAAGTGTGGTATTTGGACAAGATAAGTCCCTTTTCACAAGGGGTGATTAGATCTCGGAATTTCGCAGCAGATATAGAAATTCCTGATTTGTACATGGACTTTAGTTCATAGTTCAGAGGTGACTGCGTGCGTCTCCTGCCTCGAGTTACATTTATACTTCGAAAGTCCTCATTGAAATTATATTGAAAAAAGTTTGTGTTTCTGTGCTGAAAAGAATGACTTATGTTCCAATGAACAACTTCACAGAATTGTCTTTCCTTCTGTTTAAAGCAACAGAACATGCAGACTCTTTGAAATCAAGTATTATGCAGTTTTTGTTTTCACAGACACTGTATTTTGGCAGTTGCTGTTTTGCAGCTTTTATGGCAGCAATCCATTCACCTGGACTGTAAACTTCGAGCCTTGTTGCGTGGACAGATTCAGCCTCCATCAAAGCTTCAGTGGGTCTTTTCCCTCCGATTCACATTTTTCTGTACAAATTATACATCTTAATTAAGAATAGAGGCTTTTCTAAATATTGTCTGCACGATGTTTTTCTAGAATAGTGTGAGTATACTGTTGGGAAGGACTCGATGTGATCTCTGACGAACTGCCTATCGTTTTCTGATATTTTTCTGTTACCAATTTTCTTTTATATTGAGAACGTATACTTTCATCTTTATTCAGAGTGTATGACATTGTCCTTTCTCCTATATTGAGAATTTTCAAGAAAAACACCTTGCAAACTTTCACTTAACCAGAGTCCTTTCCAAGAAAGTATTAGTAAGATCATTTTCTTCTTGATTTGTGCGTTTTGTGGTATTTTTGTTCTTTTCATCTTTTATTACATGCTGTCTTATAAAATGCTGCTCTTCGCCGTAGCAAAGTGCTCTATGCTGATCATCTTCTGTTTTTGTTTTTACATTTACACTTTTGTCTCTTTACACCGGCACTTATTTACCTCGACATGATATGTACTCCTCTTCTGCATTTCATTTACAGACATTTGTGCACCTGCGTTTCCGACACCGGATTTTCAGTTAGGCAGTATTTCTTGCCTTGAATGAGAAAATTTGACTTCGTTTTCTTGTCTCCTTTGTGTGGTCGTGCGTGTATATTTATGTATTTACCTCTTTGACTTGAAAGGTTGTTACATGACTTTTGCGACGGGTGTTGTATGCAACCAGGGGACGCTTACTCCTCCCGGGACCATGGTCTCACCTCGATTTTATTGGGGTTCGCATTTGTCTGAATATGACACTTCACGATATTGTCCCTCTATTCCATGGACTATGAGATATGGTTTACCCTTCGGTACTTCTTCGTTGTTTACTTTTCCTTATATTTTGTTTTCATTCCTCTTCTGTATTGTTCATCATCCCACTCTGTTTGTAACATGCAGACATCCGTGTCGTCTGTGATATTTCCGTATCGTCTGTGCTGTTCTAGAAAGCCACAAGTGCCACTGGTGACATCGAGCACCTCGCTTGCTCGCGGCCTTGCTTGTCAGAAGATCGTTGAACATTGGCATCATTATCACGAAAGCTTCGTAGTCGAAGTCACGAGCAGTAGAGTTCATATCGATAATTTTTGTTTATTCAATGTTAAACAACCCGTCGCCCTCTTTTACACAGCCTTTATCATGAAAGTTATTTTCATTGTCAGTCATCACTGTGCCCTCGGATTGAAGGATATGCATATCTTCGCTAACGCATTGGTAAAGCTCACTATCCTTAGTGTTGTTATTGGTCTAGAGGTTCTCGTCTAAACTTCGAAAATAATTGGAATGGTCTTAAATTTATTGAGTACATGTTTTATTTGAAACTTATGCGGATATTAAGTTTTCTTTGAGTTTACATAGTACTATGTTCTCATCATCAGCCATTTTGCCTGATGTGTGTCCACAAGGTGCTTTCGTATGTCCCTGTTGATTTCTCGTTCCTTAATTTAACTAAGTCTATAAGTTCGCTTGTAGTTCTGTGTTTTAACCGACAACTCGATTTCAATGTCTTTCAGTTTTGATATGCTTGGTCGCAGAAATCATATACTTCGTCTGAAACAATAGGGCTTTGATATCAAAGGTCATATCTACACTACTAACAAAACTGTATTCAGCATACAAATTTATATTTAAATATTATAAGAAATTCTCTTAATATCCATTCGGTAATGTGTGATCTCTCTGGACAAAAGGTCCGTACAACGCTATTTTTAATCATTAGACACATTTGCAGTGTGGAGCTCGTTTCTCGTGAGGGGGGGGGGGGGGGTGTAACTGAAGTGTTCTTATACCTTTTTTCTCTGATGCGTGTGGCTGTGGTACTCTCTTTACAGTTTTTATTTACATTCATGTTAATATACAATTCTGAATTATATTTGTTTCGTCTGTATTTAACGGCATTCACGGCGGGTGTGGCTAGCCAAACAGGACACGCTCACTTCCTCCGGGCATCTGGTCTCACCTCTGAATTTCAGGGGTCCATGAACGTCCACTGTGTGTAGTTGTTAGTGTCATAGTCCTGTGACACCAGTTGCTTATGCATTTTACATTTACTGCTTTCAAACTTTACAAAATGATGTCATGATGTTCAAACACGTTATGAAAACATTCTTTTTGTTTCTATAGATTTCATAAATGTTGGCGCAGATTTATTGTAAATATTCAGATTAAATAGTTAATTATTTCATATATTATGTGGCTACAAAATATTCCACTACACTTTAATTTTACTCACTATTCAAAAACTCTTGATTTTGACATGTTTCTTGAGAAATGCTGTGACGGGTGATGTATGCAGACAGGAGACGCTTACTCTCCCCGGGCAGCTGGTCTCACCTCGGAATTTTTCAGTATTTCGGGGTTCACAACAGTTCCTTTTTGAAACTTATACGATTTTGTATCTGGCCTTGGAATCTGAGAATGATTAACGATTTGGTACTTCTTCGATATTGATTAATTACTCTCTGTTTAGTTGTCCACGTGCTCGGCGATAACTTCAGATTTAAGACGTCGCAAGTGCCACATACGCCGTTTTATAGTTACTTGAACATAACAGTAAAAATATGGTATTTAGTAATCATAAACTTTCATATCATGTAAGTGTAGATACGACAAAGTATTATAATTATGTTACCATGGTTACAACGGGAATTCGTGAAAAGTGTTTGTGAAGACAATCAAGAACAACAGCGTACTATTCAATTCCATTAAAAGGGAACACAGAAGACATCTGACGAAGCTGTATGACACCAATCACCAAAGACATGCATATAAACATGATAATAGTAAAAACACAGACAGCACCATCACAAAAATATTCGATTGTATTGCAGTTACGATACGGACTAAGGACAGTCAATTAAAGCAACAAACGCCACACATTTAAAACTTTATTAAAAAAATCCTATATAGGGAACAAGATCAACTGGTTTCTCAAGACGAGAGGTCAACAAAAATTTTAACGCACGAAAAGTACTATCGACGTATATGCTAGAACAAAATTAACATATGTAAACCGTATTCTTCTCGTCTGTAGGCGAGCTCGGATCCTTGATCTGTAGGAATCACGACCAACAGTCAGAGGGGACGAGATTTAGGTCCTTGTCTACTCTAAGAAGGTCTGGACAAGGTCCACCATAGATTCCCCCATTCCCGTTAGCAACGCTCAAATATAAGGCCGTAGAGGGACCTATTATCTTGGGGTCATACTGTTTATGTCGAAAGCGTTTAACTATTTTAGAACTTCTACATATGAAATTATCGAAACCTTGAACCTTCCTTAGTGTGTACACTAGATCGCCCGTAGAAATGGGGATGGGAAATTCCGCTGGATACGTATGGTTGAAAAGTAACATTTCCGATTTAGGGAAAATTTCTGAATAAGATCTGTAAAACAGTGTTAATAAGGTCATATCTGTCACTTACCATCTATCAAATTTACAGCGTCGATATATGCATCTATACGTTATAATTTTGTTTACCCCGATGCGCATTTCGATAACTTATGTCTCTCAGTGATGCTCATAGGCGAATGATTGGAATTCTAATAGTATATCCATGTCTGAATAGCAGAGTTAAAACCAAAGTGAAACTGAAAGCTTCTAAATCCTTCATCAAAAAATGACAACTAACGTTCTGGAGGATTCCCTTACTGTAGTCATTATAAATAGTCACGTAGTGATGTAGTCTTATACGATTTATAATCAAAATAAAAAGTGTCAAAAATATCAGACAAGTTCCAAGGTCAGTCCTTAGATGGGGTCTTTGGTTTTTAATTTATGGTCAATTTGGTCATTTGCTCTTCATATATTATACTATGTACACCAGTTACTTCCTTATTTTACATTTAAGCATAATTGAGGAGACATAAATTTAAAGATGATGGATAAATCCAAATCACAAGTCCAAAAATCATGAAATCATAGGACATACAAAATCAGTGAAAATGAAAAACAAATGGAAAATAACAAAATATGTCTACTTGAATATGTGAACCACTGTGATGGAGTGAGATCAGGTGGCCGGGGAGAGTGAGCATCTCCTGCTTGCTAGCAACATCCGTCACATATACCCAGTAGAAAGAGTCAAATCGTGTAAATTCCATATGTATTTATATATGGAGAAGTCGAAGTAGGTAACCTTCTAGTATAGAAGGTGTCAAATCTGTGTAAAATGATCGGAATCGGTCTCAGTCCAGAATATCATTTAAAAGTCTGGATAACGAGATATCATATGGAGTAATAAGAGTCTCGTAACGACCGTAGAACTTCCTCAGTGACGTTGCTAGTATAGCACATATATAACCCTGGTTGAGCAGCTTAACTGAAAGTCGCCTAGCCCTCAGAACAAAGTCATTGTAATTTGAACATGCTCTGGAATAACGTATTAACTGATATATGAATACGCCGTATGCGGGCGATGATGGAATGTTGCTACTTATGAAAGGAAAGTTTGTGATATTGAAATCGTCACGTTTGTCATAGAGTGAGGTGTTCAATTGACCATTAATGTCGAAAGACAACATAATATCTAAATACGAAGTAGAATTACTACTTTCTGTGGTTTCTTTGACCTCCGGTTCACTTGGATAGATGATGCTAAGGTAATCCGCGAATGAAGGATTATTAATTGAAAGCAAGTCATCTATATATCTGTAAGTAAAATTGAAGCCAAGAGCCAATTGTTTTTTTCCTTGCGAAAGCAAAGACTGAATGAATTCAGCTTCGTATGAGTAAAGGAATGTCAGCCAGAAGCGGAGCACAGTTAGTGCCCATTGGAATGCCGACAATTTGTTGAAAAACCTTACCTCCAAACACCACAAAAATGTTATCGATAAGAAAGTTCAACATCTGGATGACAGCTGTTTCAGTGTATTTATTTTTGGAATCAGAATTTTCCCTAACAAAGTAAGTTTTATCGTGGCCTATTACTATATATTTGAATTTGCGGCTTCCGTTTAACTAGTAAATGCATTTTGAATAATTTCCGCTAATCTGTCTTTTAATTTTTGATGAGGAATCGTTGTGTAAAGAGTCGAAAAGTCAAAAGACTTGAGGGAGTGAATTTTAGTAAAAGTTTTTGATGTTAGATGTTCTAACAACTCTTTTGAATTTTTAAGGATCCACATTTGATTAATTCCACTTCTGGAATATACTGTTTCGCATTATCTATGAAGGCCAGATTTAATTTCTGATAAAATTTTTGTGAGTAGCATCGATACAGATTTTGTGGAACACTTCGAGGAACCAGCGAAAAGCGTTGTTTGTAAAGATTTAATCGAAATGCAGATATGGTGCTCTTTCAATATAAATTCGATTCTCGATAATATGAACTCAAAAGGATAAGGAAAAAGTTTTCTGAGGTTTGAGTTATGGATGCACATTTGAATTACGAAATTAAAATTCGGTCTGTAAGGGTAGTTTCATTTAACAGGAGACTTAAGTTGTTGATGTTAAACTAAATCAGAGTCAATTGAACACATATTTCTTCTTATGTATCTATCACCACCGAATGATTTTCTGAGATGGTAATTTTTAATTTTCTAATTTGGTTCTATAAACGAAATGATCTTACTCTTTATAAAATGTATTTAGTGGCATCCTTTGATAGACATACGCAAATGCATTAGGGATAATACCACTTTTAAATAGATATTTGTCATATTAAAAAAATGCCTCTAATAGCACAGATATTTGTGTAACGATATGCCGCCCTATGGCAAGGATTCTATTGATATGGTAATAAATAGGAAGGTCAAAAGGCTCCAAGGTCGCCTGCTGTGTTTACATTTTCAATTTGACAATTCTGAAGTTATCGTGGCGGTTTTTATGGTTAATACATTCTAAATATATGATTACATGATATATAGCCTTTATACGAGTAGAATAAACTCGTCTACATGATTTTGCATTTGTCTGAATATAACACCAAACGCGATATCGTCCCCTTTATTCCATGGACTATGGGATACGGTTTACCCTTCCGTACTTCTTCGTTTTTTACTTCTAGACATTCTTTATTGTGACTTTATTTATAACCGACTCTAAATTTAACGTGCCTGGAAGAGAACAGCATATTTTTTCCATACATATTCCGCTTGACGATTACACATATAGAAACTCCAGATGTGTTCCGATTTTCCTTTGAAAAATCAGCAACCCTAAACGTAATAAATGATCATGGATGATACACCGAAGAAAAACTTACTCCTTAGACAGAAGCTTCTTGATTTGTTTTCCTTTTTTATTCATTTATTTTATATTTATTTATTCAGTTATTTATTTTGCTGATTATCCTTCGATCTAATGAGATTGTTGACCACTGAGTTGGTTTATCTATCACCTTTACATTTACAGCGGACCTGCGATATCTACTATGGCCACGTTCAACTTGATTGCAGTTCTTCATTTTGCATACATTTATTCTTCTGATGTTCACAAAGACACGTGGAACGGTATGAAAAATTAATATACAAGAAACAGAAGATACAAATCAAGATACATTAAATTATAACTTTTGTAGTTTTGTAACCCAATATGGCCGCATACCAGACACTTTTCTCTAATAGTTGAAAGCAATTTACAATGTCATTCATCCAACTTCTTCCAATTATAAAAAATTATCAGATGCCGTGATATCCATTTTGAAAATCTTGAAACTTTCTCCATAGAATATTTTATCTGGAACTCAAAATATCCATCAAACTTAAATTAGAAAGTGATTTAAGAATAATCTCATTAAAATAAATTAATAATGAGATATTGTGTTAAATACATAACCGGTAGATCTACAAGTTCTTCAGACTGTGGTATTCAACTGATACTTTTTGATGACAGGTTGGACATGGGAATGCCTTAACGACTGGAAGCAGTACATAGCGTTAGCTTTGCCAGGATTTCTGATGATAGTCATAGAATGGTGGGGTTACGAAACATTGGTTTTACTATCAGGTAAGATGACCAGATTTTCCACTATGTTCATATGACTTAAACATTTTAGTGAACAATACTAAGTGTTTGCTCATTATTTGTTCTGTTTACGAATACATGAACACTATTTTGATTTTTTTTATTACAGGATTAATTGGAATCAAAGACCTGGCAGCAAATACTATTACGTACAATTTGTCGGCAATGTTTTATACGGTAATACTAATAGTATTAAATTTTATAGTATTGAAAATTTAAACCGATCTGTGATTAAATAAACTTTTTTAAACTAAAGAGTACATCGCTTTCATAAATAGCGTTCTCATGAAGATGATTAAATTTGTTGTGTACTTAGTAAGTTCTTATTTAGTTTGGAATTCCACAGTTGCAGTCATAAGTATTAACGAATCTGGAAATTTGCGTCTTGTGAACATAATCGATATTGACCTTCCAAATCAGCAAAAGAAAAATGAAAAAAAAGAAAACAACCAAACAAACACAAAAAAACGAAAACAAACGCAAAAACGAAAAAACCCCAAAACAAAAACAAACAAACAATACAAAAAACCAAAACAAAAAATAAAATCATGAACAAAAAACAAATTTCGTAGAAAAAGATCATCTGTTTAAGAGATGGGGGAAAGCTTGTTACGAGTTGAGATCAAATGTTCAAGGAGAGCACCTCATACTTTGCTAGAAGCACTCGTCACTTACATCTTATAAAATTCTTTTGTAGCACTCGTTACTTTTATCCATTATAAATCGTCAGATCGGTGTTTGAGCTCGCAGTAACACAATGTTTTCACTGAGGTATGAATCATTTATAGGCTGGCGATCATGGGATGTTTCTACTCATAAGGTGACGATTCAATACTTTGTTCAAGTTTGTAATTCACAAGTCAGAAACATGTATGAGTATTCTTTATAAATATTAAAGGTAATGAAGATACAAAATAGCAATTAAGGGACATTAAAAAAATAGCTCAATAACCGTAAATACATAACATCTTTGTTTATTAACGCTAAAACATGATAATGCGTATTTACATTGCACAAATCTGTATATCGGGTACACTTAAGATTCTCGTTGTATCTTACTCGATCGAGCAACAAAAATATGTCAACAAAAATGGCAATATTAGAATTATTGGTACTTTTGTCATATTCATGTCCTGCCGATCAAATTTCCATTAATGATCTTTATTTTGAAATATATTTTGCAGGGACCTATCGGTTTATCAGTTGCAGCTTGTGTGCGTGTAGGTAACCACCTAGGGGCCGGTGATGCACGAAGTGCTTTGACAGCATCAAGAGTCGCTATTTTCATGGCAGGCAAGTTGTTTTCTCATGACATAGTTTCTATTACTCTAATTTAGCAGATCTATTATAATTTGCCTCGGCTAAATTGAGTTATACCCTAAAAGTAAAGTGAGAGTTATATTTAGAAAGTAGTAGATTTTTCACTGCATAACATGTTGAGCATAAAGTGGATATCCACGATAAAGTGTATGCCTCAAGTCCGAGAAGCCCCGGTGTTGTAGCATAGAGTTTCCCCCCTCATAGCACTCCCCCAAACGGATAAACCGACCCAGAATAGAACTTCCTTCCGGAAAACCGACGCAGTATAAATCTTCCTCCGGGAAAAGCTATACTGGTTCGATCCAACATAGATTATCCCCCACGAATAAAACTACCCAGGATAGTTTATCCCCCTGAGATTAGTACGCTTTCCCCCCTTTAAAGATAAAGTCCTGCTTGATTCGAATATTACAAGTGAATGAAACTAAATATGCATAATGCGTTACCATGTTTATTGACAAAATCTGATATCGGCAAATTGCCAGTTTAAAAATGAAAATTTTTAAATAAATCTGATGGGCAGGAGGGCATATGGTTGATTTTTCAAATTAAAGATATCCCTTTACTCTGGTCCTAAATGAGAATCAAATTATAAAATTGATTCCCAATTAGGACACATTATTATCTACATGTCTAACATTTTGATATCATTACATTTTTGAAGCACCAAATATTACATTTCTAATTTCCTTTGCGGAAATCATATGAAGTGGCATTCGAAATTCGTTCAACAATTATTGGAAAAGGAGAGTGGACATAACAGGCAAGACTATATCTAGGAAAGGAACGAAGAGATCTCTTCTAGCTTTGCGAAAAGTATCACTGACAAGATGTTTTTGTCTTGGTGAAGCTCTTTTTTTATTTTTTATAAGGATCACACGATGCCGCATACCTACATATATATTTACATACAACCCTCTCTCATACATGTAGCCGAAGCCGGCGTGGCCTAGTGGTATCGCGCTGGACTCCTAATCGGGGGGCCGGGGTTCGTCATGCCGATGTCCTGTCTTTCGGATGAGACAGTAAAAACCGAAGTCCCGTGTCGTGGTATGCATGGCACGTTAAAGATCCCTCACTGCTTCGGGTGGGTCCGTTGCAAGGGTCAAAATTTGTATTAATATGATCCTTTCTTTGAGGCGAGTTTTGTGTTTGTTTATATGTGGGTTTATTTGTTTGTTTTGCGTCCTTGTGCAATAAGATTTTGAACCCCAAAAGCATGAAAACAATCAAAGGACATGCATGTTAGGGATTGGAATCTTTATAGATCTTATTCAGACATTTTATCTAAATTCAGTAATGTGACTTTTCAACAATATGTATCCAGTGGGAAGGTGGGCGCCCGTAAACCGGTTAATTACACCAATTGAGTGACGTTTGTTAATTGCTAATTGACCGTCCTAAGTCGGTATCGTAACCGCAGCACAATCGAATATTTTTGTAATGTTGTTCTGTGTATATTCTACAATTATATCTATGAGTCTATGCTACAACACCGGGTTCAAGTAGCACCGAGGGCTAGTTGGTATTGTTTTCCTCGGGTGTGACTGTCAAAACCGAAGTTCCGTGTCCAGATAGGTACGTAAATGAACCATCACTGCTTCATGTGGAAGCTTCTCATAGGCCTAAATTTCTATGCCTTACATTAAGTAGACAAGTGCAATAATCATGGTTTGACGTAACACAAGAATCAAAAAAGAATCAAAGAGATGTCCTGCCATACAATTTATATTTTCGATCATCATTGTCCAATATATATAACTGGACATAAATGTCAAATTCCATGTCATATCTGCGTCTGATCATACATCATCATCTTTTGTTGTAGAATTGAGACCTTCACTAGGAATATTTGAAACCTCTTTAATTCGGAAAATAACATGTTCACCGACAAAATTTACCTAACTGCCTTCTCAGAAAACATTTGGTTACCTCCACCTCCAGTGATAACTTCACACAGGTTATATTTTATTGTATAGCTCCATGGTGACTCCTGCCACATAACTGAGCCAGTAACTCCTCTTTTTTCTTAGGTAAACGCGTAGCTGTCATCGAAGCAATGCATTGTTCTGGTACGTTTCCCAAGTAGAAATGTTTGTGGTATACATTGTGTAAGCTGTTACATTATAAGATTGTTTAGGATTATATCATCCGGTCTATATGAGTACTATTCTTTCATAATACAGAATGTTCATGCTTATTATTCAACTTTGTTTTCAGCTACCCTTGGTTTGATTTATTGTGTTTTCCTAATAGCAGTCGCTGATGTTTTGCCATATTTATTTTCCAATGAAAGGTAACATTATCTTTAAATACATATACCTTTGTAATATTTGTTGATTTCCGAACTACATTTAAAAAGAAAAAATGCAATAAAAAGGGAAATTCTGATTTCCTTTATTCAATTTTGTGTCTCACGATTAAATTACACACATCTCTTTTGCTACAAATAAACACAGAATCATTTCCAATGGGTTATTTTAGTTTATTTTGAGGTCGCCTATATCTCTTAGTTAACCTAAGAAGGAATATTGATAAATAATAACTCATTTCTGTTCATATCGAAAACATTTCCAATGAGTTATTTTGATATATATTGCATTATCTCATATATTGACTAGGACCGACATCCAGTGGGGTTTTTTAAAACTTATACTTGGGACAAAGCGGTTTACCTGTTTT
This sequence comes from Pteria penguin, assembly GCA_035048485.1. Taxonomy (NCBI): domain Eukaryota; kingdom Metazoa; phylum Mollusca; class Bivalvia; order Pterioida; family Pteriidae; genus Pteria; species Pteria penguin. The sequence continues at coordinate 1,893,015 of CM068582.1, read as the reverse complement.
ATTTAGATACTGGTGAGTTCGTTTGCTTTCCACGTCACTTATAAAAAGCTTTCAGTCATAGAAGCAGGAAGTGAACAAGGTCTGAAACATAGTGGCGGCAACAAGATCTAAAACATAGTGATGGTACCAAGATCTTAATCTTAAAGACGGCACCAAGATTTTAAACAAAGCTGTTAGAAATCTGTTTAAATTATATATACTGTAGTCATATTATGTGTAGCACTCTATTCATACCTAGAACATACCTGCTATCATAGCTTATTGAATTGTACTTTATTTTCATAAAAGTGACGTCATTGAGCTGGCCTCTAGTCTGATGTACCAGTTAGCTTTGTTCGTAGTCTTGGACGGTATGGCCGTGAGTATATATTAATTGTTTTGAAATATATTTTGTAACGCAATAACGGGGAATAGTCTGGAAATCCAAAGATAAAAATTCTTGATCTGAAAATCTCGTTTAAAAATTATTAGGTTACATACATCTGCTTGATAATTTCAGAATAGAAGGAATATTCATAAATAATGATTCATTTCTGTTCATATCGATAAAAACCATTTAAGACATGCACTGTTTAGCGAGCAATGCTAACGATTATCGTTTTATTTATTTTCATTGTACAGGGAACGCTTAGCGGCATACTTTGCGGAATGGGCAGGCAGAAGTTCGGAGCTATATCGAACTTCCTTACATATAACTTACTGGCCCTCCCTGTTAGTATACCTTTACTACTAGTATCACCGTTGGGTGTAAAAGGTAAAGTAATACATTATACTGTTATTGAAATTCATTGAAGAAAGACAAAAGAGGAGTTAGTGGCTCAGTTATGTGGCAGAAGTCGACATGGAGCCATACAATACATGAATATAAATAATATACTAGAACATATAACACATTACAAAAATATTTGATTGTAGTGCAATTACGATACCGACTTAGGACGGTCATTTAATTTGACAAAAGCCAAACAAATGGTGTGGTTAACCGGTTTACGGGCCCACCTTCCCACTTAAGAAAGCTTAAAGACATAGAATGTACAGAGCATTTGAATGATATCCCTCCCTCCTTTGTAAAACAACAAACGCTCACATATCTGATTAACATTATTAAAATCTAGGAGAAAAACTGTGGTTTGTAGAGTAAATTTATCATTTTCCTTCATAGAAAATATCTCTACAGATTGTCGAGACGTGTAATGACATTCCTTCTCCATCTTTTGATTTAAGGTGCTTGGTGGGGAATGATGCTGGGTTGTGGCGGCGCCTTCATTATTTTCACCATTCGTGTGGCTAGAGCAGACTGGCACGAGGAGGCCCATAAGGTTGGGAAATTTACTAAGTTTGGGTTTTGGTAAGGAAATAAGAAATGTTTACTCATTCAGGGCCTCTGGTCTCTCTCCTGATTTCAATGAGTCCAAGAATTTGTACTGTGGTACATCATATAACACGAGATATTTCTGAATTCTTAATTGATGCCACATCCAATGGACAGGGAAAGGAATAGGACTTGATGAAAATAATCGAACCTACTGTAACAAATAAACATATCTGGAATTCCTTAGTCAAGAGTTGTATGTTTCAACGTAGTCTATTGGTATTTTGTTGTTCAAAATTGAAATGTACTTGGAGATTTTTGTATCTTGAAAAGATTGTCATTTTGAGTTCATATATTTGGGAATTCTTTTACTCATTATCTCATATATACACTAAATGGGAAGAGAGGAATCCGACTCCATTACATATAAACTCATGTCCAGGTGGATAAATAAAATATATAAAATGTGAGGTCAAAGATAGAAGAAAATTCCATTAATTAATTCGATTACACTGATTTAATGGCACCGACTTGTTGATCAGTTGATTATACAAAACTTCTTTCTAACAAATTAGATTTAGAGTTCAAAATTTGACTATAGGAATAGGATGTAATATCAATGTGATCCTCTCTGGCAATAGAGGGGAGGCCAAATGCCTGGAATGAGTAAGCATATCCTGTATTGTTAGATATATCTGTAATAAATATTTTTAAATACAGACAATATAGACTCTGATTAACATTGTATACCTGTGCAGTGGTATAATACCACTGAAAAGAATGTACTATAGCCATAAAACACCTGCACAGTGGTATTATATAACAGTTACCTCAAATCCTGTGCGGAAATATATTTGCCGGTTTATTAAACAGAATTCTTAAATGCGTATAATATGGTGGACTTTTTGTATATGTTATTTATTTATTTATTTATTTTTTATTGACAGGCAGAATCTCGTACAGGAATGGAAACATCAAAACCAAGGGGGAGGTCTAAGGAAATTATAGGTACTGAATGTGTGACATCAACTTCTCTCTGACACGGTTATTTGTTCTGTTTTCTGTCAATTACCTTCATGTGCTGACTATATCTACAACTTCTACGTAGGTTTTCTCCACTAACTACTCATCTTAGCATTAGTAAAGTTTTGGAAATGAAAACTACATCCTATGTCACTGTAAAGTATAATACAGTAAAATACCAGTAAATACTGAATCGTCTTCTATATCCATAATGAAAAACAAGTGAAATAAAGGGTTATCACGGCTACCTGTGTTCTATTGTCAATATACTGAAGGAAAAGAATATCACATTAATTACGAGAGACACAAACACACCTTCATATTTATAATTGATTATTTCAGAAATGAACAACAAAAATCTGGAAAATGGTGATTTAGGACGCACAAATGTTGGATATGAAAGGGAAGAGTCTTTTATCAGTGGCTCTCTTGCAGAACATACTATAAATCTCGAATTCCAGGGTGATACATCAGCTAATAACGTCAATGGTAATCACAGTATACAGAATCCTGAGCCTCCCTCCAACGCCTCCCTTTATGAAGATTCTACAAGGCGTGTACGATTGGCCCAGACATACGTGTTAGTCATCTTCATTATCATCTTTGTATCAGGAATAATATTAAGGGTGTATCTGGATAGTATGAAGTCGAATCCTAAAACATTGAACATCACTGCAGTTAATTCAACATCTATGGATGATTCAACATCATAAATTTCTAGTTCGAACATCGTTATTTTAAACACCGCAAATCCAGAACGCAGTACCTCAAACACAACGTTTTCGGACAATACTGACTTGGATACCACAATGTAAAATCATACCATCTTAAACACTACCCTATTTTGAGTACGCTATCTTAAACATTACAGCTTTAATTAGCGCCAACTTAAACACTACCATCTAGAAAAAGCACAATGTTATATCCGTCTAAAACGACACTACCATAATGCCATTAACGAAAACCACGGTATCTGAGATATGTCTGTTTCATTACATTATTTTCTGGAGCAGTATAAGACCCACTTACCACAAACACAACATAATCAAAGACCACGCATTTAAACATTCATAGATAATGATTCAATAATGATTAGAACAATGTCGTTCAGAGTACTTCATAAATATAAACATTACTACTTAACTAGACGTATCACAGGAACACATCAAGGTGGAACAAGACTCTCGGATCACAGAGTGCTAAAATTATCATTAAAAATAAATAAAAATGCAAGGGGTGCTGGGTACTGGAAAATTAATGTATCTGTACTAAAACATGAGGATTATCAGGAAGGAATATATGAAATTATTGCAAATATAGATCAAGAATTATCTCCTCTCGATATATGGGAACTGTTTAAATACAGAGTAAAACAATTTTCGATACAATATTCTCAAAAACACAATAAAGATATCAAACAGAAAATCTGGAAAATTGAAAAAGAAATTTGTGATATAGAAAATGCACCCTCCGAAACATTTAATCTTAAAAAGAAAAATGAACTACAAAATCAACTATCAGAGATTTATGATAAAAAATCCAAAGGTGCTTAAATACGATCTAGAGCTAAATGGATAGACCAAGGCGAAAAGAACACAAAATACTTCTTAAGTTTGGAGAAAACACATCAGTCTTCAAAAGTAATTAAAGAATTAAAAGACACAAAAGACAAAGTAATGATGATAAAAAGCTCTTAGGAGATATGTGTTCATTCTATAATGAATTGTATAGTTCTTAATTAATTAACAATGAGGAAATTGATAGATATTTACAAATAAATAATATGCAAAAATTATCTGAGAAAGATAAACAATTTTGTGATGAATTTCCAACAATAGAAGAATGTAAAGATGCCGTGTTTTATATGAAAGATAACAAATCCCCCAGGTGGTATGGGCTCCCTCCGGAATTTTATAAAACGTTTTGGAACTCTATTTCTATTCTGTATTGTGGAGCTATTCAAGATATATTTCGAAAGGGTGAAATGAGTTTTACTCAAAGATTGTCCATATTAAGTCTAATATTTAAGAAAGGAGATCCAAAAGCCTTAAAGAATTATAGACCTCTGAGTCTCTCAAACACTGACTATAAAATTCTTGCTTTTATTTTTGCGAGAAGGCTACAATCGGTTGCTACATATTTGATAAACAAGGAACAGAGTGCATATATCAAAGGCAGATTTATAGGGGGAAATGCCAGAATGATACTGGATATTTTTAATACTGCGAAGAAACGAATAAAGATGGTATACTGTTATTTCTGGATTTCGAGAAGGCCTTTGATTCTGTGGAATGGAATTTTCTTTTCAGAACCTTAGAAAAATTTAATTTTGGCACCGATTTTATAAAATGGATTAAAATTTTATATCAAAATCCTATATTCAGATTGAAAAACAATGGTTGGATATCTAAAATATGCAAAATGTCACGTGGTATAAGACAAGGCTGTCCAATATCAGCAATTTTATATATTTTCGTAGCTGAGATTTTAGCAATTAAAATTAGAGAGAATGAGAAAATAGGTGGGTTTAGTACGCATCATCTTAATCGGAGAATCAAAAGTATTCAGCGCGCAGATGATCTCACACTCGCATTAGAAAATATAAAATCCTTAAAGCATGCAATTAACACATTAAAAGACTTTTGAAAGCATGCAGGATCTAAGATAAATATACAAAAAAAAAACCAGAATGTATCCTCCTAGGTCCACTAAAAGGAAGATATTCTAATATAGATGGTATAAATGTAAATGAAAATTCTTTGAAATGCTTAGGCATAAATATAGGTCATAACAAAGAAGAATGTTATATTAAAAACTGGATGAAGGTATATAATAACATGGAGCGACTATTCCAGTCATGGAAAAAAGAAAACTTACAATATTTGAAAAATGCTGTGTTATTAATACACTAGCGATATCTAAATTTATTTATTTAGGTCAAGTACTGGAAATACCAAATGATGAATATATAAAAAAGGTGAATACATTGATTTTCAATTTTATACGGAATAAAGTATATAGGATTAAACGGAAAACTTTAGTAGGAAGCATTTTAGATGGAGGAATCGGTATAGTAGACATTATATCAAAAATGAAAGCAAAAAAGGCCTCCTGGATTATAAGAATATTTAAAACTAAAGACACTATATATGAGTATGTCAATAGCATATGCAAAAACGAAGGCATATCCCTGGAATATATTGCTATGACAAACGAAACTAGTGATCAATATTTAAATTTACTCAGAATATTGCCACATTTTTATAAAGAAGTATTCATATGTTTTAATGAATGTAAGCAAGTACAAAGCACTCCACAAATATCTGTTAACAATTTGCTATCTTAACCGATCTGGAACAATAAAAATATCACATACAAAGGTAACACTTCATATTTCAAAAATTGGATTAAGAGTAAAATCCTATACGTTAAGGATCTATTCCACGAAAATGGAATGTTTAGAAATATTAACGATTTTATACACGTATTAGAAAATAAAGCAAAGTGGCTATGCGAATACAAAATTTTATATACTGCATTTAAGGCATTAAACAAAGCGCTAGATTTTAAAAACGCTGCTTACACAAATGTGAAGACTACCTATAGCTTTCTATTCAAAAATGGTTATCATAATATATTAGATAAGACCTGCTCTTTCTACTATGAAATATTTTTGTCGAAAGTATTTATAAAACCTTGCTATCAAGGAATTCTTTCCAAAGAATTCGAAATAACTGAAAAAAAGTCATGGATAAATATTTATCAAAATAAAGTCAAAACTATTTCTGACAAGAGCATAGCAGACTTCAATTATAGACTATTAAATAACCTACTGAATAATAATCTTTTCTTAAGTAAATGGAAAAAAACCACCTCCGAGTGTAAATTCTGCTCCAAAAGTATTGAAAATACTAGACATCTAATTTTTGAATGTAACAATATCAAAAATATTTGGTATATAGTTGGATGCCTATTAAAATTTGAAATTAAATGGAAACATATAGTAGTGGGCTTTTGTCATGAGAATAACGCTTACAGAGAAATATTAAATACATTAATTTCGTACGTAGCATGCAGAATATATAAGTACAAGATGTCCTGTAGGTTACATCTCTTAGATGAAACACAGTATTCTGTAACAAACAACATTAAAATGTCTTTGAAATTTCAAAGTCAAGTTATGATATATAATAATAAAAAGCTTTTCGCAAGGTATTATGAAAATCTTTCAGAAAGTCTTTAGGCTTTGAAATCAGTTTGATGAATTTATGTGATCTGCACTTTTATTTATATATATATTTATTTCCTTGTATTGCAATTCATATATTAATATCGACATAGGTAACCAATTGTGTATATCTCAATTATAAAGTTCATATCAAAGCAATTTGATTATTTATTGCATTAATTATGTTATCGATATAATCTGACCCGGTTTATATCGAATGTGTAAATGGGTTTATATAGTGAATGAAAAAAAAAAGAAAAAAAGAAAATTACAACTTAACTTATTTCATACAACTGTTAATGCAATACCATAGTAAGTGTACACACTGTCAAAAAGAACAACGTTCGTTTGAGTGACTTTGAATGGAACAACACTGTCAAAATAATTGTTGATTATACTTCTCTATATAATTAAATTTGCTGCATGCACAAAGCATTCTGTCTTTCTAATCTATTCTTATCTAATATTTATAAGCCGGCGTGGCCTATTGGTATCGCGTCGGACTCCTGATCGGGAGGCCGGGGTTCGAGTCCCGCGTGTCATGGTATACATGGCACGTTAAAGATCCCTCACTGCTTCGGGTGGGTCCGTTGCAAAGGTCAAAATTTGTATGCCCCGCATCAGGCAGATGCCGTCACCATATACGTGAAATACTCGTGGTGTGACGTAAAACAAAAATCAATCAATTAATCAATCTAATATTTACATATGTATATGGTAATCATATTTAAAACATATTTTCAACACTGGCAATGTAGAGTGCCTTCCACAACTGTACAGAAAAAATCATTTGTTGAGAATGTCGAAGGCAGTAAAAATAACTTCTTACAAGCAGTATGTTCCATGTAGTCTAAATAGAGATACATTCGTGAAATATAGCCATACATATAAATTGTCTTATTATTCTCGATCGATCTTGTGACGAGAATTTCTGTCAAGTTTTGGTGTATTCTAATAGTCTTTCTCGGAATTTCCTGGCCCTTTTGTATAAATTGGAATTAATAATTATCGTAAAGAATATCATAGAATCTTTCAGAGAAAGACTATTAACGTTCACTCGATGCAGAAAGAATTCTAATGTTTTCAATTCCCGTAAATCTCTTTATATCAGGAGTTCATACTCAAGTTAGTGTACTTGTGTCTGAATTTCATGACTAAATTTTAAGATCAACTTAAATAACGACAAATGCCGTTTTAAGCTAGTTACAACATTTTATTATCCATTAGTTTTCTAAACCTTATTTTAACATTGGTGCACGTGCACAATCCTATTGCCTTTATAACTATTAATATTCATAAATAGTGATCACATGTCTACCTTATTTTCAAAGGAAATGAAATTATAAGCTTGAAATTAGGCTAGGTATTTTTCTATCGTCGCAATATTATAGTTACTGGTGGTATAGGTCTACAGCGATAATATTGCCTTTGTTTATAAACACGGCGAGTCTAAATTTTATCATAACAGGGAAGACAGGTTTATCATGGTCAAATATTCCTAAAAGGTATATTATTACTTTGAATGATAGTAGATTTTCGCCTCAGTTCACAGTAGTGGCGGTGGCGTAGAGGATGAATACGCCAGTTGCCGCTAAGCCAGATAGACTCTTATTATGATGTTTGAAACATGGCCATTTAAATGAATATTGGTATCTGTTGGAAGAAATAAAATGTTTTAAACACTCCTCTAATTTGATAATGGAATCTTTCTTTTTGGTTTTTTAATCATCAAAAAGACTATAGGTCTTGTATTTGGCCCCTCTACAGCCTTATGCAGACCTTTACTTGAACGTTGCACGCTGACTAACAGGGCGGTGGGGACTATATGACGGGCCTTGTCCAACCCTCTTTCAGAGGAGACATGGTTCTGAACCTCGTCCCCTCTGACTGTTAGTCGGGACTCCTACAGATCTATGGTCTTAGATCGCTTTCAGACTGGCAGAGCACGGTTTATCATGTTAATGTTGATGTTTATATCATTATGTGTTTTACAATACCTTACGTGTTTATATTTTTATGACCTCTCAATATTCGATACGCGTTGACCCTTGTTCTTTACATGGAGGATTATTTATGTTTAAATGTACGTCTTTTGATTGTTCTGCTGTTACGGTGAGTGGGAAGGTGGACCCGTAAACCGGTTAACCACACCATTTGTTTGGCTTTTGTCAAATTAAATGACCGTCCTAAGTCGGTATCGTAATTTCACTATAATCAAATATTTTTGTAATGTAACTGAGACAGTAACTCCTCTTTTTTCTTTGATTGCCATGGCCATGGAGCTTGTGCATGTAATAGTTTACTTCACATTCCAGAAAAATAAATAGCATAATTTTGGCTTGATAAGCTGCACATTTGTATTCATTTATCACATGTTTTACCATTATTCAGTGCAATAAATTCAGTTATTGCATTAGCCATTCGAAATACAAACGTATTATAAACGATAAATGATAGCCAAATGCTTATAACAGTAATATATATATTCGCTTTGATTCTGTACACTAAACAAGAAATAATGATGAACATACTTACACTGGTTTGCAAAATTGCTATGTTTTTCAATGTTTATTTAACTTCTTAAGTGACAAAGCTGTAAACATGCAGTACTGGAAATGGGAAGGAAAAAAAGAGGAGTTAATGGCTCAGTTATGTGGCAGAAGTCACCATGGAGCTGTACAATACATAAAAATAATATACTAGAACATATAACACATTACAAAAATATCTGATTGTAGTGCAATTACGATACCGGCTTAGGACGGTCATTTAATTTGACAAAAGCCAAACAAATGGTGTGGTTAACCGGTTTACGGGCCCACCCTCCCACTCACCATAACAGCAGAACAATCAAAGGACGTACATTTAAAAATTTATAAATAATCATCCATGTGAAGAACAAGGGTCAACAGCTATCGCATATTGAGAGGTCATAAAAATATAAACACGTAAGGTATTGTAAAACACATAATGATATAAATATATATGTGACATCAACATGATAAACCGTGCTCTGCCAGTCTGGAAGCGAGCTAAGACCATAGATCTGTAGGAATCCCGACTAACAGTCAGAGGGGACGAGGTTCAGGACCATGTCTCCTCTGAAAGCGGTTTGGACAAAGCCCGTCATATAGTCCCCATCGCCCTGTTAGTCAGCGTGCAACGTTCAAGTAAAAGTCTGCATAAGGCTGTAGAGGGGCCAAATACAAGACCTATAGTCTTTTTGATGACCTCAATATCATGTTGTCTATTTAGAAGACGTTTGACTATTTTATTACATGATAAAATAACGTTATCGGAGCATTTTACTTTCCTTAGTTTATATACGAGATCACCGTAAAAATTAGGATGGGAAATTCCATTGGATACATACTGTTGAAAAGAAATATTTCCAAATTTAGATAGAAGTTCTGAATAAGATCTGAAGATTTTGCCAAATGTTTTTCTTAGCTTGTGATATCTGTAACCCTGAGATAAAAGTTTAGTAGTAATTTGTAAATCTGACAAATCGAACTAATTGAGATATATAGATACCATATGATGGGAGTCGAGTGACATCGCCATCCAAGTAAGGGAAATTTACAATAGGAAATCCAAAATTCTCACGTTTATCATAAATATTAGTATATATTAGGTGGTTGATAATTTTGATGTTTAAATCTAAGAAAGGTGTAGATTTATCTCAAGTATTAGCTTTATTCAATGTGAGCTCTGGTGAATATATTTCTGATATAAATTGTTCGAATTCAGGGTTGTCGATAACCAAAATGTCATCCAGATATCTGCAAGTATTATTAAATTTGTCAATTAGGTCAAAAAGTTTTGATTTTTGAAAAGAAACCATAAAATCCCTCTCATTACAATAAAGAAATAAATCTGCTATCAGAGGCCCAACTATTTGTTGATATATCTTGCCATCAAATTGCACAAAAATTATATTCATGAGAAAATCTAGTGCTTTACATAATTCCTTGCAAGTCCAGTATTTATATGAAGTATATTGTTTGTTGGAAAAGAATCCGGAGTTATTGGAAGTACATATGTACGGTTTAGATTCTCTGTGAAAATACAAGAGAAAATATAAGAGACAGCAACTTGCTTTTAATCAAATCATGAGGCAAACTCATCTGAGTTGTCTCCCTCTTACCAGAGACCTGGACCAGACAGAAAATTTCACTTAGAGCATGAGTTCTTATTGGTTTTAATGAGGCTTAGATTAGCTCTCCTTTTACATGACTTGTCTTTTCGTTTTTAGATTTCTGATTCACTGTTATGTTCTACCGTCATTACTTGGTTTCGCTTAATGAAGCTAGGACTTATCAGTTTGATTGTTTGGCAAAACCTTCCATAATGTTTCCTAAGCTGGGATACATAACTGACTGTGTTGGTCACACTGTAAACACCACTGTACAGTCAAGTTTCTGGTCTCCATTACCCCCAATGGAAGTATTTCGGATGTGTCTCCATGTTATGGCGGAAGGGCCTCTGATAACTTCAAAACCAATGATTGTATTTTTCTGTGCCTATTAGAGCCAAATGACCAAGTTATGGCTGATCGTGGATTTAAGATCAAAGAGGATCTCATGACAGTCACAGGCACACTGACAATACCTCCAAGCACTGTTGGTTCCCTCCAAATATGCAATTCAGCTCTGAGAACACCTCAAAGATTGCAAATGTTTGGATTTATGTAGAACACGCTATTGGAAGGTTAAACAAATTATCGCTTTCCCAAAAATGAAATTCCTACTACTTGTCTGCCTGTTATTGTCGATAATGTTATTGTTTCTAGTGCTCTTTGCAACTTATTGGATTCTCTGTGTTAAATTAACTTTTGTCTGCTTCAGCTAGATTTATTGGGAACATCATATTAAAATTATTCCATTATATTGGAATGGAAATAGATTTTTAAAAGATTGATTGAATTGATTAAGCTCAATTTAATTATAATAATCAAAAGACTTCCCTTGTGAGAAGGTGGCCTCCAGCTTTGAGATATATAACTGTTGTTGTTTTTAAATTATATAGGTAATTTCGGCACTCTAGGTATACTTCCTGTATTTTTGCAATGTTTATGAAAATTTTGAGGTATTTAACAATGTAAAAAGTTTCCTGAGTGTAAATATTTACAACTTTCTTTCACAAAAATTCTTGAAACTTAGTATAAATACGAGGCAAAAATCATGCTGGAACATAAACATTACCAATAACAGCAGGTAACGCCATCTAAATTTCTGCTGTTGAAACCTATCTATATATGTACAAGCAATGCAATTTAAATGTTGCTAAATCTTTATTCTCAAACGTGATTGATCACATTATCCTGTTGATAAAAAAAGTATGAAAATAAGCACATCAGCTTTCTTTCTGCATATATGCTATAATAAAACAATGACAGTGCATATAAGAGTACAAGTCTATAAATTACATGTACGAGTTCCTGTAGCATTCATGCAGTCTTTGCATACCCCATACGGAATATCGCAATTACAATAACGTCAACATACACGTGCACTTTGTGATTGTTATGACGTCATATAATTATGACGTAAGTTGCCCACATAAAAGCGCCCACATCGAGAACAATGGATTTGGTAGGTGACTAAATGCAAACTGTGACAGACTTTAGTAGTTGTGATACTCCGTATTGTCAGACACCATCAGTTGCATCCAAAATTTATAATTACAAAGGGTTTCTACAGTGTCTTGATCTTAGCAACTCTGCATGCCATCCTCAACCGTGTGCATGTTCCTCATCTAATTTGTATATTCTCCTTGTGGCCATGTCATTACTGGTGATCATGATATTGTTAAAAACACTAAATTAAGAGAACTTTTACTTAAAGGTCCAAAATACAGAGAACCAAGATCATTCACATGGAGCCAAAATTTTGAGAATATTATGAACTGCTGCGAGGAATATGCCACACGATGGGCAAAAAGAGAGGAAGTACAGATCGACACTCTTTCGGAATGGATAAAATCTATTGCAGTACTGCTGAGATCAAAAATTACAAAATTCCAAGGCTCTGTAAACACCAGATTCGAATCTATTTTTAAAGATCCTGATGTTGTCAGGGAACTTACCTTCCTCCAAGAACATTATATCATTACACCAGCAGATAAAGCGTCTAATAATTATACATTTGCTTGTAAGAAATATTACTTTGACAGCCTAGTGAAAGAATTAGGATTAAATTCAGTTCCAGGAAATCCTACTTATACATTCACGAACTTTTCGGTTTCGGAAGTACTTGAGAATCATAAATCTGTCCTGAATACGTTTGGTATTGACACAAATAAATTAAATTTAGAACTTCAATATTTGTGCTGCATTCCAAAAACGCACAAAAATCCTTACAAACAACGCTTTATCGCTGGTTCCTCGAAGTGTTCCACAAAATCTGTATCGATGCTATTCACAAAAATATTATCAGAAATTAAATCTGGCCTTCATAGATATCGCGAAACAGTATATTCCAGGAGTAGAATTAATCAAATGTGGATCCTTAAAAATTCAAAAGAGTTATTAGAACATCTAAAATCAAAAAGTTTTACTAAATTTCACTCCATCAAGTCTTTTGACTTTTCGACTCTTTACACAAAGATCCCTCATCAGAAATTAAAAGACAAATTAGCGGAGATTATTCAAAATACATTTACTAGTAAAAACGGAAGCCGCAAATTCAAATATATAGTTATAGGCCATGATAAAATTACTTTGTTAGGGAAAATTTTGATTCCAAAAATAAATACACTGAAAAAGCTGTCATCCAGATGTTGAATTTTCTTATCGATAACATTTTGTGGTGTTTGATGGAGAGGTTTTTCAACAAATTGTCGGCATTCCAATGAGCACTAACTGTGCTCCGCTTCTGGCTGACATATTCCTTTACTCATTCGAAGCTGAATTCATTCAGTCTTTGCTTTCGCAAGGAAAAAAAAAAACAATTAGCTCTTACAGAACCATAGATGACTTGCTTTCAATTAATAATCCTTCATTTGTGGATTACCTTAGCATCATCTATCCAAGTGAACTGGAGGTCAAAGAAACCACAGAAAGTAGTAATTCTACTTCGTATTTAGATATTATGTTGTCTTTCAACATTAATGGTCAATTGAACACCTCACTCTATGACAAACGTGACGATTTCAATTTGGCTATCACAAACTTTCCTTTCATAAGTAGCAACATTCCATCATCGGCCGCACACGCCGTTTTCATATCTCAGTTAATACGTTATTCCAGAGCATGTTCAAATTACAATGACTTTGTTCTGAGGGCTAGGCGACTTTAAGTTCAGCTGCTCAACCAGGGTTATGTATGTGCTAGACTAACAACGTCACTGAGGAAGTTCTACGGTCGTTACGAGACTCTTATTACTCCATATGATATCTCGTTATCCAGGCTTTTAAATGATATTCTGGACTGAGACCGATTCCGATCATTTTACACAGATTTGACACCTTCTATACTAGGAGGTTACATACTTTGACTTCTCCATATATAAATACATATGGAAGTTACACGATTTGACTCTTTCTACTGGGCATATGTGACGGTTGTAGCTAGCAAGCAGGAGATGCTCATTCTCCCCGGGCACCTGATCTCACTCCATCACAGGGGTTCACATATGCTCTTTAAGTAGACATATTTTGTTATTTTCCACTTGTTTTTCATTTTCACTGATTTTGTATGTCCTCTGGTTTCATGAGTTTTAGACTTATGGTTTGGATTTATCCATCAACTTTACATTGGATTCTCACTGATTTTGGCACACCTCAAATGATACCATAGATTACAACAATGACAGTGTATGCTATTATGAGATTGTATTTCATTCTCCTAGAGACAGACTTGCTCACATTTTGGACAAATTATAAAATCTCTCTATCCTACTTAAAATGGCAACATAAAAGAACTGAAAAATTGTACTAGTTTCTGTTGGACTGAATCCTAATGTTAGAGTCAAAAGAAATGTGTTGCACTAAAGATCTTACTGGAGACCAGACTAAAAAGTGTGAGTAACTAGTGCCAGTGATTGCCATTTGAGACATTACTTGATAGTGGTACCTGTGGTTGTCTTTGAGGTAGATCTCATCATTTTTCATGGTAATTCCAGCCACTTTGTATCGATTTATTGCGTTAAACAAATGGACATTTCACTTCATGTGTGGCTTTGCCATGATAACTACATTGAGCAATTAGATCTGGACTGCAAGCATTGAATGGCCTATCAGCTTTGATACAGAGACCACACTTCTGCATATGAAAATTTTTATGTTGATTTTGCAACAGCTCAAAATACTGACATGCCTTTCCCTCAAACTCATATTTCACAACTAGTATTCAACTTATATCCACAGAAAATCCTAAAGTCCTGGCTGCTAATTTTGATGTGATGGCATATCGTTGTTTTGCTAAAGAATTCATTTTATGACATATGTCATAGTGAAGTGACAGTCAAGCGTCCTTTTCGTTGTTCTCTCCATTTAATGTCCTCACTCTGGCCCTTTGTATTACTCTCAATTGATATCACCTGTTCCTTTAAAAACAAGATGTGTTTGTGAAATATGAATGCCCTTGGCTGCAAACTACGTCAGTATAAGCTGTTATCTTAAAACTAGGTCAAACTCCAAAATGAAGATCACAAGGTCAAAGTGGAATGATAAAGTTTTTGCCCTAGACAAAGAGACAGACAGGCCAAAAACTAGATGCCCCCAAATCGTTTATTCCAGGGGTATAAAAACCTATGGAAATATGCTTATTTACAGTAAAACAACATAATATTGTTGATATAGGGTATGCATTAAAAGTTTTTGTCCTTCATTCTTTTACTCATAAGTTCGTATGTCCCGGAAACAACACATACTTTTACAAGGGTTATTGTGTTTAAGAAAAAAGAGGAGTTACCGGCTCAGTTATGTGGCAGAAGTCACCATGGAGCTATACAATACATGAATATAAATAATATAATAGAACATTTAACACATTACAAAAATATTTGATTGTAGTGCAATTACGATACCGACTTAGGACGGTCATTTAATGTGACAAAAGCCAAACAAATGGTGTGGTTAACCGGTTTACGGGCCCACCTTCCCACTCACCGTAACAGCAGAACAATCAAAGGACGTACATTTAAAAATTTATAAATAATCCTCCATGTAAAGAACAAGGGTCAACAGGTATCGCATATTGAGAGGTCATTAAAATATAAACACCTAAGGTATTGTAAAACACATAATGGTATAAAAATATATGCGACATCAACATGATAAACCGTGCTAACAAACATTCTCTACTGACAAATGTACTTATCTTATTTGGAGAAGAATAAATTAGTATATAGTTAGTATATAGCAATAGCCTTGTATTTATGGATGAAATATGATGAATAGTGTATTGAGTATAGTATAAAGATTTTGTGAAAGGATTGAAATTTACATCATTCTTCTAAATACTAATCTCACCTTTCTAAAACCATTATTAAGCATTGGTAAAAACTTGTCATGTTCACCACGTGCTATGAATTCCTTAGCCAATATTGGTAATGGTTAAGGCATCTTATCATCAGCAGTTGGTGAGTCTGGTAGAGTCTTGAAAAGTACTGCCTTTGGTTGTACAGCATGAAGATTGGTGTATAGTTTGCTGACTTTGTCGCTTGATGTACATCGCCGATCCATCCTTCTTGGGTCAAATACCATCTTAAATTCCGAAATCAGACCCAGTATTGTAGAACTCTCTGATACTGTTCAGTAATTTTCAGAATAATGAACCATTTCTTATTAAATGATTCTGTTTGATCTTATAACATACCACTCATCTAAATGCAAAATATAGGAACTATGAGAAACCAGAGTGGAACCAAGATGCCTGTGAGGAAAAAACATTTCCTGTTTCACTAAACTTTAAAAAATCAATTAAATCTAAATTTTGATATTTGCCTCGCAAATCTTTAAAATGAATACCAAAAATGTAAAAGCTAACTAAGTAGCTGCATTTCACTAACCTGATACTTAGATCTGTTGTCTTCCCTAACATTCAGCTTTGCAACTCTGGACGATTCCACATTTCTTATAGTGGAGGAGTTCCATGAGCAAGGAAGAGATGTACATGCTGGATGTGTATAGTCCTTTCTATCTGAAATTATATTTCATAGATATTCATTTGTAAAATTTTATTTTTATAGTTTTATAGTTGTTTGCAAAGATTAATTTGACAAAACTGAAATTATTGAAAAGTATATAATTCATGATTATATCACTATTTTACCTTATACTTCAGATATATAATTCTTCAGATCTTATTCAGAACTTCTATCTAAATTTGGAAATATTTCTTTTCAAAAGCATGTATCCAATGGAATTTCCCATCCTTATTTTTACGGTGATCTCGTATATAAACTAAGGAAAGTAAAAGGCTCCGATAACGTTATTTTATCATGTAATAAAATAGTCAAACGTCTTCTAAATAGACAATATGATATTGAGATCATCGAAAAGACTATAGGTCTTGTATTTGGCCCCTCTACATCCTTATGCAGAATTTTACTTGAACGTTGCACGCTGACTAACAGGGCGGTGGGGACTATATGACGGGCCTTGTCCAAATCTTTTTCAGAGGAGACATGGTCCTGAACCTCGTCCCCTCGGACTGTTAGTCGAGACTCCTACAGATTTAGGGTCTTAGCTCGCTTTCAGATTGGCAGAACACGGTTTATCATTTTGATGTCGCATATATTTTTATATCATTATGTGTTTTACAATACCTTACGTGTTTATATTTTTATGACCTCTCAATATGCGATACCTGTTGACCCTTGTTCTTTACATTATTTATAAATTTTTAAATGTACGTCCTTTGATTGTTCTGCTGTTACGGTAAGTGGGAAGGTGGGCCCGCAAACCGGTTAACCACACCATTTGTTTGGCTTTTGTCAAATTAAATGACCGTCCTAAGTCGGTATCGTAATTGCACTACAATCAAATATTTTTGTAATGTGTTATATGTGCTAGTATATTATTTATATTCATGTATTGTATAGTTCCATGGTGACTTCTGCTACATAACTGAGCCAGTAACTCCTTTTTTTTTTGTATTTCATGATAGACTGAATTGGTAGACTGAAAAGATAACAGTTGTCTTATTTATATTCATGTATTGTATAGCTCCATGGTGACTTTTGCCACATAACTGAGCCAGTAACTCCTTTTTTACTTTTGATACCACGTTTGAGACGATTTGTAAAGAAATTAAAAAGTCCTAATTCTCTTATTATATTGGTATAATTGAAAGGGGGGGGGGGGGGGGCAACGAGTCGAAAGCCCTGTAGTCATCTGTGTAAATACCAGGTAATAAAATATATTTATCCAGTATGAATATCAGTATAAATGGTATCGTATTCCGGTGTACATACGAGGTACCAAAGTATAAAAGTCATCCAGTGTATATACAAGGTCAATATTTACAAGCATCCAGTGTAAATATACGGTAACAATGTATAAACAGTATTGTTATCCAGGATGAACACAAGGTACCAATGTATGAACAGTATTTTTGTCCCGTGTAAGGACCTATGAAAAAAAAACCCGGAAGTGGAATGAGATGACATTGAGGCGTTAACATCTCCTGCCAGCCGGTCATACCGACCTTAACCCGTAATTAAGTCATTTTTGGTATGACCGACTTATGATCTACTACCCTCCGACCAAAAATGGGAACTTGTAGTTTGCAAAAAGGTCATTATAGCATAAATCTGTCTTCCAAACAGAATTATAATTTTCAAAAATAAAAAAAAAATCCAAAGAAACCCCCCAATAACAACAACAACAACAACAAAAATAAAAAACAAAAACAAAAACAAAAACAAAAAGGGACAAAAAAAACCCCGAAAAGAATATAATAATAATAATTAAGGATAATAATAATAATAATAATAATAATAATAATAATAATTATAATTATAATTATTATTATTATTATTATTATTATTATTATTATTATTATTATTATTATTATTATTATCATAAAAAGTAGAAGAAGAAGAGAAAAAAGAAAATAGCGAACGAGGTTTTCCTCATATCATTTTCTATATTTAGTAATTGTTCGTGTTTAAGATGATGTATATTATCATAGGAACCCAATCTAAATCAGTAAAGCAATAGAATGTTATGAGATTACACACATCCTTTCATAACATACCAGTATATAAGAAATTTTCTCATTATATTTATGAGATCACATCTAGTATAAAAATGTGCACAGAATACAATATATAGACACTTTATACCCATAAAGTATATAGAGTTACATGTGGAGTTTTATTCTGTTTTGAAACGCTGTTGTAAATATTCATACCTGTAACATTATAAAGTAGGTTTTAGTTACCTTCGGAGAGTGCAGAGACATATAGCGGGTTTTACTGAAGGTAGATCTTTTTTCTTTTTTCTTTTTTTTTTTGTTAAATATCTCTCGAATCGGACATACTTATAAGACAGTCAGAATTGGTTTGATTATAACTGAGGTCCATTTTATGTGTCATTTTCCATTTGAGTTTTCGTGTATGGTATTAATATCTCTTTGAGGTAGGTTTTTTGTTTGTTGATTTGTTTGTTGTTATATTCTTTATCTGAACAAATGTGTATATCCATGTATGCCCTTCGTCTTCATATTTTACACATACTAACAATACTTTTATGGGACTGTATGGAACTGTCATTTGTATGGGACTGTCATCTAATCCTTTCGCAAGAAATATAATTCCGAATCATTTACGCAAGAATGTGACGATTTGTAAACATCAAGAAATATATAAACATTTATGCCCATCCATAGTGTAATATAGAACAAGCTACCTGTACTGGTGTACATAATCAACTCTTTGCTCACGAAAGTTTTGCGTTTCATTGTTTAATACTCTTACATATAGCCATTTATTATGGAGATGATATATATTTGGATTTAATTTTGTCCACAAAGACGAAAATCTAAAGAAAATTTACTGATTATGCTGGAAGAGACAGTTTCCGTGAAACTCTTCAGTGTCCTACTATTAAGGATGAGAGAGTGTCCCGGTGACTTCTCAGTATCCTAATATGGTGGATGAGACAGTGCCAATGTGACTCGTCAGCGTCCTACCATGATGGATGAGGCAGTGTCCGGGTGACTCGTCAGTGTCCTACTATGGTAGAGGAGAGACCGTGTACCTGTAACTCGTCAATATCCTACCATGATAGAGGAGAGACTGTGTCCTGTTGACTCCGTTAGTACCCTACCATGATGGATGAGACAGTGTCCCTTTGCCTAGTCAGTGTCCTACCATAGAAGATGAGACAGTGTCCTGATGAATCGTTAGTGTCCTAACATGATGGAGGAGATAGTGTCCTCATAACTCGTCAGTGTCCTTCTTTGGTGGATGTGACGTCGTGTCACAATGTTAGTGAGGCCCATCACAAATAAAAGTTAAAATTTATCAAAATGCGTTGTTTGCAGTTTTCACATCAATAATTAATCAAACATTTTAAAACATGTAAATCAAAATCATATCATTATAATATTCATTTTGCTTTCTTCTCGCTTCTAAAATTTCATCTAATTTGGAGTAGCAATAAAGAAATTACGGCAATTGAAATTACCTAAAATCATTAAAATATTTAACGATAGTGCAGCGGAACAGCGAAATCTTTCTTGTTTGCTTTGTAATCGACGACGCGCTTAGAATTAATGAGCATAAAAGCGATATGTTCACTGGTGTTGACCGGGGTCAAGGTTGTATTTAATCCAATGAAGTGAGGTTTTTCAGGTATACGTCCATTACCTGTAAACAGCTGATCGCCGAAGCGAAAACGATGGGCGACACGGGCACACAGAAGTTTTTTTAAATTTACAATTTTCATATGTAGTAAATTTAAACCGTGCGGCGGCTTCGCCTAGCCTACAAAGCATGCCGCATATAACGTCACGCCACGGAAAAGGTTGTTCCAATGACGTACATATATTACGGCATGCTTAGCAGACACCGGAAATGAAGTTATGATTTGAAATTGGTTGCACGTGGCTCTGTTCCGAGGTGGGGATATCACATCCTCGACACCAGAGGACGTCCTTGTAGGTGCATATGTTATATATGTAGTAAATTTAAACCGTGCGGCGGCTTCGCTTAGCCTACAAAGCATGCCGCATATAACGTCACGCAACGGAGATAACCCTAAAAAAGGTTCATAACTTCATTTCCGGTGTCTGCTAAGCATGCCGTAATATATGTACGTCATATTACATTATTTGACTGAAATAGAAAATGACGTATTTAAAACTTTTAATTTTTCACGAATCTTTAGGTCACGTGATTAGTGTTAAAAACTTGTTCTCTCCTTGTTTATGTATACAGTGGTGGATTTATAGGGGTGCTTTCTCCCTTTTTCGCCACAAGTATGAGTAAAACTTCAGATTTGGCACCTAAAATTGCGGAGCAGTTTGGCTAATACTTGACTTTCACATGTGCCCCTTTCCCCTTTTCGAAAAATCTCGATTCGCTACTGATATAAATACCAAATACATTAACTAGTTAGGATTTTAACCAAAACATTTGAATTAAAACAGGCTCTTAGTTTTATCTCCTTTGCTTAAACAAACAATTTCTTCCTTAAATATAAATAGCTTATCCCCCACCCCTTTCCTTTCGCAACTCTAGATCTATCTGCAATTAAAATGTAAGCATGAAGTTGGAAACAGGGGTCAATGTAAATATATATCTTGAAGGCTTTATAAAAATAATTCTAATTATATATATATATATATATATATATATATATATATATATATATATATATATATATATATATATATATATATATATATATATATATATATATATATGAAATGACTATGTACAGTTTCGTAAACATGTAAAATAGTAAATAGCAAAATATACACGGAAAAACATTCGCTTCTAAAATTTCATCTAATTTGGAGTAGCAATAAAGAAATTACGGCAATTGAAATTACCTAAAATCATTAAAATATTTAACGATAGTGCGGAGGAAACAGCGAAATCTTTCTTGTTTGCTTTGTAATCGACGACGCGCTTAGAATTAATGAGCATAAAAGCGATATGTTCACTGGTGTTGACCGGGGTCAAGGTTGTATTTAATCCAATGAAGTGAGGTTTTACAGGTATACGTCCATTACAAAAATAATCCATTGTGCGGCAGGTACGATACCGAATTAGGACGGTCAATTGGTAATAACAAACGTCACTCAATTGGTGTGGTCAACCGGTTTACGGGTACCCACCTTCCCACTCACCGCAAAAGCAACACAAATGCCAAACAAATGGTGTGGTTAACCGGTTTACGGGCCAACCTTCCCACTCACCGTAACAGCAGAACAATCAAAGGACGTACATTTAAAAATTTATAAATAATGTAAAGAACAAGGGTCAACAGGTGTTGCATATTGAGAGGTCATAAAAATATAAACACGTAAGGTATTGTAAAACACATAATGATATAAAAATATATGCGACATCAAAATGATCAAACGTGTTCTGCCAGTCTGAAAGCGAGCTAAGACCCTAGATCTGTAGGGGTCCCGACTAACAGTCAGAGGGGACGAGGTTCAGAACCATGTCTCCTCTGAAAGAGGTTTGGACAGGGCCCGTCATATAGTCCCTGTTAGTCAGCGTGGGAAATTCCATTGGATACATAGTGTTGAAAAGAAATATTTCCAAATTTAGATAGAAGTTCTGAATAAGATCTGAAGAATTTGCCGAATGTTTTTCTTAGCTTATGATATCTGTAACCCTGAGTTAAAAGTTTAGTAGTAATTTGTAAATTTCGTTTACGAAAGTCCAAAACATCGGTGCAGCCTCTGACAAATCGAACTAATTGAAATATATAGATACCATATGATGGGAGTCGAGGGACATCGCCATCGAAATTAAGGAAAATTTACAATAGGAAATCCAAAATCCTCACGTTTATCATAAATATTAGTATATATTAGGTGGTTGATAATTTTGATGTTCAAATCTAAGAAAGGTGTAGATTTATCTCAAGTATTAGCTTTATTCAATGTGAGCTCTGGTGGATATATTTCTGATATAAATTGTTCGAATTCAGGGTTGTCGATAACCAAAATGTCATCCAGATATCTGCAAGTATTATTAAATTTGTCAATGAGGTCGAAACGTTTTGATTCTTGAATAGAAACCATAAAATCCCTCTCATAACAATAAAGAAATAAATCTGCTATCAGAGGCATGCAGTTAGTACCCATAGGAATCCAAACTATTTGTTGATATATCTTGCCATCACATTGCACAAAAATATCATTCATGAGATAATCTTTACATAATTCTTAAAAGTCCAGTATTTATATGAAGCATATTGTTTTTAGATTCTCTGTGAAAACACCATTGTATAAGAGACAGCAACTTGATTTTAATAAGATCATGAGGCAGAGATGTACAAAGTGTAGAAAAATCAAATGTAGAAATTTGAGTCGCTTTGATATTTAGTGAAAGAAGTTTGTCTATAACTTTATGAGAATTTTTAATTGACCAAAAGTAATTGATGTTACTATTATGAAATGTGACATCACAATATTTGGTAATATGATCTTTTATAGCAGTTAGAGCAGGTGTAATATGTTTCAATAGTACCGTAGTAGAGCAGTGGCTAGAATTAGATATGAAATGTGATTTATATGGACTTTTATGTAGTTTTGGGAGCCAATATATGGTTGGTAGATCAGATTTATCAGTCTTAGTTTTGAAGTCGGGCATGGTCATGAGGTGATCGTGCAAGGTGCTGTCTTTTGAGGTAGGGCTTTCCACATATGTATGAGAGGAGTTTAATTCGTTTTTAAGTACTTCAATATAATATAGTTTTCAAACAACTATTATGTTATTACCTGCTTTATCAGCAGGAACAAAGAAATATTTAGCATGTAAGTCAACTATCCACTTTTAAATTGAATTTGCCTTCAATGTATTAGGATGTTGAAATAAATGCGGATTTTCAGTAATGTTCTTAATACGGATATCGACAATTCTTAAAATCTCGTATTTCCAATCATTAGGAAAATGAACCTTTACCTGTTCTTTTTTACACCAACGTTTACAATATGTAGTTAAAGCATCTTCTATAACGTCACGGCATTTATTGAAATCTATCCTGGACGGTAACCTATATTTAGGTCCTTTTCCAAAAAGGGTGCGAAATACAGTTTAGGTCACCAGTAATTACATGACCTGCCGGTTTATAAACATATTTAGAATTTTCACAAGAACACGACGAAGAAATAAAGTCTGAAATATCAGGGTTAGATGTGACTTTATTATAATTTAAAATAAGATTTCTTATAGGCTTTTTGTACTGGTAACAAATAAGTGGATGTTCTAAATTCTCAAAATATTGGGAGATTTTAGATGTGACTCTATGATCATGGAAAATATTTGAAATGTTAAGTAGATCGAAGCTTTTAATTTAATTTTGAGAAATTGCTGCTTGGGTGGAAGAGACGGAATACGAGGAAAGAGTTTATTATATGAAAATAAAATAATCAATTTGAGTTTATATCAATCAGAATTGTGTAAAGTTCGAAAATCAGCTTCGTCCAGGATAACTTTCAATTTATTTACCGGAATAGAGGATAGTGCATGCAAAAGTTCATGACGGCCATTATTTTTTGCGATGAATAGAAGCAGAAGATCGTTTAATGATCCATTTAAACGATTACGTTTTCTGATGTTATGATTACGGCGACGACCATGTGACCTACGTTTTTTAATAGTATTATGTCTTAATGTAAAAATATTGATCTTATTCTGATGAGAAGAAATATTATCTTGTCGATATATTTGGTCGTTGAGACCGAGAGGGTATGGGGTTTGTAGTTGTTTAATCCAGTAGAGCTCGGCTTCCAAAGGTCGTTTTTTAACATCTGATTTCGTATCACCTGGTAATTTAGAGATATTTTCTACTGGGGTTATCTTCACATTGTTAATATTATGTTGGTATTTATTAAAGTGGTTATAAAGAAAATTCTGGTATTTACGTCGTGAATTATTACGAATTTTATAGGAATGATTCCGAAAACGTTGATTCAAAATTTGAGAAGTTTCCCCGACATATTAAGCCCCACATCCTCTATAACACTGGCAGTATTTCAATCTATGTCTGTCTAATTTGTTGTTATATGTATTTCCATTAACTGAAGAATCAATATGGGACTTGCAGCTTAAATGATGGCAAGTAAGACATTTCTTGGCGTTGTACTTATTAATCTTAGAATACCCTCTGCGTATAGAATTGACAGCTCTGTGAGAATTTATAGGTGTGAATATTTTTGTTTTTGTTTATTGTATAGCTCCATGGTGAATTCTGCCACATAACTGAGCCAGTAACTCCTCTTTTTTCTTTGAAAATGAGATAGAACGTTTAATAGGGAAACTACCTTTAAGTGGAGAAATATGAACTTTAGTGGTGCCGAATAATTTTCTACAAGAAATGCCAGGTATATGAAGGGTGGACACAGAGGGCAATCTAAGTGGTGTGATTATAACTTTAGGAGATTTGTATTGTTATATTTAAAGCCATTTTAATGAAAAAAAGGGGGGATAAGGATGTACAAACCCAGGGGAAAGCTCCCACACACTTGAAACACCCAGACACGGGGAACAGACTAGGATGGAAAATTCCGCCGAATACGTATTGTTGAAAGGTCACATTTACGAACTTAGATAAAATGCCTGAATAAGAATTGTAAAATTTACCAAACATTTTCGAAGTTTATGAAATCTATAACCCTGAAATAGAAGTCTAAAAGTAATCTGAGAATTTTCGTGTGAAAATCCAAAACGTAAATGCAGACTCTATCGAACCGAACCAATTGACTAATATAAATACCATATGATGGAATTGAGGAAAAATTGTTTCCGAGTTTAAAAGTGACTTATGTTTTGTGACTGTGGAATATTTCGTCTTTTATATATGTCTTTTATTACATGTTTATTTTGTTCCCAGAATAATAAAAGACCATGGAACAAATGACTTCCTTAGCAGATCATGGCAAAGGTCGACGTAAGATAAACTTAGCGGTGTTTATCGAAATAATATACCCTTATGGATTCAAAGTAGAAGCCCTTGCAATGCTGCAGATCGCTTGGCCTATTGTAAGTACATGCAGTCTAGAAATATCGATTGTTATGCTTCAGGCGCGGATCAAGAAGCAAAAAGGGCCCTTCGCAGACTATTACTTTTTATTGATTATTTTCTTAAATATTATTATTATTATTATTATAATCATTATCATTCTACGCTTTTTGAAATTTATGGAACCCTGACAATGGTGTCCTTTAATAGTAAGCGTTCCCTACTTGACTAGCCACCTCCGCCATGTATGCCTTATTACGGTATGCATGAGATGAATTAGGACCAACAAATAAAACTAGTGGAAATTGAATAGAACAGTTTATGAGCTTCACGCTATAATGTACTAAGATCATATCATTGTTATGCAAAATTTAGGACGAAAACAGTATTATTGAAATTATTTGTTTGGGTGTGCAAGAGACGATTACTCCGTTACATCGAAGAATTTTATTTGTTATAGGTTTTGACGCATGTTGCACAATTCTTGACAATATTTATAAGCATATTGTTCTCCGGACAGTTGGGAAAAGTCGCTTTAGATAGTGTCTCTTTAGCCATGACGGTAAGTTAACATTTTAAGAGATATAAATGGCCTATATGTTTCATCGTAGCAATGCACTAGAAATTCTCGTAATATTTGAAATATCTATTTCAAAGCGTATTGAGAGGTACATGTGAAGCACACAGCATAAAAATATGAGGAATATATAAGTGTACAGTTCTACAGAGAAATTACACTCTTTAATATTCAGTTTATGTTTGCTTTGAATCCACAATTGGCAATGTTGATATGTATATATCGCTCAAGTATAGTATTTGATATAAAGATATTATTTGTAGTAATTGCCAAAACCTCACAATCACACGAATATATTAGGAATACAGTAATTAAACTATGAAATTTATCAAGGATTAGCATAAGGGATTATCCTATAACTTCTATACCAACACCGCGCTCAAAATGCCAAAATCAGATTGTATATTTACATTTAGTTCTTTTAGGAATTGCGTCCTCAAAAATTTAATTCATAAGGTTTAAATTGTTTTGAAATTGAAATTGATATACCTAATGCTTTTAAATTTCTATCATTTATTTTAGATAGTGTATGTTTGGGGGTTTTCTATCTTGGAAGGGTTATCTACAGCTCTCGATACACTCTTCACCCAGGTCAGATGCTACTACTACTACTATTTCTACTACTACTACTACTACTACTACTACTACTACTACTACTATTACTACTACTATTACAACAACAACTACTACTACTACAATTATAATAAAGTAAAATACGAAAGTAACTGGTGTCACATGGCTATATGTATATATATATATATATATATATATATATATATATATATATATATATATATATATATATATATATATATATATATATATATATATATTATATATATATTTTATATATATATATATGTGTGTGTGTGTGTGTGTGTGTGTGTGTGTGTGTGTATGTATATATAAATATATATATATATATATATACATATGTGTATATATATATATATATATATATATGTATGTATACATATATCTATACATATATATATATAGATATATATATATATATACATGAATGTGAACACTGTGTAGAAAGTCATAGCAACATAACACCAGGAAAAAGGGTATAATCACACTTAGGTCAAACCCTCTGCGGGGAACTCTATTTACGAGCTCCACGCTGCAAAGGGAATAAGAGTAACGTTAATGTAAAATACGAAAGTAACTCGTGTCACATGACTACAGCACTAAGAACGATGTACCACAGTGGACATTCAAGGACCCGTTGAATTAAAAAGTGAGACCAGGTGCCCGGAAAAAATGAGCATATCCTGCTTGGCTAGCCACACCAACAGTGAATGCCCTCACATACAGACAAACATGAAGGTGTCACAGCCACATAACATCCGTAAAAGGGGTATAATAACACTAAAGTCAAACCCTCTGCGGTGAACTTTTTTTTACTAATAATAATACTAGTATCACTGCTAATATAAATATTAGAACATATAAACCTTTCAATTTTGTGCATACTGCTGTTAATGTTAATATTTATTGTAATTATAGATCTATGGAAGTGAAAATAAAACAAAAATCGGCATCGTGTTACAACAATGTAAGTTGTCTTTATATTCCATTATCTTTTTATGACCTCTTTTCTTAAGAAACCTATTGATCCTTACTCTCTATATGGAAGATTATTTATATATAATTTTTTTAATGTGTGTCCTTTGGTTATACTGCTTTTGCGGAGAGTGGGAAGGTGAATGCCCGTAAACCGGTTAACCACACCAATTGAGTGATGTTTGTTACTTTAATTGACCGTCCTAAGTCGGTATCGTATCGGAGCACAATCGAATATTTTTGTATGTGTGTGTGTGTGTGTGTGTGTGTGTGTGTGTGTGTGTGTGTGTGTGTATTACCATAATCATTTTTGTGCACACATCCTTGATGAATTGTGTCATACAGCTTTGTCAGATGAGATCTGCTTTCTTTTTTAGTGAAGATACTATAAAATTAATTCACTAGACTTGTTCTTATAGTTTTATGTATATGTAAAAGAAAGCAAATATCATTTCATGAATTTTAATCTTTGAATGCCATAACTAATGATAGTCTTTTTTTCTATAGCTGTATTGATCATGTCGTTGATAAGCTTACCTTGTGCTGCCATCTTTCTGAATACAGAATACATACTGGAAGTTATAGGCCAACACCAAGATGTCGCCAGGTAAATCATTCAACATTATCTTAAAAAATAAAGGACAATAGATATGAATAAACAGCACGATAAAACCTATCGTGCACAACAACGATATTCAACAAGAACGCCTAAGACATAACCATAATATTTGATAATAATGCAGTTCCGACCTCTATTGGTGGAGATGGGTTGACTAGATATAAGCGGTGGTTAAGCATTCGGGTTTCGGTGCAAATGATAACACTACGGTAGCACTACGTTTAAGTGGTTGGTTACCTCCATCTTCAATGTCACAATGTGAAAACGACGTAAAACATCAATTAACGAGCCAACTGGAAATCTAGAATATTTGTATCTCAATCAACTTAAGTCTTTTCAGTGATGCTTAAGGTTTAAACTGCCAAATTATGGAAATAGAAAATATAAAACCTCAGAGTAAGAACCATCTAAGCCATCTAAGTTCAGAGATATGTATGAGGGTAATACTCTTTAGTTTTAGAAAAAACAAACCCATCAACCATCCCGATACCGCTGTAGGACTGATACAGGACATGCATGAAGCTTTAGCTAAGCAAACACAATACTTGAATGTGAATCACGACTATGATAAATTTATGACAATGCTATCAGCCAGTTTTAATAGAAATTGAAAGATTATTATTTAAACCAATCAATACTTCTCTCTTTCAGAATGGCCGGAAGGTACAACACCGTCTTCGTTTTTTCCCTTCCGGTATGTCTACATTAGATTCCCTGAACCGAAAACTTGTCGTAAATTATTGATACCTCGATTTACAAATACGAAGATATTCAGTTTGGAGTGGAGGGAGTTAATTTAATAGTTGTTTGAAGAAAGACTCTTTTAATAAAATACTAAGATGTAAAGATGATGGATAAATCCAAACCACAAGTTTGATACTGAGATACAAAAAGAAATATCTTTAATGCAATGTAGAATATAAAATATATGCCATCATGTATCCCTCTAAGTATAACTGTGAATATTTTCTGCCGACCTATAAAAATCCGCCAATATGCTATAAAATTTTATAGTCTGTAATCTATAACTCTTACTTATGCCTTACAATTACACTGTAAGTGATGTTGCTTTACATTTATGTTTTGTTTGCGAAATATTACCTATTAAAGTGGATAAGTATTTTACTGGTTAATTCTGCATATGAACAATGCAGATCACAATATATGCTCCACGGTCGCTTTTATCAATTCAAAGTTCCATCATGTGGTATGCAGACTTATTTGTTTGATAGCAGTATATGTCATTTTGATTATAACTATTAACTACCTTATATGTTATTATAACGACGTGTTTAGTGCAGGTATTCTCGGTATAGAATACTCACACTTCTCCGGCACCTGATCCCTCTCTTTCTCCAGTAGTCCGTGTTTGCTTATTTTTCCTATTCTATTTCATGAATTTTGTATATGTCCAATTAGACAGCTCATGTTTCTTTTTGACGCTAAAAGTCGATATTCTGAAAGTACTTAATAGATGTAGTGCAAACTTATTTCCTCAATGAGTATATGAGTATATTTTCTTTTCAGGGTTACATATTTTCACTTATTCTTTCAAAGTACTTGCAGTCACAGGTAACTGATTTTAATTATTATTGTCTGTTTACCAAACCCATAACACTCAAATTTATATCAGATATTGAAAGGTAAATGACACTATAAATAAACTACAACGTGAGTAAATTGCTAAGATGCCAAACACTGTCAATAAGGAAAATCTATTGTACAAGACAAAAAAACATGAGAGACCCCTAGAACGAGCAAAGGTGTGATCAGATTATGGAGGAGTAAGTATTCCCTTCTGACAGGTCACATCCGCCGTGATCCCAAAGGAATCTGATTACGCACTGGGGTACCAGTTCAAATGTACCGAGATTACAATTGAAAACTAGTATCACTGTCACCGCATTCAGGTGCGAATATTTTACATTTAATTATATTTTCAAACTGTTTAAAGTTCTGCAGGTGAAGGATGTTATGCCCAACATCCTTCTATACTTTCCATTTACATGCCTGTGTATTTCTTATTTTATCGTAATTTACAACGTACATCGTATAACTTTAAAATTTTGATTGAATGGATTGTATGTTCATATTATCATATAATGTCCTTCACATGATTGCCCAACTATGAATATGAAAGAAATATAATAATAATCTACAAACTGATATCAATTAACAAATCATTTACTATTCTTTTATAAATGATATATATAATTTGAATTTGTTTTATTTTCAGAGTATTGTTCAGCCTAGTTTGTTTATCACACTAATTTGTAATGGTTTCAATGCTGGAGCACAGGCCCTTCTTTATTTTCAAATTCAATGTTGGCGTTCTGTAAGTAAAAACGACACTCTATTTTTAAAAGTGTATTTAATAACTCCAAACAGTAGTCAGCATTGTTAATGTGCAGTCCAAATACAGAACAATAATATACGAGTATTTGAAGAGCAAAGTTAAAACCAAAGTAAAATTGAAAGCTTCTAAATAAAACTTAATAAAAAACAAATGACAATAGATATTCGGGGGACGTCTACCTGTTGTCGTTATGAATAGTTACTTTTAGGGTTAATGATTTAAAATCCCGCCACAATAGAGATCGAGTATAACAAGACTTACAATCAAAATAAAAAAAATCGGAAATATTAGAGGAGTTTCCGGTTTTTCCAGTTTCCTGCTGCATAGCTCTGTCCTTAGGTGGGTTGTAAAGCTCTTTCGTTTTTGACAACTTGTAAATTAGTTCATACATTATGATTTATAGCATTAAACATAATTGAGGAGATAAAGGTTGTCAAAATGCGAATATGGTGCTCTTTCAGGTGAAAACATTAAAATTCCTTTTCCCATAGGGTCCCATGTTAAATTGTAAAAAATTCCAGCAAGATTTACACAACTTTCTATATCTTAGCTTTATACAACCCATATATCAAAATGTTTGTCAGACCCTCCTCTATCAGAATAATCAACCAGAGGTCAGCCACCTTAATTTCGAAAAAATCTTGCCGGAAGAGGGTCACCCCCCAAAGTTTGCCGAAATTCAAATGTAAACAACACTTTTTAGGTAATAAAATCTTTACATTAGCGAAATGAGATTAAAATTCACGATTTTACAGCAGAATCAATATTCTTTTTTTTATAAAATCCTATCCAATCAGAGCCCCTGATACATTGAAATAGTAGTCACTCCTTCCCTACAGCAGATTAACAAATCACGCGTCTCCTGAATTACCTTTCTTTGACCCTTCAATTTACAATCGATTTTCAATAATTTTGGCTCCCGTAAACCGGTTAACCACACCAATTGAATAACGTGTGTTACTTAAATGGACCGTCCTAAGTCGGTATCGTAACTGCAGCACAATCGAATATTTTTGTAACGTTATTCCGTGTGTATATTCTACTATTATCATGTTTTGTCAGATGTCTTCAGTTTTCTCTTCAACAGGAAAAACAGTTCGGCCTATGCGAAGATCACAGGGTTGCACATTTGAATTAAGAAATTAAAATTTGGTCTTTAGAAGTTATGTCATTTAACGGGAAATTTAAGTTATTGATATTAAAGTAAATAAGAGTCAATTGAACATACATTTCTTTATATATGTATTTATCACTACTGATGGATGAAGAGATGTTTATTTTTGATTTTCTACTTTGGTCCTATAAATGATATCACTCCTTACAAGATTTATTTGAATGCATTCCTTGAGAGAGAAATACGCACATGCAATAGGGATGATACCGCTTGAAGATAGAACTTTGACATATTAAAGAGAAAAGTTGTCTCTAATAGGTCTAGAAGGTTTACAGATGGACGTTTTCTTTCCGCTGTTCGTATCTTGCTTACATCTATCTTTACAAAGTGGATTCAAAACATGAAAAGATATAATTACAACTTTAATTTCCGGCGTTTCTAGCAAGCAAGAGATGCTTGGACTCATCACACTTTATATAAACTTACTCCTTTGATAGAAACTTCTTGATTTGTTTACTTTTCTTTCTATTTTATTATGTTTATTTACATTCAATCTACCAATTCCGACATTTTTTCGTACCCCGGGTAATGAGTATGACCATAGCAATATACTTGTAATCATGATAAATTTATATAAATAGAAATACCATTGTACAATTGTAGATTTCTCAATTAACATATCGAATGAAATATGTACATTGCATTAGCTACATTGTAATCACACTACAATTATGTATTCTTATAATCGTGTTTCTTATATAATGAGAGTACACTGTAAGCATGGTATGGAGGCATATGTTAAGAACAAGCTATGAAGTCTATCAAAGTAATTTGGACAAATTACCCATCTTTTAATATTTTAGAACTGATATATGCTGATATACTGAATATATGATTTCTCGTCTCATATTCTCTTCAGTCTCTATATCTATACATATTTCACATGACATTTTATATTTATATATCTTACAAGCAATAAACGATATGATATTATTTATGCAAAATACATTCTTGTTACTTTCACGAAATAGACCAATAACGATATATTTCCACGTTACTTCAAACTAAAGAATAGCACTAATAATTTTCCAAACTCACTGTATGTTTACACATTCAAATATGAAATGTTTTGCATTTTCTACTAAATTTATGCAAATATCACAATGTGAACATCTATCTTTCTTCCGCTTTCTTAAATATAGATTATTATTCAATAAATTAGTAAGTATATTATAGTTATACTCTGTTACATACTAAATATGTCTTTTTACCTGCTGATAAAGCAGGCAACAATATAATACTTGTTTGAAAACTATATTATATTATTGTACTTTAAACTCTTAAACTCTACCTAAACATATGTTGAAACTACTGCGTCGAAAGACGACACTTTGCACAACCACCTCATAACTATGTCCGATTTCAAAATTAACATTGACAATATGATCTTCCACCATATGTTTGCTTAAATTACATAAAATCCATATAAACCACATTTTATATCTAATTCTAGTCACTGTTCAACCACTGTACTTTCTAACGTCCGTTCTAACGGCAATCAAAGATCGTATTATTGCTACTGTAGTGTCACTTTTCGTAACAGTAACATCAATTACTTCTGGTCTATAAAACTTCTAGCGAAGTTAGGGAAAAGCTACTTTTATGTAATTTCTAAACTATTCAAATGTCTACATTTGATTTTTCTACATTGTATACATCTCTGCCTCATGATTTGATTAAAAGCAAGTTGCTGTCTCTTATACAATGGTGTTTTCACAGAGAATCTAAAACGTACATATGTACTTCCAATAACTCCGGATTTTTTCCCAACAAACAATATACTTCATATAAATACTGGACTTGCAAGGAATTATGTAAAGCACTAGATTTTCTCATAAATAATATTTTTGTGCAATTTGATGGCAAGATATATCAAAATATAGTTGGGATTCCTATGGGTACTAACTGCACGCCTCTGTTAGCAGATTTATCTCTTTATTGTTATGAGAGGGATTTTATGGTTTCTCTTCAAAAATCAAAATGTTTTGACCTAATTGACAAATTTAATAATACTTGCAGATATCTGGATGACATTTTGGTTATCGACAACCCTGAATTCGAACAATTTATATCAGAAATATATCCACCAGAGCTGACATTGAATAAAGCTAATACTTGAGATAAATCTACACCTTTCTTAGATTTAAACATCAAAATTATCAACCACCTAATATATACTAATATTTATGATAAACGTGAGGATTTTGGATTTCCTATTGTAAATTTCCCTTACTTGGATGGCGATGTCCCTCGACTCCCATCATATGGTATCTATATCTCTCAATTAGTTCCCATTTGTCAGAGTCTGCACCGATGTTTTGGACTTTCATAAACGAAATTTACAAATTACTACTAAACTTTTAACTCAGGGTTACAGATATCACAAGCTAAGAAAAACATTCGGCAAATTCTTCAGATTTTATTCAGGAACTTCTATCTAAATTTGGAAATATTTCTTTTCAACAGTATGTATCCAATGGAATTTCCCATCCTTATTTTTACGGTGATCTCGTATGTAAACTAAGGAAAGTAAAAGGCTCTGATAACGTTATTTTATCATGTAATAAAATTATCAAACGTCTTCTAAATAGAAAATATGATATTGAGATCATCATAAAGACTATAGGTCTTGTATTTGGCCCCTCTACAGCCTTATGCAGACTTTTACTTGAACGTTGCACGCTGACTAACAGGGCGGTGGGGACTATATGACGGGCCTTGTTCAAACCTCTTTCAGAGGAGATATGGTCCTGAACCCCGTCCCCTCTGACTGTTAGTCGGGACTCCTATAGATCTAGGGTCTTAGCTCGCTTTCAGACTGGCAGAGCACGGTTTATCATGTTGATGTCACATATATTTTTATACCATTATGTGTTTTACAATACCTTACGTGTTTATATTTTTATGACCTCTCAATTGTCCTTTACATGGAGGATTATTTATAAATCTTTAAATGTACGTCCTTTGATTGTTCTGCTGTTACGGTGAGTGGGAAGGTGGGCCCGTAAACCGGTTAACCACACCATTTGTTTGGCTTTTGTCAAATTAAATGACTGTCCTAAGTCGGTATCGTAATTGCACTACAATGAAATATTTTTTTAATGTGTTATATGTTGTGATATATTATTTATATTCATGTATTGTATAGCTCCATGGTGACTTCTGCCACATAACTTAGCCAGTAACTCCTCTTTTTTCTTTCTAAAAATTATTTACATTTCGTCATCAATATGGACGCTCCGAGACCTGGAGCGACTGTCTTGGTTCGACGCCTCTTGAGCGGATGATGGCACTCTCCCATCATATCTAATATTTGTCTTTGCCAAAGTCGGGGTAGCACGCCGAGGACTGCGGGGTGGAGAGCGCTGTTTGGTTCGTTCAGACTTCGAATTACGCTTATTAGAAGGCCAGAGTTTCTTCCTACAATTGCTTGGTTCTTTCTCGAGCAAATATTCAAGATTGTTTTCCCGGCCACTGATGTATTTCGGAAAATTTTAAGAATGCAAATGTAGAAGTTGTAAAGCTCATGACCATTAAATAGAATAAATGGATTAGAGATTTTATTAGTATAGAATTCGCAAAGATCTGAACCTGGTTCGGGCCTTCCATATTCGACAACACCGTTCATTTACACACATATTCCTATGATGTTCATTACACCAACATTTTGTGCATAGGAGTTTCACTTTTGCATGGACTGCTCATAGTGATAAATGAGACATTGCATTCCTTCGCATGTTGATGTGCAGTAAGCGTCATTCATCTCATAAGGCTTTTATGTACGCAGACCTGTTGACAATCAGAATATCAGTCATTTACTTCTGGATCCCTAATTTTTTCAAATTCTATTTCACTTGTTGATTCAACATTGTACTTATTTAGCATATCTCAAAGGCTTCAGTATGTCTTATATTAAGTTAAATATTAGTTATAGTTAATATCTTCACCTCTTGTAAGTAGCTTATCTCTACTTACATTAGGTTCGACGTAGACCCTCCTCAATTGTCATTTCAGTTGAATGCATTTAATATTCATTATTCCTTTCATTACGCAACATGCTAAATAATAGTCAGTTAATTGGCTTGTCTACCTGTATATCGGAGTTCCTCAGGTAAATGGGTTTTAACAATATTTTGCTCACATTGTCGAGTGTTAAAGAAGTACTCACTGGTAGTATTTACACTTAAGCGGTTATGAAGAAAAAGTTAACCCAAGAAAGTATTCACAGTTTCTTTTATCCAAACACCAATATATCATTCTGCAAAGAACTTGCATATTGATTTTTTCCTTTTTCTTTTGTTTTGTTTTGTTTTGTTTTTTTAATTTTTTTGTTTCTTTCTTATTTTTTTTTTTCTTCTTTTTCTATTTTAGTGTTATTATTGTCATTTATTTATATATTAATTTATTTATTTTGCTCATTATCCTTCGATTTAATGAGTTGCCGACCACTGAGTTAGTTTTTGTCCATCACTTTATCTTTACCATTACAGCGGACCTGCGATATCTACTATGGTCACGTTCAACTTGATTGCAGTTCTACATTTTGCATATATTTATTGTTCCGGTGTTCACAAAGATACGTGGAACGGTATGAATAGTTAGAATACAAGAATCAGAAGATACAAAATAAAATCCTGGTATATAAAATTGTAACTTTAAGACTTGTGTTGTTTAACCCAATATGACCGCTTTACAAAACATTTTTCTATAGTAGCTGAAATCGATGTAAAACAACAACCATCCAACCATCCAATTTTAAAAAGTATCAGTTGCTATGATGTCTATTACGAAAATATTAAAACTTTACCATAGAACATTTTATCTTGAACTCAAAATGATATCAATGAAACGTAAATTAGAAAATGGGTTATGAATAATATCTTTAAATGTGATTAATGATGCAATATTGTGTTAAATACATGACCGGTAGAGCTATAAGTTCCTTAGACAGTGGTATTTAACTGATACTTCTTGATGACAGGTTGGACATGGGAATGTCTCAACGGCTGGAAGCAGTACATAGCGCTAGCTGTACCAGGGTTTCTGATGATAGCCATGGAATGGTGGGAATACTCAGTATTGATTTTACTATCAGGTAAAATAGCGAAACTTTCCTGTATGTTCATATCATTTAACCATTGGAATAAACATTAAGACTATACTTTTTATTTTTATTATTGTTTGCATGTACACGAACACTATTTTGATTTTTATATTACAGGATTAATTGGAATCAAAGACCTGGCAGCAAATACTATTACGTACAATTTGTCGACAATGTTTTACATGGTAATACTAATAGTATAATCGCATTTTATGGTATTGAAAATTAAAAACGATCTCTTGTAAAATTAAGGAGTACAATCTCCTACACAAATAGCCTTGTCATTCAGATGTTTTATTTTCTTTTGTGATTAATTACCTTTCAAATACAGAGAAGCTGTTTAAGAGATATGAGTAAAATATTAAAGGAGCATGGTCCGATTGAAGTCGGGAAAAGTATAAAAAATGTAAACGGATTTCTTAAACGGCAATCGATTGCTAGTATATTATCTAAGATGTGTAAAAAGTATCGTTACCAAAGTCGATGTCCTTAACGAGATATGCCCGTTTTAAATTTGCAAAATAGCCAGGCCAACTCCTAAAATATTGATGAGGTCGGTTAGAGGAAATCACGTGACAATGAAACATCGAGCTTTACCCGATTCTAACATTTGTTCCACTTTTCTTTTTTTTTTCTGTTTTGGCCTCTGAGTCTGTGTATAGTTATTTTCTACCACACCTTTGCTTTTCTCGTGCTCGTATTCCTCCATGTGAACCATTTTTGTTGTTTTCTACAATGAATATCCGCGCACGCGTATCATTATGGGCGGAGCATCGCCTAATTTGGGGAATTGATACCAACCGAATTCAAGTCGACTCTATTACCTTTATTCTACGAAAACATTGAGGGATTTCAGTTTTAAATTTTGCAATTAACACAAAGTTTATAACTTATGTAATACAGGAAAAATAAGATATTGTCGTAATTTATCCTTTTCATGCTAAAATTTTCCAGTCTCGGACTATGTCCCTTTAAGGAGGTGAGATCAGATGTCCAAGGAGAATAAGCACCTCCTGCTTGCTAGAAGCACCCGTCACTTACATCTAATAAAATTCTTTTTGTAGCACTCGTAAGTGCACCCATTTTAAATTATCAAATCACTCAAAAATATTTGAACTCGCATTAACACATTTTTTTCATTGAGATATGAATCAACCATAAGTTGACGATCATGAGATATTGCTATTCATAAAGGACGGTTTGTAATAATTTCTTCAAGTCTGAGTCAGATTTGAGTATTCCTTGAAAACGTTGAAAGTAAAGAAGATATAAAATAATAATCAAGGGACATTCAGAAATGGTTAAAAGAAATATGCCCATTTCTTAACGCTAAGAAATAATACTTTATTCTTACACTACATTGCATATGGGGAACAGTTAAGGTTCCAACTGTATCTAAATTGACAGACAAAAATATGCCCTCAAAAATGGCAATACTGAAATTATTTATACTTATATTCATGTAAAGATCGTTGTTTCAATCAATGATCGTTTAAGCTTACTTTGAAAATTATGTTGCAGGGACCTCTCGGTTTATCAATTGCAGCTTGTGTGCGTGTAGGTAACCACCTAGGAGCCGGTGATGCACGAAGAGCTTTGACAGCATCAAGAGTCGCCATTTTCATGGCAGGCAAGTTGTTTTCTCACGATATTATTTCTATTTTTGTAATTCATTAGATCTAATTGTAATTTGTTTCGAATGAAATGAGCACCTGGTCTCACCTCGGAATTTTTCAGTATTTCGGGGTTCACAACAGTTTCTTTTTGAAACTTACACGATTTTGTATCTGTCCTTGGACTTTGAATATGATTAACCGTTTCGTACTTCTTCGATATTGATTCTACAGTAAAAGTAAAATAAGAGTCATGTTTAGAATAATGTCTATTCGTGTAGCAGATTTGTCACTGCACGTGTTAAGCATAACGTGCATATCCACGATCAAGTGTATGGCTCAAGACCGAGAGGTCCCGGGTTCAAGTGCCGCCAGTGGCTCGTTGGTATTCTTTTCTTCCGGTGATAGTAAATAACCGAGGTTCCGAGGCTGGCACGAAAAGGACCCATTACTGCCTCTGGTGGGCGCTTGTCATAGGCCTTTATTTCTGTTCATAGTATCAGGTAGATAAGTGCAATAATTATGGTGTGAGGTAAAACAAGAATCAAACAAAAGATTAAAAATGATGTCCTGTCATACAGTCCATATTTCTGATCATTATTGCCCCACATGTATAGTGTATAACTAGAGATTAATTCCATATCCCATGTCATATCTTTGTTATGTCTGGTCATACTTTATCTATGTAGCATATTTTGGAAATCCATGGCGGAGTAGGAATGAGAAATTCACTACAAATATTTGAAACCTCTTGAATTTGTTCATAGGAAAATAAATGGTCACCAACCAGTTTACCTGACTGCCTTCTCAGATAAAATTTGGTTCTCTTCAATTCCCTACTTTCATAAAGTTTACATGAATAACTGAAATAAAACTGTTTTATCGACACATATCGTCATTGGTATGTTGTTATATCAATTCTTTAGTAGTCCGTTTAATGTTGATTACCTTAACTACCGACACGGGTGACGGATTTTGTTAATCCAGCATTAGTTGCTTTCATATACTTAAATGGGATATAATTATTGATAAATAAGGTTTTCTATGTTACCTTCTGTTGTCCGTTTCACTAAAACTCGTGGACGTTACCGTAACTGATCAAGGAAATCAAGTATTAACGGGATCAACTAGATTTCATACTTCACGTAAATTTCAATTAATGTTCAAAGTAAGCTTACGCTTACAATTTTAGTGAAAGGCATTTTCATCGAAAGTTGAGGTTACGGGTTCAAGTACGGTTACGGATTCACTTACAATCGTTACCGTAGCGCTGCATTGTTCTGGTGCGTGTCACAGTAAGAAAAGTTTATGGTATACATATTTGAAAGCTGTCACATAATAAGGTTGTTTATTATCATATAACATCGACTGGTCTATATGAAGCCGATGTGATCTAGTGGATGAGGTACTCGGCTCGTGACCTAGAGGTCCCGGGTTCGATCCCCGCCCTGTGCAGATAGGTGTTCTGTCTTTGGGATGAGACAGTAAAACCGAGGCCACGTGTTACGGTAGGCGCTTCGGGTGGGTCCGTAGAAATTTCTATGCAATGCGTCAGAGATGCCATCATACGTGAAATGACCGCGGAGTGATGTAAAACAAGAATCAATCAATCAATTAAACCAGTCTATATGAATATTGTTGTTTCATGATGTAGATCTTCAGCGTGTTCAATAGTTGTTATTATTATTTGTTTCCAGCTACCCTTGGTTTGATTTACTGTGTTTTCCTGGTAGCAGCCGCTGATGTTTTGCCATATTTATTTTCCAATGAAAGGTAACATCATCTTTAAATGCATATACATTTCTAATATTTATTGATTTCCAAAATAGATGAAGAAAAATAATAAAAAGGGAAATTTTGGTTTTGGTTTATTCAATTTTATGTTTCATAATTCAATTACGCACACGTCTATTGATACAAGTATAAAGGGAATAACTGTCTTATGAATTCAAATTAATTACGTTTGTTCCATTATCTCATCTGATGCCTTGGACGGACATCCAGTGATATTGTTATTTATTTTTAATTTATACTTGGGAAACAGTGTTTTACCTGTTTGGTTTCTACGTCACATTCAGAAAGCTTTCAGTTATAGAAGTAGGACCAAGATCTTAAAAATGGTGTCGGCACCAAGATCTTAAACATAGTGGCGGCACCAAGATCTGAATCAGTGACAAAACAAAGACCTTAACCATAGTGGTGGCACCAAGACTGTTAACTTAGTGGCGGCACGAATATCTTCAACATATTGGAACCACCAAAATCTGCTTAAAAGTATGTGTATCGCACTGAACTCTATCAAGACATACCACATACCTACTATCATAGCTTGATGAATTGTACTTAATTTTTATAACAGTGACGTCATTGAGTTGGCATCTAGTCTGATGTACCAATTAGCTTTGCTCATAGTCTTCGACTGTATGGTCGTGAGTATATCATAATTGTTTTAAAATATATTTTATGAAGAAAGAATGGGGATTGGTATGGAAATCTAAGGCTAGAAATTTCTCTTCTGAAACTTCGCCAAGGAAAGATCATTGCAAAGTTTTGAGGTCGCATACATCTGTTAGGTAACCTAAGCATAGAAGGAATATTGATGAATAATGATTTCTGTTCATATCGATAAAGTAAAAGAAAACATTTAAGTCGTGCACTATTTAACGAGCAATGCTAACGATTATCGTGTTTTATCTTCATTGTACAGGGCACACTAAGTGGCATACTTCGAGGAATGGGCAGGCAGAAATTCGGAGCGATATATAAATTCATTACATATTATTTATTGGCCCTTCCTGTTAGTATATCGTTATTACTAATATCACCATTGGGTGTTAAAGGTATGTCATGTATTATACTGCTATTGAAATTAAATGCAGAAAGCTAAAACACATAGAATGTACAGAGCATTTGAATGATATCCTTCCCTCTTGCATAAAACAAAGCCGGTGTGGCCTAGTGGATAAGGTGCTCTGCTCGTGATCGAGAGGTCGCGGGTTCGACTCCCGCCCGGGGCACACCGGTGTTCTGTCTTTCGGATGAGACAGTAAAAACCGAGGTCCCGTGTCACGGTAGGCGTGGCACGTAAAAGATTCCTCACTGCTTCGGGTGGGTCCGTTGCAAAGGTCTAAATTTGTATGCAATGCATCAGGCAGATGCCGTCACCATATACGTGAAATAATCGTGGAGTGACGTAAAACAATAACTTGATCAACTTGATGCATAAAACAAGAAACGTTCACGTATCTGATAAACATTCTTAAAATCCAAGAAAATATCTGTAGTTTATTGAAAATATATCACCGGATTCGAAATGTTTTCTTGCGTCTACGACGTCTCTTGGCCTGACGTATAATGACATTACTTCTATATCTTTTTATCTAA
The DNA here is from genome assembly GCA_035048485.1 of Pteria penguin. Taxonomy (NCBI): domain Eukaryota; kingdom Metazoa; phylum Mollusca; class Bivalvia; order Pterioida; family Pteriidae; genus Pteria; species Pteria penguin. The sequence continues at coordinate 1,850,898 of CM068582.1, read as the reverse complement.
GGTGCTTGGTGGGGAATGATGCTGGGTAGTGGCGGCGCCTTCGTTATTTTCACCATTCGTGTGGCTAGGGCAGACTGGCACAAGGAGGCCGAAAATGTAATAATATTTACTTAGTTTGGGTGTTGTTAAATAAACAAGAGTGCTCACTCATTCAGACCCTCTGTTCTCATTTTAAATGAGTTCAGGAATTTCTACCTTGGTATATTATATATAACACGGCATATTTCTGAATTCTAAATTGATGTCGCATCCAAAGGTGACAGGGAAAGAAATAGGACTTAGCTTGATGGCTGTAATCGAACCGACCTCTGTAACAAATATACATATCTGAATTTTCTTAGTCAAGAGCTTTATATTTCAAAGTAGTCTATTGATAACTCCTTTATCAAAACTGAAATGTACTTTGCGTGAAGGTGTTTATATCTGGAAATCTTGAAATATTGTCATTTCTCACATGTGTGAATTATTCTTTTCATTGACTCATATATATAAACTGAATGGGAAGAGAGGACTCCGACTCCATTACATAGTATATCCACCTCCAGGTGGATAAATAAAATACATAAAACGTAAGAACAAGGAGAAAGAGAACGTCATAGAAATATTCAATTACACTGATAAAATGACACCGATGTTGGACGGTCATCTGACAATCAGTTGGCATGGATGTTTACAGGAACGTCATACTCTCTGGAAATGTACAAAGATGTTTTGATAATTTGCCAAATTACCTACATTAGTTGTATGCAACCAGGAGACGCTTACTCCTCCCGGGCATCTGGTCTCACCTCGATTTTATTGGTGTTGGCATTTGTCTGAATATGACACTATACACGATATTGTCCTTTTATTCCATGGACTATGAGATATGGTTTACCCTTCGGTAATTCTTCGTTTTCTACTTTTAGAGTTCAAAATAATAATATAGAATAGGATTGGAACCTATGTAATATCGATGTGACTCTCCCTTTGACACTCGATCTGAGGCCAAGTGCCTGGAATGAGTAAGCGTCTCCTGTTTTGTTAGACATATCTGTTATTAATATACTTAAATGCAGCCAACACAGAAACAACTTTGATTAACACCGTATAGAGCATGCCACAGTTACACAAGATCTGTGCAGTGGTATAATGCCACTGAAAAACACTACTACCATCACAAAACACCTGCACAGGAGGTATTATATAACAATTATCTCAAATCCTGTGCGGAAATATATTTGCCGGGTTTATGAAACAGAATTCTTCAATACGTATAATATGATGGATGATTAGTGCATGTTGAATATTTTGATTGACAGGCAGAATCTCATACAGGAACGGATACATCAAAAACAAGAAGGTCGAATGAAATAAAAGGTACTGAATCCACTTTTTTTAACACGAGGTTGTTTCTGTTTTCTATCGTTATATATCCCTCGTGTGCTGACTATATCTACAAATTCTACAAATTTTCTAAATTTAACTACTCCTTTTGGCATTATTAGAATTTTGGAAATGAAATTACATCCTATGTCCTTATACAGTAAAATACCAGTAAATACTGAACATTCTTCTATATCCATAGTTTAAAAAGATAAAATAAAGGACTCTACGGCTACCTGTGTTCTGTTCTGAATGTACTGAAATAAAAGAACATCATATTAAATACGGGAGACACAAACACATCTTCATATATAATTGATTATTTCAGAAATGAACAACATGGAAAATGGTAATTTAGGACGCCTAAATGTAGGATATGAGAGGGAAGAGTCTTGTGGGTCTCTTGCAGAACATACTATAAATCATGAAGTCCAAGGTGATACATCAGCTACTAACGTCAATGGTAATCACAGTATACAGAATCCCGAGCCTCCCTCCAACGCCTCCCTTTATGAAGATTCTACAAGGCGTGTACGATTAGCCCAGACATTCGTGTTAGTCCTTTTCATTATCATCTTTGTATCAGGAATCATATTAAGGGTGTATCTGGATAATATGAAGTCGAATCCTAAAACGTTGAACATCACTGCGGTAAATTCTACTTCTATGGATAACACAACACTATGTACAACTAGGCCGAACATTGTTATGTTAACCACTGCTAGTCCAGAAAACAATACCTCAAACACAACGTTTTCGGACAATACGGACTTGGATACCACAATCTAGAATCATATCATCTTAAACGCTACCATCTAGAAAAAGCACAAATATTAAAGTCGATCGTCGAAATATTCAGAGAAATACTGGTAATGTTCACTTCCTGTGGAATTTCTATCGAAATCAATAAATTGTTCTGATGTGATTAATTCATGCTCAAATACTGTACCTGTGTTCTTTTTAATATCAGTTTAAATAGTGACAAATGCTGTTTTAACGCTATTCATTAGTTATGGCTAAAAATGCACCCCGACAATCATATTTTCTTTTTATAAGTATTGATATTCATGAAAGGTGATCACATGACTACAAATGAAATAAAATGATAAGTTTGAGATAAACAACGAAGAACCACATCGTATCTAGTGTCATATTCAGACAAATACGAATCTCAATTTAAATCTGAGGCACGACTAGGTACCAGAGAAGAGTAAGTGTCCCCTGCTTGTATACAACATCCGTGCCAAAACTCCAATAACTATTCAAGTCGAGGAAGTCAATATTTATACATACAAATATGAGCACATGATTGAAACAAGGAAACTAAGCCAAATTACCCCATTCACGGTACGAGATGCTGTTGAACTAGGCTACAGAAACTAACGAGGTATTTTCTATCTTTGCAATATTGTAGTTACTGTTGGTATTCGAGTAATTTCATTCACGTTAACACTTGACTGATAGCAATAAAAAAATCTGAAAACCCTTTCCAAATTCTTCAACACATAAACAAGGTAAAACGAAGAAGTAACAAAGGGTAAACCATATCTCACAGTGAATGATTACTCGAGAGAGAAAGATCAATTTTCAATCTTAAATCAACCCCTATTAAAAGGCCACTTGCTTTTCATAACCAAATTTCTAACTTGAGATTTGTATGCTTTGATTTTAAAAAAAAATATTGTCATTAAATGATACTCAAGAATCTCCTCTTTATTTTATTGCCTGATAATGTAAAGATGATGGATAAATCCAAACGATAAGTCTGACAATCATGAAACTAGAGGACATACAAGATCAGTGAAAATGAAAACCAAATGGAAAATAACAAAATATGTCTACTTGAAGAGCATATGTAAACCCCTATGATGGAGTGAGATCAGGTGCCCGGGGAGAGTGAGCATCTCCTGCTCACTCTCATACTACGAGTGAAAGTGATTGATAACATCTTTCAGATAAGTATTCAGCCAGGGTTATATATGTGTTAGATTAACAACGTCACTGAGGAAGTTCTATGGTCGTTTCGAGACTCTTATTGCTCAATATAATATCTCGTTATCCAGACTTTCAAATGATATTCTGGACTGAGACCGATTCCGATCATTTTACACAGATTTGACACCTTCTATCCTATAAGGTTACCTACTTTGGCTTCTCCATATATAAATACATATGGAATTTACACGATTTGATTCTTTCTGCTGGGTATATGTGATGGATGTGGCTAGCAAGTGGGAGATGCTCACCCGGGCACATGATCTCACTCCATCAAGGGAGCTCTTGAAGTAGACCGTTTTCGTTGTTTTATATTTCGTTTTCATTTTCTCTGATTTTGTATGTCCTTTGGTCTCAAGATTTTCGAACTTATGGTTTGGATTTATCCACCATCTTTACATCTCAAATATCACATAAGGGTTTTAGTATCGCCAATGCAAGTGTTGGCAAACAGAGCAGACCATCATGCTGATGGTGAGTCATCTTTGATCGGACAGACAAACACTATCGACTGAAAGGAGAAAAAGGAAGGGATGTACCTTTGATAATATATTTAATGAAAACTATCCTTGTTCTATCTTTTCCATAGCTAGCTGACTATATGATTAGTATTATTCCTAATATCTCAGGTCTGTAGATAATCTACAGAGTTCAGCAAGCATTATATTCTAAATAAATAAAAGATTTCTTCCAACATAAAATATCTATACGGCATGCATATACACAGTCAGTATAAGCTAGGAAATGATTGTGCAATATGTATTTTTTTTTTTCGGGAGTAAAGCATTTTTTATAATTGGTATTACAGATTTATTTCGAATATTGTGCAAGACAATCTAAATGCAAAATGTAACTCAGAATGTGACTTGAATTGAAAATATCGTGACCTCAAACATGTTCATGTCTAGAAATATCTATTGCTATGACATGCTGGTATATAGATATTAAAAGCTTTGATTCACTGGGTGCATCATTTAAAGGTACGTACAATTGTATAATTATTCTAATGCTAAGACTCTTCCTCTTGCATAGCTATGTTTTAAGGTTTTTGGCTCTTATGTTTAGAGAGATTTGGTAATTTACTTGCTGTTCAAATATTTTCCCACAGTTTCGGCCTTAACCATCACCGAAGAGACCATGTGTTTCGTGTTACAATTTGTTATGACGTCTCGTCTTGAGAAATCTGTTGATACTTGCTCTCTATATGGTGAATTGTCCATAAACTTTTAATGTATATCTTTTGTCTATGCTGATTTTGCTGTGAGTGGTAAGGTGGGCACCTTTAAACCAGTGAACCACACCAAATGAGTGACGCTTGTTACTTTAATTGGCCGTCCTAAGTCGGTATCATAATTGTAGCAAAATCAAATATTTTTGTGATGTCCTTTTCCGTTTATTCGAATATTATCATGTTTTATGTGTATGTCCTTGGCGATTTGTATCATACAGCTTGGTCAGATGTCTTCTGTCTTCTCTTAAAGGGGTCCCTGATTGCCTGTATCATTATTTGTTGTTATTTGTTGACTACCGCTCAGTATCCTAGAACTTTAATTCTTATAATTATTGCTTATTCTCGTTGTATTCCTATGCATTTCTGATGTATTACAGATAGTTTAAATCCAAAGTATACCCAAAACAAAAAGTTTTCTAAATATTTCCTGTCCTCTAATGAAAAGTAATATCATTCTGATATTAAAGAGACAAACCTTTAATATGAAATGTGTATGTCTTCCATAACTGTGTTCTCAATATGATGGATTATTTATAAATTTTAAACGTGTTATGGATTTTTCTGCTTTGTGGTGAGTAACAAGGTCAATCATACAGATAGAGTGACGATTGTCATTTTCCATTGATCGTTCAAAGTCGGCACGACACCTGCATTATAACTGAATATATTTCAGATGTCTTTCTTTGTGCTTATTGTATCCTTATCTGCCTGTGTATAGGGTTTTGCCTCGTACGGTCGTTTCTTCTTTCCTTCTCTTTGCATGTAAGGGATCTAAAAATTAAAAAAACTGTTAACAATTTTATCATTATTATGTTTTTTATTCATCACACGATGCAAAAAATAAGTTATTACAAGTCTTATTTATTTTTCATTTCGATAGAATAATACAAAAATCATGGATCAAATAAATTCATCAGCAATTAGTAGCAATAAAACAAATCGCAGTAGTGGTCAACCAAAAAACTCATTGAAAGGATATATCCGTATGGATTCAAACATGAAATTTTCACAATGCTGAAAATTGCATGGCAATTCATTTTTCAATATATCTGAAAATAAACGAAATATTAGAGTAAATTAGAAGACGGAGTCTATGTTAGACTAGATTAAACATATATCACATATATCATCACTAACAACAACAATAACAACAACAATGACGACGACGAAGACAACATTTATTTACTTCTACTACTTCTACTATTACTACTACCACTACCACCGCCATTACTGCTACTACTACTACCACTACTGCTGCTGTTGCTGCTGCTAATAATAATAATAATAATAATAATAATAATAATAATAATAATAATAATAATAATACCACTACTAATACTACTTCTACCACCACCATCGCTATTACTGCAATCTTCACACAGGTCAGATACTAGTAGTACTATTACTACCACCACCACCACCACCACTACTACTACTACTACTACTATCGCTATTACTACTTCTACTATACTACTATATATATATTAATACACAACACCTACTAATACTACCTCTTCTACAAGAACAACAACAACAACAACTACTACTACTACTACTACCACTACTACTACTACTACTACTACTACCACTACTACTACTGCTACTACTACTACTACTACTATCAACGAAGCCCTTTTTTGCTATTTTTTCCTATATAAGTTGTTTTAACTGACAATTAAATGCCATCAAAATAAAATTGAATTAATTTGAATTAACCGATAATAATAGATAATGTAGTATTTAGGATAGGATCCAATACCCCTGGAATGTATTCTGTCAAAAGTCAAAAACCGAAGTCGGTGCATAACCACCACCTTCTTTACTTTCTCTAATTTTACCATTAGATGCGTACTCGCTCTTTAGTCGACCATATTCCATAATTCACTTTTCCATACATTTCCATTTTGGTCACGTCATATATATATATATATATATATATATATATATATATATATATATATATATATATATATATATATATATATATATATATATATATATATATATATAAAGCACAAAGACACTACAGTTAACAAGGCGCCCTATATTTCACTTATATTCGTTCCCCGTCTGGGACTCGAACCCACGACCTATGGTACCGAATCACCTAGCTGTCATGCATCCGACCCTCTAACCGACTGAGCTACCCGAGCTCCACAAAAAAATGGAGCTTTAATAGCCAATCATTTTTTTGTGAAGCTCGGGTAGCTCAGTCGGTTAGAGGGTCGGATGCATGACAGCTAGGTGATTCGGTACCATAGGTCGTGGGTTCGAGTCCCAGACGGGGAACGAATATAAGTGAAATATAGGGTGCCTTGTTAACTGTAGTGTCTTTGTGCTTTATATGTTTGTCTAATTTGTCTTTATTTTCTACAGGTATTTCTTCGGAGATCCAAGGTCCATAGTACTCCCAGGTGTTTCACTGATTCTATTTGTGCTTTATATGTTTATTTCTCTTTCAGTGATGTATCCTCTCAGGGGATCCGCCTGCGTTTACGTCGGGTAAATTCCTTCACTTTCCGCGGCCGTGTTGTCATGCATGCGATTAGCTAATAATTGGCTATTAAAGTCCATAGTACTCCCAGGTGTTTCACTGATTCTATTTGTGCTTTATATACATATATATATAGAGAGAGAATTCTCAATTGCTCTGTTCTCATTGTCATCAGAATAAAAATTTCTTTAGTGGAATGGGAATGGGGACTTATAAATCATTTAAATATTAAAAAGTCTTCGCGTAAATCATTTTGCCGTCCAAAGTTAACGGGAAGAGGTTTATTTCTTTTTTTTTTTTCAGAGTTTATACAAAGTTTTGAAGTAAGGGAAAATAACAATTATATCATTAATGCAATGTTGATCATTTTTGACTTGAAATATGGAAGGGACAAAGCAAAACGACGTTGAGACGGGCTTAAATGCACATAGAATTGTTAAATATTGTATTATGTCAAGATTTCCCGATGATTTGGATTTAGGCAAAGAAAATATTAATCTGTAATAAGATTTTACTCAAGACAGGGATTTTTTTTATGTATAACCACAACTCTACAGAGGTATTTAATGTAAGACTCAAAGCAAGGGAATTAATCAACTGCCAACCATTCCTCTGCACGGTGTCACGCAGGACATTCCGCAATGGATTCTATCATGTCAGTTGCAAACTGGGTAACGTCGCTATTGATGATGTCTCTCTAGCTATGACGGTACGTATGACAATATTTTAATTGAAATGAAATGTTCATCACGGTGCATCAACCAGTCTCCTTGTCGCCTCAATTTAAAACGTTTTTGAGTCGGCTTCGGTGAAGCCGCACTCATTGCAATTACTTTCTTTTCAGGGGTTATAACTTTCACTACCGATATAGAGCTTACTACGTCGCTGAAAAATAAAGTGCCGAAAAATTACTGATGTTGTCTTAAAAATTCTTGATCAGCACAATGTACCTTTAGCTCAGTTAATTTAAGCTAAACATAAACTAGTTTCAATAACTCGAAAAAGTAGTTGCAATAATGTTTTCAAATTTTGCGTAATAATATGTAGTTGTGACTACTTTACGATGTGTTTACCACAGTCACCGTCGGATGTACTCGATTGTGTAATTCTCCGGACAAAGCATTTGTCTTGATCTTGTATCGCTTGTTTTTATCGAGATATTTCAATTAAAGTTTTCCCCAACATGTTCTGGAACTTTAGTTCTTTTTCACATATATGACAAATTTAAAGATCGATCTTCCAGCATTTCCTCTGATAATGAAAATGCAATATAAATATTTAGGTAAATGTTGTATGTTTCTAAATATAAATGATGTTAAAACATTATGAGAATCGTGAATAAGGTGGTTATTTAATGTCCCACTTGAAGGAATGTCGTTCCTTGGCTCAGCTTCGACTCGTGACAACAATGCAGTAAATCTTGTTGCCATGAAGTTGTTGATTGCACGTTCATTTCGGATACAAGCAATTGCAAACTCTTTGCCGTAAGATAGTATGAAGAGAGCAAATTTTATTAGCATTTTGTACATAAGTATAATGACGATATAGTTGCAACAAAGACCTAATTTTTGCCCCCCCCCCCCCCATTTTCCTGAAATCCTGAATCTGCCACTAAAATGGTAAAATGATTACATACTTAAAATCAGCAAAGCCGACTCTGGGGACTTTTGAGTCCTTTGATTTTTAATTAATGAGAAAAACATTATATCACATACAGATAATCAGACTTGTTTTGTTTTAAATAAATATGGTTGTTATATGCATTTCACCATTGGTCCTTTGATGCTTCATCAGTTCTCTTGTCTCCTTGGTGAATTCTGCCCTACAGCTAAATCAGATATCTTTCCCCTTTGAAAGGGATTTTGTATTGTAAAGATGATGGATAAATCAAAACCATAAGTCTGAAAATCATGAAACCAGAGGACATACAAAATCAGTGAAAATGAAAACCAATTGGAAAATAACAAAATATGTCTACTTGAAGAGCATATGTGAATCCGTATGATGGAGTGAGATCAGGTGATCGGGGAGAGTGAGCATATCCTGCTTGCTAGCAACACCCGTCATATATACCCAGTAGAAAGAGTCAAATCGTGTAAATTCCATTTATATTTATATATGAAGAAGTCAAAGTAGGTAACCTTCTAGTATAGAAGGTGTCAAATCTGTGTAAAATGATCGGAATCGGTATCAGTCCATGATGCAATCCAACATTTTTGTAATGTTCTTTTCTATGTTTATTTGCCTATAATCAGGTTTTATTTGCATATCCTTGGTGATTTGTGTCATACAGCCTGGTCAAATGTTTCCGGTCTTCTCTATTTAAATACGACACATTTCATTGGTCTTGGTAAAGTAAGTTACGTAGGTCACAAATCCTCTGTGAAAACGTATGGCTGTAGACAATTATTAAAACTTAAGTATTGATAAAAATGGACATTCGGAGGTACAAAATCTTTATATAGTCCGTATCTTTGTAATTGATAAAATTCGGACAATAACAATAACAAATGGAACTACGGAGTATCAAGTACATTATATATAATAAGATCACATTCACCGATGTTCACTATCAATCAATTTAACAATATTCAAATCCCATGTGTAAATATTGGAATTTTACATTATAAAATATTCTCTATACTAATTTGTATCCATGATTCCATTATTGTAGGTAGTGAACGTACTGGGATTCTCCATCATGATGGGGTTATCTACTGCTCTAGATATGCTTTTCACACAGGTCAGATAACCATTTCTCCCTATTTTTCAAACCATATACTTAGTATACATATGTATTATGCTCAGGAAATATCATTTGTTTTGAAACTTTTATTCGTGTAGTCATGGTTAGCCAGCAGGGAATTTCGAAAATCGCCTCACTTCTCATTCGCCTGTCAGTGCATCAAATCTTACAATAGTTATCTATATGTATACGGTGCAGTTTTATAATGAAACCGCCAACAATCTTCATTAACGTATTTATTTCGCTTTCAATACTTCAATCGAGCAACAGAGCAAAGTTGTACGGATAATAAGAAGGTACAACATTACTCTGTGTAGCAAGCACTTAGGTTTATTCAGTTAAGAATGGTCTATAGAAAATGGATCAAACAATAATGAGGTCAGATATTAGGATATCCTGCAGACTAGCCAAATAATTTCAAATATTTGATAATAGCACATATTAACATGTAATGATATAGTGAACGTTTCGAGAACATCTGTCTCTTTTGTTATACTCAAGCAAAATACGAAAGTAACTGGTGTCACATGACTATGGCACTAACAACAATGTACCACAGTGGACATTCACGGACCCCTGAAATTCAGAGGTGAGACCAGGTGCCCGGGAGGAGTGAGCGTCCCCTGTTTGGCTAGCCACACCCGCCGCGAATGTCCTTACACACAGACGAAACAACAATAATTCAATAATTCAAGGCCAAACTATGGAAATACAAACAATAAAGTTTGAAGAGCAAAACATATGAGTTGTTTATCTGATTTCAGAGTTTAAATACCGTAATTTTGATAGAAACGTTAATTTTTCTATCATTATTGTGTTCAATAGATTTATGGAAGCAGAAATAAAAGGAAACTTGGCATTGTACTCCAACAGTGTAAGTTTATGCTCACAAAATTAACGTTATCCTTTATACTGCACCGAGAGCTACAATAATTCATTAATGTAATCAGAAAAAAATATTAGCCTTGCCTGGGCCAGTGTACTTAAAGCTGAAACATCTCCTTTATCAAATACGACAGCTAACCTTCTCAGTGGCTCCAACTCCGAGAAGAAAACATAAAGCTGATAATCGATACCAAGAAATTCGAACCCCATTTAAATGGAAGTGAGACCAAGTGTATGGGAGAAGTAAGTATCCCTTATTTGCATGCCACACCCGTCGCAAAAGTCTTGCAACATCTGTTCAGGTCCAGGAAGTAAATATATATATTTATATGTCTAAATAATAATAAAAATAATTTAAAAAATATCTTAATATCAAGATATCTGTATTGTTTATATTGAATGATATCGGTATGTATGTATATTAGGTAATCAAAAAAATGATATTATATATAGCGATTTGCAGAGCTTTCAGAAATCTAGATGTTTAATTTGGATGTAAAATCACAACAAACATTTGTTTACTAGCTTCACGTTTACTCCATTAATGATAAATTTGATGATATGATACATATTTTTATTAGCTGTGCTGATAATGACCGTGGTAAGCCTTCCGTGTGCTGCATTCTTTCTTAACACAGAACATGTGCTGCTCGCTATGGGCCAAAACAAAGATGTGGCCAGGTAAGTCAGAATCTGAAAATCTGAGCCTATGAACAGAAATTGACCAGTTCCACTAAAATACTGAAAATTGATCAAACGTTCCAGACATAAAGTCAGCAATGCACTTAAATTCTATATCATTACTTTGTGTAAATTATCTGAATTTGCACTTTTTATTTACGGTGAGGCAGGGAAATGCAATACTGCTTTTGTTTTTGCATTTCCGGTATGTTCATGCTCTTCTCTTTTATTCGATTTATTTGTTATTATATAAACTATACGTCGACTAAAATGTATATAAGCATTTTATTATTTTACTTTTCCATAGAATACCTCTAGGGTAACAATGATATGGTTGACTTATTTCTCTCTTGGTTTTATGTGATAATAGGAAAAGGAATCGTTTAATTTGAGGTATGAGGCCTTCGGGGTTCCTTGTCGTAATTGTTGATGGAGGGATATTTGTTGATTGTTTGATTGATTGATTGATTTATTTATCTATCTATTTTCAGGGGATGATTATGTAAACTCTGAGTTTCAGTTATGAATTTATTTATAATAATTATAATTTCAGGCATACATGATGTGTATTGTACTTTCCAAGTATTTGCAGTCACAGGTACATCTGTATATATTTACCTTTTATATATTTTACATGTAACCATTGCAAGCTCCTATTTTGTTTCATTTATAAAATATAAAAGAATGATTGAATACGTGTTTGCAGATTTAAAGAATAAATTTGTATGCTTCCCATTCTTTTCTTTGAAACAAACCTTTTTATCCTTTTTATGGAGGATTATTTATAAGGTTTTATAAACAGTATTATCATTCAGTGTAAATACAAGGTACCAAGTGTAAACAGTATTATCATTCAGTGTAAATACAAGGTACCAAGTGTAAACAGTATTATCACTCAGTGTAAATACAAGGTACCAAGTGTAAACAGTATTATCACTCAGTGTAAATACAAGGTACCAAGTGTAAACAGTATTATCACTCGGTGTAAATACAAGGTACCAAGTGTAAACAGTATTATCACTCAGTGTAAATACAAGGTACCAAGTGTAAACAGTATTATCACTCAGTGTAAATACAAGGTACCAAGTGTAAACAGTATTATCACTCGGTGTAAATACAAGGTACCAAGTGTAAACAGTATTATCACTCGGTGTAAATACAAGGTACCGAGTGTAAACAGTATTATCACTCGGTGTAAATACAAGGTACCAAGTGTAAACAGTATTATCACTCAGTGTAAATACAAGGTACCAAGTGTAAACAGTATTATCACTCAATGTAAATACAAAGGGATAAACAGTATCGTCATGTAGAGTAAAGACAAGGTACCAAAGAATGAACAATACCTTAAGCCAATGTAAATAGAAGGTACCAAAGAATGAACATTACCTTAAACCAAGGTAAATAGAAGGTACCAAAGAATAAACGCATCCGTAAATCAGTGTGAGTACAAGGTACCAAAGACTAAACACTACCGTAAACAAGGGTTAATAAATTGTACCAAAGAATACACACTACCGTAAACTAGTGTAAATACAAGGTACCAAAGGATAAACACCACCGTAAACCAGTGTAAATACAAGGTACCAAAGACTAAACACTACCGTAAACCAGTGTAAATACAAGGTACCAAAGAATACACACTACCGTAAACTAGTGTAAATACAAGGTACCAAAGGATAAACACCACCGTAAACCAGTGTAAATACAAGGTACCAAAGACTAAACACTACCGTAAACCAGTGTAAATACAAGGTACCAAAGAATACACACTACCGTAAACTAGTGTAAATACAAGGTACCAAAGGATAAACACCACCGTAAACCAGTGTAAATACAAGGTACCAAAGACTAAACACTACCGTAAACCAGTGTAAATACAAGGTACCAAAGAATACACACTACCGTAAACTAGTGTAAATACAAGGTACCAAAGGATAAACACCACCGTAAACCAGTGTAAATACAAGGTACCAAAGACTAAACACTACCGTAAACCAGTGTAAATACAAGGTACCAAAGAATACACACTACCGTAAACTAGTGTAAATACAAGGTACCAAAGGATAAACACCACCGTAAACCAGTGTAAATACAAGGTACCAAAGACTAAACACTACCGTAAACCAGTGTAAATACAAGGTACCAAAGGATAAACACCACCGTAAACCAGTGTAAATACAAGGTACCAAAGACTAAACACTACCGTAAACCAGTGTAAATATAAGGTACGAAAGGATAAACACCACCGTAAACCAGTGTAAATACAAGGTACCAAAGACTAAACACTACCGTAAACCAGTGTAAATACAAGGTACCAAAGGATAAACACTACCGTAAACCAGTGTAAATACAAGGTACCAAAGAACAAACAGTATCGTAATAAAGAGGGAATAAGAAAACAAAGCATTACATGTAAGCGCGTTTCTATAAATGCAAAACACGAACGTATCTGGTGTCAAGTGCCTTTGGCTCTAACAATGTACGACACCAGACATTCATGAACCCCTGAAATTCAGAAGTGAGACCAGGTGCTCGGGAGGAGCGAGCGTCTCTGGTTTTGCTGTTCACACCAGCCGTGAATGCCCAAAAATACAGACTAAACAAATGTAATTCAGCACTGTATATATACATGAATGTGAACAAACACTGCAGAAAATGCAGCAATACAAAATCAGGAAAAAGGGTCCTTGTTTCCTCACACGATAGATCTTTATATGGCACGGACTTATTCTTTAGTAGTTAGACCGTCTACATTACCAATACTGTATTATTTATAAATATCATATGACATATACCGCTTGTGACTAAGGCAATGCCGTTTCCTACTTCTGTGACTGCGAATAATGTTAATGCGCATACACTTAATGTATAACGGTGGGCGTGGTAAGTTCGCAGGGAATATTAAATAATGCATGTGGATGTGGGGGTGTCTGTGGGCGGCATTGTGTGTGTGTGTGTGTGTGTGTGTGTGTGTGTGTGTGTGTGTGTGTGTGTGTGTGTGTGTGTGTGTGTGTGTGTGTGTGTGTGTGTGTGTGTGTGTGTGTGATTTGGACTTTGAGTTGTAAACGAGTATGAAACAGCATAGTCATAGTCACCAGCGGTATATGTCATGCCATGATTTTGTGGAAATCGGATTGTTACTTCATACTTAATATAAAATAAATATTTTCGATAGCAACATATCGAGTGACATTTTTCACTTCAGTTCACTGTCCTAAGTCGGTATCAGCACAGTAGAATATTTTTGTAATGCCCTTTTCCGTGTATATTCTACTATTATCATGTTTTGCGTGCATGTCCTTGGTGATTTGTGCCATACAGCGTTGTCAAATGTCTTCTGTATTATCTTTCATGTTGAAGATGATTGATACCTTCACAGGAACCCAATCTAAATCAGAATCACATCTAATTGACAAATGTTCACATAATACAATATATGAAGACTGTATACCCATACTGTATATAGAGTTTCATGTACCAGTTTTATCCAATTTTGAAATGCTGTTGTAAATCTTCATACCTGTAACATTATTAGATATGTTATCAGTTTAAGTTCTGATAGTGCAGAGACATACGGTAGCTTTATTGACGGTTACCGTGATGGACTTAAGGTCAATCTTTTTATTTCTGTTAAATATATTTCCAGTCCGATACAATTTTGTAGACGGTCAGAATTGTGTTTACATTTCCCAAGTTCCTTTTTATATGTCATTTTGCAATTAAGTTTTTGTGTATGGTGTGAATATTTCGCTTAGGTAAGTTTTGTTGTTGTTGTTGTTGTTGTTGTTGTTGCTGTTGTTGTTGTTGTTGTTGTTGATGGTGGTGGTGGTGGTGGTAGTGACGGTAATGGTGGTTGCGATTGTCTGAACAAAGGTATTATCCATGTATGCTGTTTGTCTTATTATTACAGTGCATTTTGTTGTACCAAAGTGTTAACCAGTTAACAATACTTTTTGAATGGTTGTGCCATGAAAACTGACCGTCCTAAACCGGTATCGTCATGTCGGATGACCGTCCAAATTCGGCAACTTTACTGCCATGTTATTCGTTAATTCACTTTCCTTGCCTTTCTGATTGATTAAAACATTAATATTCATTTTGAATATTTATCTAAATTTGGACATAGTTTCGCAATTACCATATTCGAAAGCTAAAAAAGTGGATATTTCATCGTCAAAATTGAATCAAAAAAACTTTGAAGGTGTCAACTAGGGGTCAAAAGAGATACGTAATATACGATATATGATATCTGTAATGATCCTGAACCGTTATAGTGAGTGTCACAGTAATAGCATCTATTTCCTTCTATTTCAAACACTACAAAGCCGGTGTGGCCTAGTTGATAAGGTGTTCGGCTAGTAATCAAGATGTCCCTAGTTCGACTCCCGCCCTGGGCACACTGATGTTCTGTCTTTCGGATGAGACAGTAAAAACCGAGGTTTTGTGTCACGGTAAGCGTGGCACTTAAAAGATTCCGTACTTCCGTACTACTTTGTTGTTTACGTAATCCTCCGAATTCCTTATGCATCTTATGACTTCTCAACTTAAGACAATTGTTGACCCTTGATCTTTATATGGAGGAATATTTATACTTTTAGATATGTGTCATTTGATTATTCTGCTGTTGTGTGAGTGGGAAGGTGGGCCAGTAAACCAATCAACCAAACCAATTGATTGACCTTTGTCATATCAAATGACCGTTTTAAGTCGGTATCATAACTGCACTATAATAGAAGATTTTTGTAATGTCCTTATGTGTTTTATATCATTACATTAAATACTATATATTTGGGTGGTGACTTCTGTCATACAGCTGAGTTAGTAGTTTTTCGTTCTTCCTCTAAATCATTTACGCAAATCAGTATGTGACTTGAATTGTAAATACCAAGAAATACATAAAGAATCGTGCCCATCCGAAGGATAATCTAGAACATCATACCTGTACTGGTGTACATAGTGAACTCTTTTCTTACAAACCTATTGCGTTTTCATTGTGCAATATTTCTTACATATAATCATATATTTTTGGGATGATAACTACTTAGATTTAATGTTGTCTAAAAAGAAAGAAATTAAGAGTGAATTCTTATCACATTGCTACGGATCTTGAATAGGTAAGTGTATAGGAAAATGAATTGCGTAATACTGCTATGTTCACTGTGTTAAAATGTCATAAGGATTTTTCTTTTTCTTTTCTATTTTTTTTTTCTTTTTTTTTCTCTTCCTTTCTACGAAATAAGGCCTACCCTACAGGTAACATGGTAAGACACTGCCGAGTCACTGGACACTGCCTCACCCACCATGGTTGGACACTGCCGAGTCAATGGGAAACTGCCTCACCCACCATGGTTGGACACTGCCGAGTGACTGGGACTTGTGTCTAATTCACCTTGGTATGACACATACGAATGACCAGGACACTGTCTCATCCATCGTGGTAGGACACACTGACGAATTACAGGGACTGTTGTATCATATACCATGGTTGGACACTGCCGAGTCACTTGGACACTGCCTCACCCAATATGGTTGGACACTGGCGAGTCACTGGGACACTGCCTCACCCACCATGATAAGACACTGACATATCCCAGGGACTTGTGTCTAATTCCCCATGGTATGACACCTACGAGTGACCAGAACACTGTCTCATCCAACATGGTTGGACACATACGAGTGACCAGGACACTGTCTGATCCACTATGGTAAGACACTGACAAATCACACACTTATAGCGACAAAGCACTTACTTTTGCGTTGTTTGTGATAAAAGTGAGAAAACCCTTAAATCGTAAGATTATTAAATAAGGATAACATAGGGTATAACGACTAATTATTCTGACATTAACGATTTGATTCCATGCATTAATGCTATCATATGATTAATGCAGGTCACACATCGCACCGAATTAACGAATAGCACAAACCTGTTCTTTCAAGAGGATAGCAGAAACTTGTTCTTTCCGGAGGAGAGACGAAATCTGAACCAATCAGTATTGATGTAATCGAAAGTAAGTAACAGCAACAAAATGAATTCTTATTGCAATTGATCTACATTCTTTTAAGGATTACATTATCTGCAAAAGTTGTATGTCACGTTGGGTATGAATTTATGATGTTTTGACAACTAATGTAAAATATGATTGTAAATGGTGTGACACAGATTAAATTATGATTGTGATAGGTGCGACAAAGTGTAAATTATAATTGTGACAGGTGCGACACTGTGTAGAATGACTATCACAGGTACGACACTGTGTAGAATGACTATAACAGGTGCGACACTGTGTAGAATGACTATATAACAGGTGCGACACAATGCAAAATGTAATAGTAAGTGTGTGCCTGTCATAATGAACTTCTCTCCAAAGTGCCATACAGTACCGTTTATATATACATATACACAAAAATGCACAATTAAATGTATACATGTGATACATGTATAAACGTATGAGTGTATTACATATATACTGTAAGAGGTATGACACAATGTAACATATATATATATATATATATATATATATATATATATATATATATATATATATATATATATATATATATATATATATATATATATATATATATATATATATATATATATTACTTCCATTAAATGGTGTATTACATATCATATAACTGACTTTGACACCAAAACTCCGACTTGGTGTATAGAACGTGAAATGGTTATGTGCAGTTTCATAGTATAATGTTACACATTGCTAAATCTGCCTTCCTTATATCCGTGATTTAAAACTGACTTATGTTTTGTTACTGTTGAACTCGCACTCCCAACTCCTTTAGATATTTGATTATCTTTTATTGTATGTTTATTTTGTTCCCAGAATAATACAAGAACATGGAACAAACGGCTTCCTCGGCAGAGAGCAGCAACAGAACAGATCATGGCACACGTCGACGAAGGAGCAGCTTAGCGGTGGTTATCGAAATAATATACCCGTATGGATTCAAAATAGAGGCCCTTGCAATGTTGCATATCGCTTGGCCTATTGTAAGTACATGTACACTGGAAAGAATCGATTGTTATGCTTGAGGCGCGGATCCAGAGATCCAGAATTATTATTATTATTATTATTATTATTATTATTATTATTATTATTTAGAAAAAATGCTTAAGAATGTAGGCATTTTAATTTTACGGTTTTGGAATTTTTTAACCCCTGAATAGTACGCGTTTCCTTTTTGACCAGCCACCTCCGTCGTATATGCCTTATTATGGTACACATGAGATGACACATGAAGGTAGTGGTAAACGGAAAATGAATGGAACAATTTAAAAGACTTCATGCTATAATGCACTAAGATCATGTCATTGTTATGAAACTTGAGGACGAAAACAATATTATTGAAATGATTTGATTGGGTGTGTATGAGACGATTACTGGGTTACATTGAAGAATTTTTCCGTTATAGGTTTTGACGCAGGTTGTACAGTTCTTGACGGTATTTATAAGCGTGTTGTTCTCCGGACAGTTGGGAAAAGTCGCTTTAGATGGTGTCTCGCTAGCCATGACCGTAAGTTAACATTATCTGAGGTGTAAATGGTTTACATGTCTTCAGATAGCAATGCACTATTAATTCTAGTAAAATTTGAAATATCTATATTCGCGTGTTGAGAGGTACATGTGAAGTACACATCATAAAAATATGTGGAATGTAGTATAAGTGTACAGTTCTACAGACAAATTACAATGTTGAATATTGTTTATGTTGGCTTTGAATCCACAATTGACATTGACATTATTTGTATTAATTTTCAAAACCTAGAAGAAGTCACACGATTTCTTTACTGAATGCTGTAACTAATACCTGATCAGGCATTTACATTGTCATGAGGTGTCCTATAAGTTTTATACTACGCTTAAAGTGGCAAAATGAGATTTTATGCTCACATTTAGTTACTTTACAATTGCATCTCCAAAATTTGATATACTTAATGCATTTAAATTTAAATCATTTATTTCAGATAGTGAATGTTTTGGGGTTTTCTATCATGGTAGGGTTATCTACAGCTCTCGATACACTCTTCACACAGGTCAGATACTACTACTACTACTACTACTACTACTACTACTACTATTTTACTTCTTACTACTACTACTATTACTTCTACTACTACTACTACTACTACTACTACTACTACTACTATTATTATTATTATTATTATTATTTATTATTATTATTATTATTATTATTATTATTATTATTATTATTATTACTATAAATACTACTACTACTACTACTACTACAGCTACTATTACTACTATAAATATTACTACAGCAACAACAACAACAACTACTACTACTACTACTACTACTACTACTTATATACTGCTGCTGTTAATATTTTGACTATTCGTACTTCTACTAGATCTAATAATGCCGTTTCGGTTGTTGGTACCGCTTCTCTGGACATCACGTGTTTTTTCAGATTGTCGGTAGACTCTTGCAGGTAAACGCTTGGGATTTGTCAGTTGCAAATGATTTTGTGAAATGAATCATGTATATGTATTATTTTCTGTGCAAGCGAAATTTAAAACTCAAAGGGTGTGCAAATGAAATTTTATTATTATACTTTTGGTAGATCTATGGAAGTGAAAATAAAACCAAGATGGGTATTGTGTTACAACAATGTAAGTTGTCATTTTATTCCATTATATTTTTCTCTTTATCGAAGATACTGTAAATTTAATTCACTTAATATTTTCTTATAGTTACATGTTTATATAAAAAAAATGCAAATTTCTTTCAAAATCATGAATTTTTAGTTGTTGAATGACATAACTTATGATAGTGTTTTTCCTATAGCTGTACTGATCATGATGTTGACAAGCTTACCTTGTGCTGCCGTCTTTCTGAATACAGAATATATTCTGGAAGCTATGGGTCAACACGAAGACGTGGCCAGGTAAATCATTAAACCTTATCTTAGAAGATTGAATTTATCGGAAAGAAAGGACAATAGATCTTACTAAAGAGCACGATGAAACCTACCGTGTACAGCAACGAAAATAAACAAGAAAATGCCGAAGAGATAACAATAATACTTGATAATAATGCAGTTCAGACAGTATTGGGAGAAGGGGCTAACTAGATGTAATGGTGAAGCGCTTTGCCACTACGATTAAGAGATTGGTTTTATTATTGCGATGTGAAAGCGACTTAAAACACCAATTAAACAGCCAACTAGAGATCTAGAATATTTATATGTAAATCAATTTGTTGCACCATATGCTCCTTTCGACAACTAAAGTCCTTTCAATGATGCCTTAGAGCTAAACTACTAAACTATGGAAATCGAAAATATAGAAATTTGAAATGCAAACTCATTAAGAAATTGACCTAAAAATAACAACCAAAGATAGGTATTAGAATAAAACACTCATCACCCATTCCGACATCGATGTAGTGCGACAGACATTCGGTTGGTATAATTAACTAGATCACAGACCCATCCGACAAACGTTTTGAACTCTCCATAAAGACAGAAAAAATTCATCTGTCCCCCGATAGATCACATATAGAGCACATAAAGTGATATTTTAATAGGAATTAGCATCTCCCGTTAGCTAGCCAAACACAATAATGTTATCATACAATTTAACTAGAAATTGGAAAATTATTATTTCAAGTACTAAGTGTATATACTTCTCTTTTTCAGAATGGCCGGACAGTACAACACCGTCTTTGTTTTTTCTTTTCCGGTATGTCTACATTAGATTTCTTGAACAGAAAATTTGTCATAAACTATGGATAACTCGACTTACAAACACAAAGAAGATATTCACATTTTTTTGTACTAGAGAGGATGAAATACTAAGTTACTGAAATACAAAAAGGAAAATCTGTAACACATTATGGAATATAAAATATGTAACACCATGGACCCCTGAAGGAACAAGGGTGAAAATTTCCTACTGATCTCACACCCGCCGAGATGCCATAATTTTTTATATCCTATAACTTTAACTTTTATTTCTCTTATTTTTTTATATCCAATAACTATAATATTTTATATGCTATAATTCTTTTATATATTTTTATATCCTATAATTTTTTATATCCTATAGCTATAACTCGTATTTCTCTTATAACTCTTATTTCTCTTTTTTCTTTTACAATTTAACTGCAAGTGATGTTGCTTTACATTTACGTTGTGTTTGCAAAATATCATCTATTGAAGGGGACAAAAATGTCTAACTTGTTCATTTTGCATATGAACCATGCATATCAGAACGTATATTTTACGGTCACTTTTCTCAATACAAAGTTCCATTATGTAGTATGTGGTCTTATTTGTTTGATGGCAGTAGTTGTCATATTTATTATAATTGTTAACTATCTTTTATGTTATGATAACACGTGTTCAGTGCAGGTATCACTGGCCGGCACCTGATCCTCTCTTTCTCCAGAGGTCCGTGTTTGCTGTTCTTCCGTATTATGTTTTATGAATTAAGTATATCAGATGTCTACTTCGACAGCTCATGTTTCTTTTTGACGCTTATAGTCGAAATTCTGAGAGTACTGTAATGAAAACTAATTTTCTACATGACTTTATAATAACATTTTCATTTCAGGGATATATATTTTCAATTGTTCTCGCAAAGTACTTGCAGTCACAGGTAACTGCTTTATCTAATAGTGCTGTTCAACAAACATATAACAACTAAATTTATATCAGATATTGAAAAGTAAATGACACTATAGATAGACGATTACGTGTGTTAAGAAAACGAGCACAGTCAAAAAGGATAATTTATTTTACAACAAAATATCACGGACCCCTAGAATAAGCAAAGGTGTAATCAGTTGTCATGGAGAAGTAAGCAATCCCTTCTCACAGGTCACATCCACCGTGATCCAAAGGAATCTGATTACGCACTGGGATACCAGTACAAATGTACCACTTGGAGGTTACAATTGAAACCTAGTTCACTGTCACGGCCTTGAGATCTAATGAGATCTTGAGAATCAAATGCGTATTTTACATGCAATTATGTGTTCAATGTGTTTAAAATTCTGCAACTGAAGAACATTTTCCCCACCATCTTTCTACGCTTTCTACATGATTGTGTTTCTTATTTCATCTTACTGTACATCGTTTAACTTTGAAAGTTTGATTGAATGAATTGTATGTTCATATGATTATACAAATCACATGATTTCCGAACTATCAATATGAAAGAAATATAAAAATTAACTACAAACTGGTATTATTTCATAAATTTATTATTATTCTTTAATAAATGCTAATCTTAATTTGATTCGGTTTTATTTTCAGAGTATTGTTTGGCCTAGTTTGTTGATTACAATAATTTGTAATGGTTTTAATGCTGGAGCACAGGCCCTTCTTGTTTTTAAATTCAATGTTGGCGTCATGTAAGTAAACAAGACCTTGTGTCTGTCTATACAATGTATTCAATAACTCTAAATAGGAGTCAGCAATGTTACAGTACAGCCCAAGTATAAAACAATGATCCATATAATAACTGAGGCAATTACATAAGCGTATAACAATTGAAATAAATATTGGAACATATATACGTTAAAATTTTGTGCACCAAATGCGCATTTTGACAACTTATGTTTCCTCAGTGATGCCCATGGCCGAATGATTGGAATTCTCATAATATATAAATATCTGATGTGGAGAGTTAAAACCAAGTGATTGATTGATTGATTTTTATTTAATGTCACACCACGAATATTTCACGTATATGGTGACGGCATCTGCCTGATGCGGGGCATACAAATTTTGACCTTTGCAACGGACCCATCCGAAGCAGTGAGGGATCTTTATCCTGCCATGCATACCACGACACGGGGCCTCGGTTTTTACTGTCTCATCCGAAAGACAGGACACCGGTATGGCCAGAACGAACGAACCCCGGCCTCCACTAGACCACGCCGGCTTTAAAGTCAAGTGAAACTGAAAGCTTCTAAATAAAACTTAATAATAAAAATGGCACTATATTATATTAAAACAGAGCAGTATCTCCCTGATGCTTAGCTCTGTTCTCAGATGTTTTCTTAAGTTCTGTCCATATATGTGTTCTTTTAAAGCTTTGTCCTTATATGTTTCCTAATATATGTTCTTTGATGTGTTCTTGAGCTCTGTCCTTAGATGTGTTCTTAAGCTCTATCCTTAGATGTGTTCTTAAGCTTTATCTTTACATGTGTTCTTAATCTCTGGCCTTAGATGTTTTCTTAAGCTCTGTCCTTAGATGTGTTCTTTGGTTCTTACTTTCTGGTCAATTTGGTAATTAGTTTTCACTTCAAACATTTATACATTATAAATGCCCGAACACGTAAAAGAGTTCCCCGCGAAGGATTTGAGTTAAGTGTTATTATTCCCTTTTTCCTGGTGTTATGTGGCAGTGACACTTTCTACACAGTGTTAGTCATACAGGAGACGCTCACTCCTCCCGGGAAACTGGTCTCACCCCTGAATTTCAGGGGTACGTGAATGTCCACTGTAGTACATTATGGTTAGTGCCATAGTCATGTGACACCAGTTATTTTCGTATTTAACGTTTACTTTTCACCAGTAAAAAAACGAAGAAGTACCGAAGGTTAAACCATATCTCATAGTCCATGGAATAAATGGGACAATATCGTGTTTAGTGTCATATTCAGACAAATGCGAACCCCAATAAAATCGAGGTGAGACCAGGTGCCCGGGAGGAGTAAGCGTCCCCTGGTTGTATGCGACACCCGTCGCAAAAGTCCTGCAATTAACTTTCAAGTCAAATTTCCCATTCAAGGCAAGAAAAAAGAGGAGTTACCAGCTTAGTTATGTGGCAGAAGTCACCATAGAGCTATACAATATATGAATATAAATAATATAATAGAACATTTAACACATTACAAAAATATTTGATTGTAGTGCAATTACGATACCGACTTAGGACGGTCATTTAATTTGACAAAAGCCAAACAAATAGTGTGGTTAACCGGTTTACGGGCCCACCTTCCCACTCACCGTAACATCAGAACAATCAAAAGACGTACATTTAAAAATTTATAAATAATCCTCCATGTAAAGAACAAGGGTCAACAGGTATCGCATATTGAGAGGTCATAAAAATATAAACACGTAAGGTATTGTAAAACACGTAATGGTATAAAAATATATGCGACATCAACATGATAAACCGTGCTCTGCCAGTCTGAAAGCGAGCTAAAACCCTAGATCTGTAGGAGTACCGACTAACAGTCAAAGGGGACGAGGTTCAGGACCATGTCTCCTCTGAAAGAGGTTTGGACAAGGCCCGTCATATAGTCCCCACCGCCCTGTTAGTCAGCGTGCAACGTTCAAGTAAAAGTCTGCATAAGGCTGTAGAGGGGCCAAATACAAGACCTATAGTCTTTTTGCTGATCTCAATGTCATATTGTCTATTTAGGAGACGTTTGACTATTTTATTACATGATAAAATAACGTTATCGGAGCCTTTTACTTTCCTTATTTTACATACGAGATCATCTGTAACCCTGAGTTAAAAGTTTAGTAGTAATTTGTAAATTTCGTTTATGAAAGTCCAAAACATCGGTGCAGCCTCTGACAAATCGAACTAATTGAGATATATAGATACCATATGATGGGAGTCGAGGGACATCGCCATCCAAGTAAGGGAAATTTACAATAGGAAATCCAAAATCCTCACGTTTATCATAAATATTAGTATATATTAGGTTGTTGATAATTTTGATGTTTAAATCTAAGAAAGGTGTAGATTTATCTCAAGTATTAGCTTTATTCAATGTGAGCTCTGGTGGATAAATTTCTGATATAAATTGTTCGAATTCAGGGTTGTCGATCACCAAAATGTCATCCAGATATCTGCAAGTATTATTAAATTTGTCAATGAGGTCAAAACGTTTTGATTTTTGAATAGAAACCATAAAATCCCTCTCATAACAATAAAGAAATAAATCTGCTATCAGAGGCGCGCAGTTAGTACCCATAGGAATCCCAACTATTTGTTGATATATCTTGCCATCAAATTGCACAAAAATATTATTCATGAGAAAATCTAGTGCTTTACATAATTCCTTGCAAGTCCAGTATTTATATGAAATATATTGTTTGTTGGAAAAGAATCCAGAGTTATTGGAAGTACATATGTACGTTTTAGATTCTCTGTGAAAACACCATTGTATAAGAGACAGCAACTTGCTTTAATCAAATCATGAGGCAGAGATGTAGAAAGTGTAGAAAAATCAAATGTAGAAATTTGAGTCGCTTTGAAATGTAGCGAAAGAAGTTTGTCTATAACTTCATGAGAATTTTTAATCGACCAAAAGTAATTGATGTTACTATTATGAAATGCGACATCACAATATTTGACAATATGATCTTTTATAGCAGAGCAGACGTAATATGTTTCGATAGTACCGTAGTTGAGCAGTGGCTAGAATTAGATATGAAACGTGATTTATATGGACTTTTATGTAGTTTTGGGAGCCAATACATGGTTGGTAGATCAGATTTATCAGTTTTAATTTTGAAGTCGGACATGGTCATGAGGTGAAATGCTGCCTGCCTGAAATTCTGGTGTCGAAAACGCAGGTGAACAAATATCTGTATATACAGGTATACACGTATTATGTCAAATCAAGTATAGTCAGAATGTTAAGACGGTTATTTAGTATGGTCAGGTCCCAAAATATCGGTTAACATTCTTGAAAGAGGAATCTGGAATTGCAATAGACCCCTATAACGACCATAGAACTTCCTCAGTGACAATTTGAAAAATAGTTTGACTTATGCGAGGTTCTAGTTAGGGATGCACATCTGAATTACGAATTTAAAATTGGGTCTGTAAGAATAACTTGATTTAACGGGAAATTTAAGTTATTGATGTTAAAGTAAATAAGAATCAATCGAACATACATTTCTTTATATATTTCTCCTCATACGTATTTATCACTACCTACTGGTTTTCTGAGATGTTAATGTTTAATTGTCTAGTTTAGTTGTTGCTTTGCACCCATCACACTTATTGAGGGGATTATGAACTTACTCCTTAGAATAAACTTTTTAATTTGTTTTTCTTCTCCTTTTTTTCATTAATATTTATTTATTTATTTATTCATTTTGCTCATTATCTTTCGATTTGATGAGTTGTTGACCACTGAGTTGGTTTATCTATCACCTTTACATTTACAGCGGACCTGCGATATCTACTATGGCCACGTTCAACTTGATTGCAATTCTACATTTTGCATATATTTATTGTTCCGGTGTTCACAAAGATACGTGGAACGGTATGAAAAGTTTGAATACCAGAATTAGAAGATACAAAATCAATTCATGATTCATGAAATTGTAATTTAATACTGGTGTTGTGTAATCCACAAAACACCAATCATCCATTTTCCTCCAATTTTAAAAAGTAAAAGTATCACAGTCGCCGTTACATCCATTGTGAAAATCTTAAAACTGTCCCCATTGAGAATCATATCGATCAAACGTAAATTAGTAAATGGTCATGAATAAAATCGTCAAAAGTAATTAATAATTCGATATTGTGTTAAATACATAATCGGTAGATCTACAAGTTCCTCAGACTGTGGTATTTAACAGATACTTTTTGGTGACAGGTTGGACATGGGACTGTCTCAACGGCTGGAAGCAGTACATAGCGTTAGCTTTGCCAGGATTTCTGATGATAGCCATAGAATGGTGGGGTTACGAATCATTGGTTTTACTATCAGGTAAGATGGTGAGATGTTCGTTTGACTTAAACATTGGAATATAAGACAAAATTTTGAAAATTATTTAATGATAACATATATCGTACTCTAACAAAATTCTACGCATGTGCTATTAGTTTTTCGAAGAATTTACGACAAATGACGTTTACGTCCTGTCTTCTAAATTTCCAATAAATAATCATTATGCATCTTTAAACACATCGTAATGCAAAATTAATGAGCTCCGATAGGTGGACGAAGCCGAAACGCACACACAAGCTACATTTGTAGTAAATATAGACTTGTACATGTTTCTGGCGAGTTTAACATTATATTTGTGAATTAAAAGTAAGTTATGAAACGTTTATATGACTTTTTGTCATGTAAAATTCTTTTGAAGAATACAATACAATACATACAGTATCGCATGTCACCACACATGTGATAGCGCTAGTAATTCGAACTATAGCATAACATTACATTGCATACTTGTTTTCAAAGAATGCACATTGCATGTAATTTTAAATATCCTAAACCATATTTATATTTAAAAGTGATAAAAACTACTAGGGTTACAATCCCAGGGACAAGCTTGCTCAAAGTATTGATTGTAGTCCAACACTAAAGAGGAATACACATATCTAGAATATATTAAGTTTCCTGATCATTTTGATATTCTTGGTTGAGACCTATTTCGACAATATTAATGCGCATTTTGACACCTGGTATTCACTTTTATGTACATTCCTTTGTGCATTGGGACCATCACCGAATCTGACATCTTTCCATTAGTACTTCGCTGTTTATTTATTAATATTTACCTGAACCGATTTCTACCCGACATACGTGACTGGTGCATCTAGGAAGCAGGAATTGTTGATTCTGCTGAGTTTTATGCCTTTCGGTTTACTGTTTTGGACCACCGTATTGGTTTTTTCACCATTTTAGGATTTTATGACTGTCTGTCTTGGTACGTAACTGTGAAAGTCGAAATGACAAGCATCAGTTTCTGGCATGTTTTACATTATAATTTAATTTCATTTATTTGTGCGTGATTACATTTTTAAACATTGCTACAATACATTGTATTTTTACATTTTTTACTGCAGGATTAATTGGAATCAAAGACCTAGCAGCAAATACCATAACTTACAATTTAGCAGGAATGTTTTACATGGTAATACTAGTGATATGATCATATTTCATACTATTGAGATATATGATTCAAAGCAAACTGTGAAAAAATTAACTTTTTTAACAAAGGGGCATACCCTTCATAGTAAGATGACTTTTGTTCTTTTTATCAGTTAATTTTCTTTTGTAATTAGTTAGCTCTAATACATTTTGGACTTGCAGTCATAAACAATTAGTCATCAATGATGCGACATTATTTCTCGAAATCCACCTCTTGTGCACAAAATCGATATAGATGTTATTTTGTATATTCTAAATCGATATGAAAAAACACCAAACCGAAAAAAAGCTAAAGAGCACCTGTTTAAGATCTATTGGCATGTCCATAAGGAGGTGAGATCAGATGCCCGAAGAAAGTAAGCACTTCATGCTTGCTAGAAACGCCCGTCACTTCCACCTAAATAAACATTCTCTCTGTAACACTAGTTATTTTGTCCATTATAAATCGTCGAATCAGTCATTCGAACAAAGTCATCAGTATTTGATCTGGACCTAATGCAATGTTTTCACTGAGATATGAATCCTCCATATGCTGGCGATCACGAGATTTTGCCACTCATAAGGCGAGGGTTTGTAATACTTTGTTCAAAAGTTTGTAAATCACAAGTCACATATGAGTGTTCCTTAAAAACTGTATTTTTATATTACACAAATCTGCACATCGGATACAATTGCCTTCCAAAATGGCAATCCTAAAATTATTGATATTTTGTTATATTCATGTCGTGCCGATGTTGCAGGGACCTCTCGGTTTATCTACAGCAGCTTGTATCCGAGTAGGTAACCACCTAGGAGCCGGTGATGCACGAAGTGCTTTGACAGCATCAAGAGTCGCTATTTTCATGGCAGGCAAGTTGTTTTCTTAATATATATTATCTATTTCTGTAATTTATTAGATCTATTCTATCGAATATTTCATCGACTAAATTGAGTTATACCATAAAGTGAGAGTTATACTCGGAGAAATGGCTTGTTGGTATTCTTTTCTTTGGATATGACGGTAAAACCTGATAGATATGACGGTAAAACCTGATAGATATGACGGTAAAACCTGATAGACGTGGCACGGAATTGATCCATCACTGCTTCGGGTGCTTCACATAGGCCTACATTTCTGTGCATTGCTTCAGGTAGATAAGTGCAATAATCAAGATATGAAGTTAAGTAGAATCAAACAAAAGAATCAAACAGCTGTCATATCATTTATTTTTTCGATCACTAATGTAAAATTGGTCATAAATTTCATATCTTGCGTCATATGTATGTGTCATGTCTGGTCACATGATCTGTGTAGCATATTTTAGAAATTCTTTGCGTAGTAGGATTGAAAATTTTACTAGAAATGTTCGTAACCTCTTGAATTCATTCATCAGAAAACAAATGTTCACCTGTCAAAATCCTCAGATAACATTTGGTTCCCTTCATCTCCTTACATTGATCACTTTCATAAAGGTTATATGAAGAACTGACATAAATCTCTTTTATCAGCGCATATCGTCATTGGAATGTTGTCATTGAAATGGGATATAATCGTCAATTGATAATCGAGGCTTTCGTTGTCATTTTTTGTAGCCCGTGTCACTAACAGTCGTAGACGCAACCGCAACTGATACCATAAATTAGGTATAAATTGGATCAACTATAATGCGTACTTCATGTTCATGGGGGTTCATATATGCTCTTCAAGTAGACATATTTTGTTATTTTCCATTTGTTTTTCATTTTCACTGATTTTGTATGTCCTCTGGTTTTATGATTTTTGGACTTGTGCTTTGGATTTATCCATCATTTTTACACTTCGGTACTTCTTCTTTTATTTTTTACTTTCAATGAAATTTCATCATAAGTTGCGCTTACGGTCTCAGTTACGTTTACGGGTTCACAAATTATTGTTTGTTTAAAGAGCCTCTGTTCTCTTCTTTTGTTAGAGCGCTACATGGTTCTGGTATATTTCCCATGTCAAAATGTTGTTGGCATAAATTTTGTAAGCTGTCATATTAGAAAATTGCTTATGATTATATAATATCGGCCGGGCTATATGATTATTGTTTTTTCATGATGAAGATCTTCAACGCGTTCAATACTTATTAATCAAATTTGTTTCCAGCTACCCTTAGTTTGATTTACTGTGTTTTCCTGGTAGCAGTCGCTGATGTCTTGCCATATTTATTTTCCAATGAAAGGTAACATCGTTTTTGAAAACTATAATATTTATTGATTTCCGAAATAAACGAGAAAAAATAATGAAATGGGAAATTTTTATTTCATTTATTCAATTTTGTGTTTCATAATTCAATAACAGACTACTCTATTGATACAAGTAAACAAGAAATAAATTTCCAATGAGTTCATATTATTTTAACTTACTCCATTATCTCATATGTTGACCACGACCGACAGCAGGTGGTTTTGGGGGGGTTTTTTTAATTTATAAGTGGGATACACATTTTGATCTGTTTTATCTACAAATTGGTTTGGTATCGATGTCACTTCCTAAAAGCTTTCAGTCACGGAAGCAGGCAGGAGATAACCAAGATCTTAAACATAGTAGTAGCACCAATATCTTACACATAGTGGCAGAACCAAGATCTTAAAAATAGTGGCAGCACCAAGATCTTAATCATAGTGGCGGCACCAAGATCTTAAACATAGTGGCGGCACCAGTATCTTAAACATAGTGGGATAACCAAGATCTTAAACATAGTGGCGGCACCAATATCTTAAACATAGTGGGAGAACCAAGATCTTAAACATAGTGGCGGCACCAAGATCTTAAACATAGTGGCAGAAACACGATCTTAAACATAGTGGCAGCACCAAGATCTTAAACATAGTAGCGGCATCAATAATTTAAACAGAGTGGCGGCACCAAAGATCTTAACATACTAGCGGCACCAAGATCTTGAACATATTGGCGGCAACAATATCTTAAACATAGTGACGGAACCCAGATATTAAACATAGTGGCGGTACCAAGATCTTAAACATAGTGGCAGAACCAAGATCTAAAACATAGTAGCGGCACCAATAATTTAAATATAATGGCAGAACCAAGATCTTAAACAAAGTGGCGGCACCAATATCTTAAACACAGTGGCGGCACCAACATCTTAAACATGATGGCGACACCAACATCTTAAATATAGTGGCAGAACCAAGATCTTAAACATAGAAGCGACACCAATAATTTAAAAATAGTGGCGGTACCATGATCTTAATATATTAGCGGCACCAAGATCTTAAACATAGTGGCAGAACCAAGATCTTAAACATAGTGACAGCACCAAGATCTTAAATTTAGTGGTGGAACCAATATCTTAAACATAGTGGCAGCATCAGAGAATAGATCTCTGTTCGCTTGCTCCGGAAGCAACGCACTTATCCCTAAAGAAAAAAGAGGAGTTACTGGCTCAGTTATGTGGCAGAATTCACCATGGAGCTATACAAAACTAAATGCACCCCTATATCTATTACGTATAGTATTTGCTTATATTACTCATTTTTATGATGGTTCCTGATTGCCGCACTCAATTACTCTATATTCATTTAAGTACAACCAAATTTCAAGTCTGAAAATTTATAAAGTTTGTTTTATTTTAGAGTAGCCATAAATTAACTGAATTATATTTTTGTTTCAAAGCAAACATGAATTAGTACACAAAGCTGCTTAAAAGTATACATACAGTATCCATCATCTTAACATTCATATTCTGTATCGCACTGCATTCTGTCAAGACACACAACATACCTGGTATGATAGTTTGATGAACTGTACTTTGTTTTTACAACAGTGACGTCATTGAGCTGGCTTCTAGTCTCATATACCAGTTAGCTTTGTTCGTAGTCTTTGACTGTATGGCCGTGAGTACATCCGAATTTTATCAAAATATATTCTCCATTAACGTCTGGAAATACAGGAATAGAAATTCTTGTTCTGAAATCTCGCCAAGATAATTTCACTTTAAATATTTTGAGGTCGCATACATCTGTTGGTTAACTTAAACATGGAAGGAATATTGATAAATAATGATTTCTGTTAATATCAATAAAGTATACGAAAACATTTAAATCATGCACTATTAAACGAGCAATGATTA
The DNA here is from genome assembly GCA_035048485.1 of Pteria penguin. NCBI lineage: Eukaryota > Metazoa > Mollusca > Bivalvia > Pterioida > Pteriidae > Pteria > Pteria penguin. The sequence goes on along the minus strand of CM068582.1, from coordinate 1,818,490 downwards.
CGACTATCGTTTATTTACCTTCACTGTGCAGGGAACGCTAGGCGGCATACTTCGCGGAATGGGTAGGCAGAAGTTCGGAGCTATATCTAACTTCCTTACATATAACTTACTGGCCCTCCCTGTTAGTATACCTTTACTGCTAGTATCACCGCTGGGTGTTAAAGGTAAAGTCATGCATTATACTGTTACTGAAATTCATTGAAGAAAGCTTAAAGACATAGAATGTACAGAACATGTGAATGGTATCCATCCCTCGTGTGTCTGCTTCTTAAAATCTATCTAAAAAAAGTAGTTTGTTGAAGAAATTTAATTCCTCTCTCTCTCTCTCTCCGGATTCGAAATGTTTTCTTGCGTCTACGACATCTCTTGTCCTGACATATAATGGCATTACTTCTATATCTTTTTATTTAAGGTGCTTGGTGGGGAATGATGCTGGGTTGTGGCGGCGCCTTCATTATTTTCACGATTCGCGTGGCTAGGGCAGACTGGCACAAGGAGGCCCATAAGGTATGGATATTTACTTAGTTCGGAGGTTCAAGAAAAAGGGGCCACTCATACGGGGCCTCTGGTCTCTCTTCTGATTTCAATGAATCCGTGAATTCCTACTGCAGTACATTATGTAATACGAGTCACAAGATATTTCCTAAATTGATGTCCAAAGGACAAGGAAAGAAGTAGTCCTTTACTTGATGACAATTATCAAACCGCCTGTAAGAAATATACATATCTGGAATTCCTTAGTCAAGAGTTTTATATTTCAACGCAGTTTATTGGAATTTTTTTTCAAAATTGAAATATACTTCACTGACTCCATTACATAACAAGAGATTTGCATCTCATCTGCAATGTGTCGAGTTGCAAAACTTGCACCTTAGATTGAATCATATCCTGCTACACTGTTTTAAGGCAGATTAGAATCCCGTACTTGCAGCACACTTACATGAATTTTAAGTCTATGATCCATAAAGCTATGACCTTGACCTTTGACCTTTTGACCCCAGAAACAATAAAACACATCTTCCACTCATGGTGATTAAGTGTATGGAGTTTCATGGCAATAGCACTAAAAGTAATAAACGTATGGTCCGGAAACCAATTTTGGATACCCACTCCTATGGCCTTGACCTTTGACCTTTTGGTCAATAGGGCACATCTTCTACCCATGACCCATGTTGAGTAAGTGTATGACGTTCCATTGCAATAGCACAAAGCGTATTGGACTGATGGTCTGGAAACCAATTTTGATACCTCACTCTTTACGACATACTACCACTTCACATTGTATCTAATGTAGAGATGATGGATAAATCCAAAGCACAAGTCCAAAAATCATAAAACCAGAGGACATACAAAATCAGTGAAAATGAAAACAAATGGAAAAGAACAAAATATGTCTACTTGAAGAGCATATGTGAACCCCTGTGATGGAGTGAGATCAGGTGCCCGGGGAGAGTGAGCATCTCCTGCTCTCCTCAGAACAAAGTCATTATAATTTGAACATGCTCTGGAATAACGTATTAACTGAGATATGTGGATAGATGATAATCCGCGAATGAAGGATTATTAATTGAAAGCAAGTTTTTTTTCCTTGCGAAAGCAAAGACTGAATGAACTCAGCATGCCGACAATTTGTTGAAAAACCTTACCTCCAAACACCACAAATATGTTATCGATAAGAAAGTTCAACATCTGAATGACAGCTGTTTCAGTGTATTTATTTTTGGAATCAGAATTTTCCCTAACAAAGTAAGTTTTATCGTGGCCTATTACTATATATTTGAATTTGCGGCTTCCGTTTTTACTAGTAAATGAATAATTTCCGCTAATCTGTCTTTTAATTTCTGATGAGGGATCGTTGTGTACAGAGTCGAAAAGTCAAAAGACTTGATGGAGTGAATTTTAGTAAAACTTTTTTGATTTTAGATGTTCTAACAACTCTTTTGAATTTTTAAGGATCCACATTTGATTAATTCCACTTCTGGAATATACTGTTTCGCAATATCTATGAAGGCCAGATTTAATTTCTGATAATATTTTTGTGAGTAGCATCGATACAGATTTTGTGGAACACTTCGAGGAACCAGCGATAAAGCGTTGTTTGTACGGAGTTTTGTGCATTTTTGGAATACAGTACAAATATGGAAGTTCTAAATTCAATTTATTTGAGTCAATACCAAACGTATTGAGGACAGATTTATGATTCTCGAGTACTTCCGAAACCGAAAAGTTCGTGAGAGTATAAGTAGGATTTCCTGGAGCTGAATTTAATCCTAATTCTTTCACTAGGCTGTCAAAGTAATATTTCTTACAAGTAAATGTATAATTATTAGATGCTTTATCTGCTGGTGTAATGATATAATGTTCTTGGAGGAAGGTAAGTTCTCTGACAACATCAGGATCTTTAAAAATAGATTCGAATCGGTGTTTACAGAACCTTGTATTTTTTTTTTTTTTTTTGATCTCAGCAGTACTGCAATAGATTTTATCCATTCCGAAAGAGTGTCGACCTGTACTTCTTCTCTTTTTGCCCATCGTGTGGCATTTTAGGTAAAAGTTCTCTTAATTTAGTGTTTTAACTATATCGACTTTGTAATTATAAATTTTGGATGCAACTGATGGCGTGTAGCTATAGGAAATATATGGCGGATCTTTGTTTTTGAAATATGTAGGTCTTTTCTCTAAAACAGATTTATGATTTAAAATTTGGCCAAAATTTTGCAAATTTAATTTTGATGAAAGGGCGATTAGATTTTTCCATAGAAATATCGGACTTGACGGGACGAAAAAATCTAGCGGTCGATATGTCCATAATAATGCCATCTAGTCTATACTCTGCAGAGCTTATATCAGTAAATATACGGTGTCTGGACGATACGTACAACTCGTGTAATTTTCTCAGTGAAATAGAATAAAGTTTTGTACGAATGTGATGAAGGCCCAAAGGTTTATTTATAATTGGCAAAAGAGCATCAAAGGAAATATTATGTATTTCAGGTTTGTTGTATTTGCGTGTACCATGACTTCGATGCCTCCTCTGGCTTTTGTTGAATTATCTAAACTGAGTTCCTTTAAAAAGAAATCTATTAAAACCAATCATTCGGTGACTACCATTATACAAACTTTTTTACAAATTAATTTTAGAGTTCAAAATTACAGTATGGAATAGGATTGGAACTGATGTAATATCGATGTCCCTCTACCTCTGACACAAGAGTTGAGGCCAAGTGCCTGGAATGAGTTAGTGTCTCCTATCTGTCATAAATATTCTTAAATACTGTCAACACAGAAACATCTTTGATTAACACAGTATAGAACATGTCATAGTCACACAGACACTTGCGCAGTGGTATAATAGCACTAAAATGAAATACCGCAGCAACACAACACCTGCACAAGAGTATCATAAAATCATCAGCGGGAACATATTTACCACATTTCTTAAACAATATTCCAACTGAATGACGTTAATTACTTCAATTGACCGTCCTAAGTCGGTATCGTAACCGCAGCACAATCTAATATTTTTGAAATATCGTTCTTCCGTGTATATTCTAATATTATCATGTTTTGTGTGCATGTCCTTGGTAATTTTTGTCATACAGCTTTATCATATGTCTTCAGTTTTCTCTTTTAAACATTTATAAAGTGATGGATCAAGTTTACATGTTGAACATTTTGATTGACAGGCGGAATCTCATACAAGAATGGATACATCAGACACAAAGAGAAAGTCCAAGGAAATAATAGGTACCGCATGTGTGGCATCTACTTCTCTCTAGCACGGGGTTTTCCATTTTTTATTGTTTAATTCACTCATGTGTTGACGATATTTACAAATTCTACGTTATTTTTCTAAACTAATTGCCCACCCTAGCATTAGTGAAGTTTTGGAAATGAAAAACTAACTGATGTGTCACTGTAATGTAAAATACAGTAAGTAATATGTTATTAAATACAGAACAGTCTTCTAGATCCGTAAAAATACAAAGATATGATGAAGGGCTATAACAAAAACATCTATTCCTTTTCCAATATATTAAATCAGAATGAAATCGTATTCATTACGAGAGACACTGACTTCATATGCATAATTGATTATTTCAGAAATGAGCAGCAAAAAGACTGAAAATGATATCGGACACACAAATATAGGATATGAGAGGGAAGAGTCTTTTATCGGTGGATCTGTCGCAGAACATACTATAAATCATGAATTCCAAGGTGATACATCACCTACTAACGTCAATGGTAATCACAGTATACAGAATCCTGGGCCTCCCTCCAACGCCTCCCTTCAGGAAGATTCTACAAGGCTTGTACGATTAGCCCAGACATTCATGTTAGTCATCTTCATTATCATCTTTGTATCAGGAATCATATTAAGGGTGTATCTGGATAATATGAAGTCGAATCCTAAAATGTTGAACATCACTACAGTAAATTCTACTTCTATGGATAATACAATACTAGATACTACTTATATCTTAAATACTGCTTATCCAGAATACAGTAACTCAAACATAACTTTTTCGGGCAGTACTGGCTTTGATACTACAGTCTAGAATCAAATCTTCTTAAACACTACGGATTTCAAGAACGCTATCTTAAACATTAAAGCTTTAATTAGTACTAATTTTAACACTACCATCAAGAAGAAGCACAACATTATATCCATCATGTCCAAATCAGTATCATCTTTCTTATTGACATCTACGGAAACCACAATTTTGTGTATATGTCGGTTTCATAACCATACTTTCTACAACATTAAAAGTTTATAATGCTAAGCAAAAGTCCTATGAAAACTCCAAATGAAATATATTTGCTTTATTTTCAACTGTTGGTCCTTTTGATTACTGGTTGATTTTTTTTTTTATTTTGGGGGGTGAGTCGGTATGTTTGAATGGGGTTTTGGGGAGGGGGATTTTCTTTGTGTCTTGTTTGTGTGTTTGACGGGGTTTGTGTGTGTGTGTGTGTGTGTGTGTGTGTGTGTGTGTGTGTGTGTGTGTGTGTGTGTGTGTGTGTGGTTTTTATGGAGGAAGGGAATGTTTCGGGGGGGGGGGGGGGAGGAATTGAGGGGTTTTTTCTGGTGCATGGGAAGATGTGCCCGTTAACAGCTTAACCACGTCAACCGAGTGACTTCAATTGACCACTCTTAGTCGTTTTTGCATTACAAGCAGATATTTTTGTGACGTCTATGCATTTAGCAATGATAATTCGTCTACTGCTGACCGTGCTGGTCTTTTGCTGACTGTGCTGGTCTTTTGCTGACTGTGCTGGTCTGTTGCTGACTGTGCTGGTCTTCTCCGACCGTGCTGGTATTTTGCTGACCGTGCTGGTATTTTGCTGACTGTGCTGGTCTTTTGCTGGTCTTTTCATACCGCTGATTCAGATCTCTGTCCCTTCATGTTATATCTCAAACAACATGCACTTCGACATTACCACAAATAACAACACTATCACGAGCAATTCTGCTTGGAAGAACACTATTTGCAAGAAAGGGCGGATGATTTCTGATCGAGCTGTTCGACAAAAGCAAAGATTCCACGGACATACAGGGTGAAGAAGAATAAGCACATCAAAGACATCACAATATTTTCCGACTGTAATGCCGTTGTTGTACGACTTAGGACAGTCAACTGAAATAAGTCGGTTGATGTCGTTAACCGGTTTACGGACCCACCTTCCCACTCACCATAAATGCAGTACAATCAAGGAACAGTCATTTAAAAATCATAGATTTTTCTATATAGAGAATAAGGAACATTGTTGAAACAAATTCTTGAAACAATAAAATATCTACCATAAACTACATGTATTATAGTACAATAATGTTTTCAAAATTTTCGTTTAGAGCACCTCATACTTACCAACATTACAATTTCAACTTATTTAATACAACTGTTAATGCAATACCAAAATAAATGTAAACACTGTCGAAGAGAACAACGTTTCTTTGTTTGATATTGAATGGAGCTACATTGTCGAGAAAGCATTGCATCTTTTATATTCAAGAATTGTTAACTTGGTTTTGTAAATCAAATGCCAATACTTCTTTTTGAATCAACCATTATATCCATACTGATGTACGGTTGTGAAATTTGGGGTTGTCTCGATATTAAGATTTTGGAAAATACTCAGTGGCATTTTGACGATTTATCCTTAAGGTTAAACACAGTATCCCTCATTACCATTGATATACACTATCAAACTACGAATTTTAAGTTTTTTGGTCAAAAATTGTACATGGTAAACAAGAGAAACTAGCTAACCTTTTTATACCGTGCTTGTATGATAATTGCATGAATATTGAACATAAGTGACTGTCTATCATGTTAAATATTTTGAATGAGTTAGGTTTTTTTTAATGTACCGCTATTTGATATTCACAAAATGTTATCAACATAAAATGGTTTTTGAAGGCTATAAAATTACGATTACCTGATCAGGTTCAGCAGATTGGAATGAACAGTGTAAATGAATCTCTAAAATGTGTAAACTACCCTTGTTTCAAATTTTTGTCAAAATCAAATCGAATTTTATTTACAAAGTTTAGAACTACTAATCACAGATTGCCTATCGAGACTGGAAAGAGGAACAAGATTGAAAGATCAGAGAGAAAATATACTCTATGTAACAATGATTTACTTGGTGACGAATTCCATTATCTTTTCGAAAGCACATTTTTATCACAATAAGAAAACAATATTTAGATCAACACTACCTTAATCGACCAAATATGATTAAATTCTAACAGTTGCGCCAATGTGATGATACACATGAACTGCAGAATTTATGTAAATTTATTTCAATAATATTCAAAGAATTTTCGTGTACATAATGTAACTACCATTTCTGATATCATTTCAAACCATCATTACCTTAATCATTAGTTTTGTATCTATGTGCAGTTTGATATTACTGTTATGTTTATAACCATCATGATGAAATATCTATGTACATCTTGTAAACGCATGCTATTTTGTGACAATTATGTTTCCTCGACATGTCAACATGATCTCGAGTGTGAATAAAGTTCTATTCTGTTCTGAGGTTAATCTTCGATTATACTTGTCTACCTAATAAAAAATGATGCATGCAAGAAAGCGTTTTGTCTTTCTAATCTATTCTTATCTAATTTTCATGTTTAAAATAAACAAGCACTGCATAGTATCTTCAACAGCAGTGCTAATAAACCAACTGGAGGCCATAAAAGAAAGAAAACGCTGACAAGCAACATGGTATGTGTATAGACGGTTTCAATGATACTGCGGGGCTACCCTTTTGATTGGCAAATGATAACGTTTCCAATAAAAGTTCTGACGTGATAATAAAAATAAAATGATTCTTTCTGATACCATTTTGTTGGAACAGTTATGATTTTGCCAATCGAAATGTTGGTCCGCAGTAATAGTGAAAGGGTCTGTTGTAAAATGCAAATAGGTAGGTAAAATATACATACGCGTGTAAGAAATGCATATAGTAAATGTGAGTGTAAATTGTGATTAATTATTTGGTCTTTTAGTTATACATAGCTATTTCCCATAGGAGCAGGTATCTAACGTCAAACCATTTTGATGTCAACCAGTTCTATGAAAACCGGTGTAAAAATACGGAAAAAGATATAGAAACTGTATAACGTCACAATGGATTCAAAGGAAAATGCTAAAAGTCCACCTGCTGCAAGATGTCTATCGAAATTAATAAAGAATCCTGCTGTTTTCAATTCCCGTTAAATCTTTCAATGTTTAAAATTTAAGCTCAAGTACTGTACTTGTGTCTGAATTTTCTTATTCAATTTAAATATCAACTCAAATAATGACAAATGTTGTTTGCTAATTACTAATTTACTAATTACTGCTAATAATAGCATATTATTAAATATTAATGACGGCTAAATCGTATTTTAACATTGATGAATCCTATTCTAACAGAACCTAATGCAGTAATTTTCTATCGTCGCGATATTATAGTTACAGGTGGTAGTGCATTCGATTGGTTTCCTTGACGATGGTTCTTGTATGATAGTCATAAATAGCTGAAAAATGCGTTCTAAATTCTTCAACATATAAACAAGGAAAGTTATTATTAAGTTATCACAGGGCACATCAGTTATGCTTATAAAAATGTTCTTCTGTACATGTCCTTGTTGATTTGTGTCATACAGCTTGTGTGCATGTCCTTGTTGATTTGTGTCATACAGCTTGTGTGCATGTCCTTGTTGATTTGTGTCATCAGTTTTGACAGACGTCTTCTGTTTTCTCTTTAGTGTCAAGTTGTGACTCCATCGTGCCCTGTATTCTTTATCGGCCATAAGTATCAAGCTTAACCAGTTTTAATTGTATACTTCATAAATATAAAATAATACGGTTTTGGAACTGACGGAAGCTCACTTTAATTTTCGCCTCTGTCTAGTCAGATACCTAATGCTTGACAAGAGTATACACCCCAATAGTGGATTCCTATACCCGGATGTCGGTGGTCATATCTCACAACTAGAGTCTCCTTCACTATGTAACACTAGTCACCACCATACAGGGAAAATAATCCTAGTGTAGCATTATCTTCTGCTACTGAACACTGGCCACCACTGTACAGCGACAATAATTCTAGTGTGGTATTACCTATCATATGTTGTTCACCACCATATAGGTGAAGTAATCCTCCACCATTATACGCTGGTTACTGGTTATCCTCTATCACAAACAGTGGCCACCACCATACAGCTGAAATAATTCTGGTGTGGCGTTACCCTCCACAATCATACTCTGATTACTACCATATAGGTGAGGTAATTATGGTCTAGCGTTATTCTCCTCCATAAAACACTGGTCACCGCCATATGGGGGAATAATCATGGAGCAGGGTTATCCTTCACCATTTTACTGACCTCTACCACTTTATATGTGAAGTAATCCCGATGCGGTGTCTTCCTCCACTACATAACTCATACCGCTACCATATGGATGAAATAATCTCGATGTTGTATTATCTTACACCTATTAACACTGGCCTCCATCAGATAGGTGACTCAGTAACCATGGTGTGTTGTTTTCCTCCACCTATTAACACTGGCCACCACCAGATAGGTGACTTTCAGTAATCAAGGTGTGGTGTTATCCTCCACCTATCTACACTGGCCACCACCATATAAGTGACTCAGTGATCATGTGTGTTCTATTAACACTGGTGACCACTATATAGGTGACTTTCAATAGTCGTGGTGTGGTGTTTTACAATAAATACGAAGGCTGATTGATATGTTGTGTGCCCCATATGTAAGGGTTTGAATTTTGGCGGACATAATGCATTATTTTTCAACAGAAGTCCTTTTAGTATCTATACACTTTTGCCAGCGGTGTTTATGGGCCACAATGCCGCTTTCAAAGAAGTCCATTTCTTGACCGATCAGAAAGTTCTCCACTGCATGTATGACGTCATTATCTGACTGAAAAAGGCTGTTTTCAGTGTTGAAAATAGATGAAGGTCTGATGGAATGAGGTCAGGCGAATATCAGTCAATTTAAAGCCACAATCGTTAATGGTAGTCATGGCAATGACAGACTTGTCAACCGGGGATGGTCCTAGTAGAACAACATAACTTTACTGAGATTTCCGCGTCGCTTCAGTTCAATATTTGCCCGTAACTGCTTCAAACGTGATGCACACTATGTGCCATTGATTGTTTGTCCCTTTTGGAGATAATCTACCCTCAGAATAGCATCAGCATCCCAGAAAAGAAAACCAGCTGATGCTTTCTTTGGCTGGGGTGAACAAGGGTGCTTCCATTGTTTATACTGTTGCTTTGTCTCTGGGGTGAAATGATGGACCCAAGTTTCATCCATAGTGAGAAACCTCTGAAGAAAGGTAGCAGGATCTTCCTCTAAAAGGTTCATATTAGCACGCAAGAAATGCGCCTGGTGTGCTTCTGATCAACTGTCAGAAGTCTTGGTACCCAACGGGCTGACAACTTTCTCAATACAAGATCCTCTGTCAGAATAGAATGAACTCTTTCCTGGGAAATGCCAACTGTACCGGCTATATATATTTTTGTAACTCGCCTGTCAGTCATAATAATATCATAGATTTTATTGACCATTTCTGAGGTTGCAACAGTGACAGGCTTTCCAGGACGGGGGTCATCCTCAAGCCTTACCTGCAGCGCTGAATTTCCGCCACCCATTTTTTTTTTACTGTATCATATGAAGGGGCATCTTTCCCTGGTGTTGCTACCATATCAGTATAAATATCCTTAGGTGCTAAACCTTTCTTATGCAAATACTGGATAATGCTCTTTCAACGACTTTGTCCATTTTGTAAAAGTCACTTGCCTTGTTTACTTCAGAGTGCTACCTCGCTGATATAAACTGAACAAATGACACCAGTCTTGGAGTACACGGCCTTAACGAGCCAGGGAATAGTAGGGCTGAAAAAGGAAATCCCTGCTAACCTCCTTCAATTCAAAGCTCACAACATATCAATCAGCCCTTGTACAATATGTAATGACGTATAATGGTACTGAGTGTAGAGTCTAAGAATTGGCAGTATCTTTTTGTCTTATCTGTTACAGCTTTTGTGTCGTACACAGTCTGCCTGTGTATTACATTGGTATACCAACCTTTGGTTGTTGCGGGGTTCTTTTTCTATTTGTTTATACAGAAAGTGTGTATGTGTTGAAGGAAGGGGTAGTTGTGATTTGTGATAGTCTGGGTATTCAGTTTAAAAAGCACCAATGCGTAGATTCAATGTTAGAGTACAACTCTGGTTAAATATTTTTCCTTGAATGTTACAGACAATTACAAGGTATGGTCTCACTGGAAATAAAAATCCGAAGTATTATTTTTACTCGTATTTTTAACGTTTCATACCACTCATCTGTTTACAGTACAGTTTACTTTTATCATTGAAAAGAGGAGGAAAATAACTCGAGAGTAAAATCGCAGTGGCACGTACAGTCAAACCTCCTGTAAAGACCACATCTACAGTGAGACCTCCTGTAAAAACCACATGTACATTCAAACCTCCTTAACAGACCACATGTACAGTCAAACCTCCTGTTAAGACCACATGTACAAATTTCCTGTAAAGACCAACTGCTTGAAGCAATCCTCTTATATAACTCGAGATAGAAATCTCAGTGACACATTACAGTCAAACCTCCTGTAAGACCACCTGCTTGTAGCAATCCTCTTAAATAACTCGAGAGAGAAATCTCAGTGACACAAGTATAGCCAAACCTCCTATACAGACCACCTGCTTGAAGCAATCTTCTTATATTATTCCTTGTTTCAGTTCCTTACTACTAATTTCTTATTCAAAATCAATCCATATCAGAGGTCACTTGTCTTATGTGGCCACTTTTCCATCTTAAATTTGGTGGTCATTCACAACAGGTTGACCGTGTAACTGCTGAATGTTCCTTATTTATGCCCCCGCATAGATAGATTGGGGGCATATTGTTTTGTCCTGTTTGTTTGTATGATTGTTTGTTTGTCTGTCTGTCTGTTGTCAATTGTAACCTTGGCTAACTTTTGAACCGTGATGGATAGAGACTTCATATTCAGTGGCATAGCGTCCATAAGGCAAAAAGGCATCTGCCTACACATAATTTTGCCATGTAATGCATAGCTTCCTTTATTTTAAATTTTTAATCTACGGCTTCGAAATTTCTGTACACACACATATTCAGGCTATGCTACGCCACTGATATTTGACATGCGTACTCAACTCATGCGCGGATCCAGAAATTTTTGTCAGAGGGGGTCCAACCAAAAAAGGTTATTTTTTCTCTTAGACGAGGGGGGTCCAACCCCAAAAATGCCCAAATATTACCTTTTTTTGGTAAAATTCTCGAATTCCAGGGGGGGGGTCCAGACCCCCCTAACCCCCCCCCCCTCTGTATCCGCGCATGCAACTAATGAAGCCCTTTCAAATGACACCAAGGTCGATGACTTTTTGACCATGACAATGACCTTCACGCTCAAAACATTTTTTTACTAGGGGCTATAACTTTCGAACCGTAAGAGACAGAGACTTCATATTGGACATGCGTATTCAACTAATGAAGCCCTTTGAAATGACACCAAGATCGATGACCTTTTGACAATGATCTTCACGCTAAAAATAACTTTTCGGACTGTAGCGCCGCAGGGATGGGGTGGGTGTGTGTGTGTGGGGGGGGGGGGGGGGTGTCACAAACCAAGCTGGGTTTTTTTCAGTTCTTTACCACTAATTTTCTTCTAAAAATCAACCATAAATAGAAGGTCACCTGCTTCAACCGACCACATTTCTACCTTTCTTTTAGTGGTTGCTTAATGCAGGTTTGACTGTAATGACTCAGTATTCCATTACGTAGTTCAATTATGAATGAAACTGTGCTTTCAGTATGTGTGGTCAGACAGTGGCGTAGCTAGGCGTACGCACGGAAGCACCTGCTTCCACATAATTCTTGCTGATTTAATTTATTATTATTTTTTTTTTCATTTTTATTATCTTTTTAATGATTCGCTCCCGGGCACCTGGTCTCACCTCTAGATTGCTAGATGTCTGTACAACAAGTATGCAAGCAACATAATTAACGATGAATTGTTAACATGTAAATTTTTCTTTAACAAAGGATCAATGACTGTCAGATAAACTAAATACTCGAAATTTGATCACAACATGCCCTGTGTTCGTCTAGTATTTGCTCACAATGGAGCACCCTCAGTGACGCTCAGTGTACAATAAATATAGAACATATATACTTTTTAATTTAGCGCACCATATGCGCATTTCGATAACTTATGTCTGTTCAGTGATGCTCGTGGCCAAATGATTGGAATTCCCAACATATATAAATATTTGAAGAGCAGTGTTGAAACCAAAATGGCCGAAAAGTGAACCAAAGAACCTATCTAAGGACAGAGTTATGCATGAGGGAAATACTCCTTAGTTTTAGAGTGATTTACAGTAATGTGCACGTGTATCTATGTCATGCTGTGCTGTTTGTATGATTAAATGGTATGTTTGATCTCCAAAGAATCTTTTTTTTTATTTTTCACGAGAGTAATACTTGTGCATTTTGTCATATGAAGGAGAGATAACAGACTCCAATAGTAACCATGTATCGAAATTATTTAATTTATGTATATTAAGTAAATTTAAACTGCATGTTTACATTTTTGGTATGACTAGCACACCTCCTCTAAAATGCATTTGAATGTGTCTTGAATTTGCTAAAATGCGTTTTCGTCCGGGGGAGGGGGGCTTGGCCCCCTACCAGGACTACGTCCTGTGCACACTAGAGACCTGAGAGGTCCCAAGACCCCTCGCCTCTTGTGCTTCCCCATCATTTAGAGCCTGGCTACGCCCCTGGGTCATGCCTAGCAGCATTTGGTTTAAACATTATTTATTGTGAGTATTCATTAAGCATGTATTTACAGCATGTCAGTGGTAGGATTCGGCAACAAGTCGTTAAACTTATGTAAAGCCGTCTCCTAAAAATATTTACAACAGATTATGTGCATGCCAACATTACATAAGCATTAGATACATGTTTAAGCCAATATCAAAAACAAAAACTATTCTAGAGAAAAAGCCAAACATACGGAAGAAAAAAGAACAATAATTGAGAATGAATAAGAAAAAAATAGAGACGGAAAAAAAAGAAAACCAAACAAACAAAGGGAAAAAGAATAATAATAAAATAAAATACAGAACGAAACCCCCCCCCCCCCCATTAAAAACAGAGTATGAAGCCAAAGGATTTAGTTACTGGATACTAATAAGTTATTCTATCCAGTTCTATAACAATATGAGTGTTATTGTCTTAATTTTGTTCTAGCAAATCATTTATATTGGTAATTGCTATTAAGTATAAAGATACATATGAAGAGGTACATTGTCACTGTCTCTGTGCAAAATTTTGAATAGTACCATATTTTACATGTACATACTCATTTCGTACCATACTTTACATGTACATACTCATTATACTATATAAGTGTGAATGTTATGATCTTGATATTGTACTTAAGCAACTCATACATACAAGTAGTTATTATAAGTATAAAAATACAACTGGAAAACGTGTAGTGTACAGAATTTCGAGAAGTACTATTACAAACTCGCTATACAATTTCACTAATACATGTTTCTCAGAATGTATATATTTAAATTAACTTGTGTGTAAGGTTGTGTACTTTATGCATATTTTACATGTTAATTGGCTTCAATTTACACGGTAAGCACACACAATAAAGAATATTATGATATTTATAAAATTACCATAATGACATAATCAATAGTATAAAGTTTGAAGTTTGACACTGAGGTCATTAATAAATCAATTTAAAATCTTTTACTTTTTTGTATGAATAGGTGGACTTTTTTGAAGATTTGGATGTTTTCTTCTAATGTATATGAATCACAGCCATTCATAAGAATGTTAATATTATAGGGTTTTATTATGTTTTTGATAGTGTTTTGTCTAATTTCTGAATATATTGGACAGTGTAGTAAGTAATGACTTGATGTCTCAATTTCCCCACAGTTACATCTATTTGTTTCTGAGACATGGTTATTGAAAAGATCAGCATTCAGAGAGCTGCAGCCAAGCCTTAATCGAGTATGAAGTATTTGGGAAATTCTATCTCCAAAGAAAAATCTTTTATTTACTTTCTCTGTATCACTGTTTAGTAGTAATTTAAAGGAGGAAAGAGATGTGGCATTTTTTATGTCACTATGAAGTTTATTCCAATCGTTTATGGCAGTAGGTAAAAATGAATTTCTATACAGTGTAGATCTACAAGCCGGTATTTCCAAATGGTCAGGGTTTCTTAAATTTCTATTATGGATTTCAAATGAAGTTGGAGGGACAAGGGTATAAAAGATACTGAGAAGTTTTGTGCTGGATCATTTTGTAAAAAGTAATTAATCTATGTTTATATCTACGACGTTCAAGAGTTTCCCACTTATTTTCAGACAACACTCTCTGGCCACTGCATGACTTGGTAGCACCACAGACTATTCTACCCGCTTCAATTTGTATTGATTCAATTTCCTGTTTTTCATAATTGGTGCAATTATCCCATAAAATATCAGCATATTCAAGCAAGGGCCTAATAAAGGATATATACATAGTCTGAAGAGATTTTCTATCTAGTTTGTATTTCAAATTTCTAAGAATATACACACGTTTCCAAGCCTTTGAACTTATTTCCAAAATGCCAAGTGCAATTATTATTGAAAGTTATTCCTAAATGTTTGTGTTCTTTGACACTTTTAATACCAGTGTTGTCCATAAATATAGGAGGATGTACGCGTTGGATTGTTTTTCTGGATATAATCATCTCTTCAGTCTTTGTAGGATTGAAAGTGACAAGCCATTGTGTGGCCCAAGAGTGTATACGATCGAGATCAGAATTTAACATACCTGCTGCATGAATAGGGTCCTCAATTATCACAAAAAGTGTAGTATCGTCAGCGAAGAGTCTAATAAAAGACCCTATTTTAGTAACTATATCATTGATGTAGATAAGGAATAGTATGGGACCAAGGATTGACCCCTGGGGTACACCGGCCTGTATATATGTGATAGGGGAATAAGAACCTTCAACTGCAACTCTCTGAATGCGATTTTCAAGATAATTACTAAACCATGCCAAGACTGGTCCAGATAATCCTATTTGTTTTAATTTGAATACAAGACCTTTATGCCATACTCTATCGAAAGCCTTGCTAATGTCACAAAACGTTACCCTAATTTCCTTCCCATCATCAATTGCTTTGCAAAATGTATTATAAATATCTAACAACTGATAGACTGTTGAATCATTTTGAGTAAAACCAGATTGGAGTTTTGAAATAATTTGATTATCATGTAGATAATTATGGAGGTATTTAAAAATACATCTTTCAAAGACTTTACCAATACAAGATAATAGTGAGATAGGCCTATAATTGGAATAATCAGATTTGTCCCCCTTTTTGTGTACTGGTATGACATTAGCAAGCTTCCAATCAGAAGGGTAATACGATTTGGTCAGAGACAAATTAAACAGTTTTGATAAATAATTACATAAGGATGGTGCTCCTTCTTTTAAAAGTTTTGGACTGATTAAGTCTGGGCCAGAAGCTTTACTAGTGTCAAGTAGTTGTAATGCATCCTTGACATCTTGTACTGATATAGTTATACTGTTTAGATTTGCGGTAGGTGGGGACATTGGAGGTAAGGTAGTATTACTATCATCAAGTACAGTCTGATCTATGGAATTCCTGAACCGACATGCGTTTTGCTCTTTGCTCTTTGCGTTTTGCTTTTTGCTACGTGTACGTCATCGATATTCGACCAATCAGATTCGCCGTTTCATATCTGACCAGGAAAAGTGACAAGAACCGGGAAAAGTGACAGGTAGAACCGGGATAGCGGGAAAAGTGGCAAGAACAGAAGAAGATGGAGCCGGAATGTCGAAAGTGTAGCCAAAAACTTCCCCAAAATGAAAATATAAAATTCTGCTTTAGTTGTGGGGATCGGGTGGACATACCAAATTGCAAGGGATGTGGCCTTGAAATCAAGGAATTTTATAAATTTTGTCCCTCGTGCGGGATCGGGATCCCGTCTGGAAGAGCTACGCATCCAAAACCTCCGGCAAGGCCAAGTGTGGATGAAAGTCATTCGGATAAAGGTAAACAAACTGTACTGTAACTTTCAATATTTCATGCGCGAATCTGGATTTTTTCAGACATAGTCATTCGACTCTGTCAGCTGTCTATCACTCAGTGCAACAAATTTGCTTATGCTCAGATCGATCAGTTCACAGTCGGTGTGTAGAATAACCCGTAGAATAACCGAAATAACACTGAATGACCGAAATAACAGTGTAATTACCGAAATAACATTTATATGGACATCATTTAACGTTTTTATGAACGATTATCATACCTTTCACTGTAAGAAAACATATTAAATAATATAAAGCGGTAGTGGGAATTACCGAAAAGACCTGATTTACCGAAAAGACCACAGAATTTACCGAAAAGATCCTTTTAATCACAGAAAAAACCAACAATATGATATGAGAGACGGTAAAATCATTTAATATTTAGCTCTGGCACCTATGTTTGACCTTTTGGGGGACTATAAGTCCATTTTTGATTATCATTTCTACAGAAATATTTACAAACTTTGATATGTAATATTTAAAAATAAGTTTATTGGTTGGTTGGTTGAATAGGGTTTTATGTCGCTTTCAGCAATGTTTCAGTTATCTCGCGACATGGAAGCAGCAGGTAACCAACCTCTTAAACATAGTCATAGTGGCACAACCCGGGAATCGAACCCCGGTCGTCCGCACCACAAGCCAAGTGCTTAACCACTACACCAAGTGTCACCCAATAAATTTATTGTCTGGTCTCTTTATATACATGTAGCCTCTATATGATATATATATATATATATATATATATATATATATATATATATATATATATATATATATATATATATATATATATATATATATATATATATATTTCATCAATATTTTATGTCATATTGTTGATTTTATATCAATAAAAATATAATAGTTTAAAAATTTTAGACGCAGAATTCAGTTTTATCAGAAGAATTTCTGGCTTATTTACAACTTTGAAATATGAACAGATAACAATTTTTGGTACAAGATATGAGTTTTTAAATGCATTGTGGATTATTTAGATAAATTTATTTCATATAATAATGGTCTTTTCTGTGATTAAAAGGGTCTTTTCGGTCAATTCTGTGGTCTTTTCGGTAAATCAGGTCTTTTCGGTAATTCCCACTACCCATATAAAGTACCATAGATCGTGCAATACCATAATATCTTTTGCTTTAAATTCCATTGTGAGTGTCCATGTAAATGTCCTATACTAATAATGTATTGCTTTAAAATGTTTGTTTTTGGCTAAATGTTCACAGTTGGTTTAGTCCGACTGGCCAGCCCCTTAACCGGCGTAGACTTAGTCCGAATAGATAAGTTTAACCGGCGTTATTATTGTATTGGTCGCCGGTCTTGGGGTCTCACCGTCTGACAAGTTATTGCAATTGGCTGGTGGCCTGATTTAAATTGGGGATAAGATGTACATGTAAACAATGAACTGTGACGTCGCTGAACTCGCAAGAACCGTGTATTTGCTACAATATGTTAATTTCAATATACGGTGGCATGAAAAGGACATGTGGAAATTTTTTTCTATGTTGTGGCCACAACTTAGTATCTCGTGGCCACGACTTAGCTATCTTGTAGCCACGACTTACTAACTCGTGGCCACGACTTAGCTATCTCTTGGTCACTAGATATTTTTTCCTTCTGATTGGTTACGAGAAAACTAACCATTCAGAAAGAAGAATTATCTCGTGGCCACGAGATAGGTAAGTCGTGACCACAAGATAGTAAGTCGTGGCCACGAGATAGCTAAGTTGATGCCATAAGATACTAACTCTTGGCCACGACTTAGTAGATAGAAAAAAATACCACATGTCCCTTTCATACATATGTATTATAATATATCTGTAAAATACATGTACATGATAATTGCATGGATAAGCCGGCGTGGCTCAGTGGTTAGAGTGTTTGGCTTCTGACCAAGAGGTCGAGAGTTCGAGCCTCACTGGAGTCATGCCGGTGTGTGTCCTTCGGATGAGACAGTAAACCGATGCCCCGTGTCGCGGTAGACGTGGAAAGTAAAAGAACCCTCACTGCTTCGGGTGGGTCCGTTGCAAAGGTAAAAAGTTCTGAGACTGCATCAGTCACTAAGGTGCAATAATCCTGAGTGCGACAATAAGCAATGAAAAACAAACAAACAAACATGATAATTGGACGTTTTTGATGTCTGCCAATTAATTTGGTACCAACAGTGGTAAAATAGGTTACAAATGTCGGTTCTTAGCTGAGCAAAAAAGCTCTCTCAGAATCTGAGATTTGTTACTGTAAAAACTGTCCAACAGTCACAATGGTTTTACATAATGTATACAGTTTATGAAATTAACAAGAGACTGAGTGTTGATATTTCATTAATCATTTTGAACATTCTTACCCCAATGTTGGCCTTGCCTGACCTGTGTTCTTAAATGGCCAAATGTTGGCTTTGCTTCCATCTGGGGCCTGGGTGTTTCACAAACACATTATTGGTTGCCTTTTTATCATGCTGTTACATGTAAATATTTTACAGTTTTAGATGTCAAAGAGAAGATCATGAATCTTAAAAGGAAATCAGCTGACACCCGCTCAACTTTGAAGGTAAAAATATAATGAAACAAATAACTTAAAAGAAAGCTAGACGGTGTTCAATGCAATTAATTCATTTCCTCGACCTCTGATCAAATCCATGATAATAGATAAAAAATTTAAGCTGAATCTTTTATCTTATGCCCACGACCATAAGTGTTGTGTCATGATCTTCATCCCAGATAAATACTGTAATGTAACTCAAGGTCACATTAGACATGCATGTAGTAAAGGCCATATTTACTTAGTTGTAAACACTTTCATGCTTGAAACAAATGTTCCTTGTGGCAGGAGGATATGTGTCATGACCTTGATCCAAGGTTACAACTGCAAGGTCAGGGTCACAGTAGACATTTCTTTTCCATTCGTATTTCACTAATACATCTTGTTATTTGTTAGTAAAATAATAAAATATATGTATACAACTGGTACTAATTATATAAAGGTTAAGCAAATAAAGTAATTATTATTGTACAAGGCCATATGTTTTTATACACCGTCCTTATTTTATTTTGCTGCAAATGTCCCTGTCTACTGCCAGGGGCATATAGCGTTTGGGTCGTTCGTTTGTACGTCCCGCTTTCTATAAAGTGGTATAAAATTGTAAGTAGATATGGTATTTGGCATGTATATGTACGGTATCTAGGGAAGACACAACTTTTGGTACCACATGTTTGACCTTTTGACCTTCACCTTTGACCTACAGTGCCCTACTATCAAAGATGCTGCGGGGGCATTCGTGTTTCACAAACACAGCTTGTTCATAGATGTTGTTGGTACAGCTTTATACATGTAATTGACATAAATGTTGGTGTGTCATTATCTGTTTATCATATTCGTAACATAGCTCTTGATTTGCAATTAACATAACACATCTAGTACCGATACATGTATATACATTTGTTGTATAACTATACTGATACATAATGCTCAGGTCAGCGATATACTAGTAGATCTACTTGGGCTTCCTGTTAGATGAATACTAATTATTAAATAATTTAATGTTTCAGGTTCCAAGAAAGGATTTTCAGGGAAAGAGAACATACGTGATAGTTTGTGGGGTGAAGGAGAAACGGGGCAAAGACCTATGGGTCCAAGTAAGGGGGCCAAACAGTCCTTACCGTATAACGAAGGTTAACTTTAATAGAGAAGACACATATGAGAAAGTTATAAACAAATTGCGGGCAGAATTTGATCTGTTGGATTATGAAGATGATGAACTATATTTGTTGGACCAAGACAATAATATTGTCAGCGAACATAAGTTCACTGTGTATAATTACATTCAAAAATACAGAAAATACATCGGATCAAATAGGTTGTATATAGGACTTGATCCCAAATTTCAACTCCCACCTGATCTAACACCCCAAAAACTGGAGAAGGAAGAACATGACGAGGCAGCATCCTGCATTTCTCTTAATCTTGACACAACTGATGATGATGTTAATTCATATCTTTTGCATGAATTTATCGAAGAATGTAGTGATAAAACTCAGCTTGAACATGAAGGTGATTTGGCAGTATGGAGGGAGAAGAAAGGATTCACAGCAGTTTATTCTAAAAACGATGTTGTCAGATACTTCCTCTTTTTAAAAGAGTCTGAGGGCGAGAAGTTTGAATTTTCAAATACTGGATGGGGAGAGTTTGTAATGTTGCCTGATAAAAAATTTGACGAATTTTTAACCTTCAAAGAAAGTGTAGATCAGTCAAAGCTGGCTTTTCTTAGCCCACCACTGAAGAAATTCATTGCATTAAACATGGATAAAGGTGATGAGAAGCTCTGCATTGAAGCAATAAATGACAATTTTGTACACTTGGATCCAAACTTTCAATTTGAGTTCAGGGAATGGTGCGATAGAAAGAAGAAAGAATTTGCTTAGACTATATGTATTGCTGATATATGTACTGATGTTAAGCAACATTTTGTGATTTCTTGTCAGGCATGATTCATTATAATATCATTTTGCTGCAGATAGCAACATTTGGTGATTTCCTGTAAGCATGACTCATATTTTATCATTTTGCTGCAGATAGCAGCATTTTGTGATTTCTTGTCAGGCATGATTCATTATACATGTATTATCATTTTGCTGCAGATAAAAACAATCTAATTTGTAGTTTCCTGTAAGTATGACTCATTATATTATTGTTTTGTAGCAACATGTTTATATTTTACATTGAGTTATTACTATATATTGGTAGAATTTCGGTTCTTGTCACTTTAATTCATGCATAATACGCCACTGTTATCAATCATAGCTAAACTTTTCATACTGAATTTATAAATCTTCTGTTGGTAAAACTATGGCCCTTTAGTTAATACACTACTGGAAAAACAAGACAGGTATACATGTACCATTTTCATGTTTGTGGAACTTTTGTTCTTGATTTACATTACATGTACTTGTATTATTATATCCCCACCAACAAACAAAGTTGTGGGGGTATCCTGGTTTCAACATGTCTCTCGGTCTCTCTGTAGAAAAAGAGGTTTCTGCATGATAACTCTTTTACCTTATGACATAGAAAATGATGATATTTCACACGAACTGTTTGATTAATGTATGCCTTGAGGGATTTGTCCTGTTAGGACAGTTCTTGTTTTGATAATAACTATAGACTTTCTCCTTGATATTTTTATGCTGATGTTACATTACAGTGTGTAACCAAATGAAAATCCATTCTTACACAAGTACATTTATAGTTAATGTTTGACCTCTTCACAGAATTGCAAATAAATCAAGAGAATGCATTGCATTTTTGTTTGTCTTTATAGTGTAGTGTGTAATATGAGAAATGGTATGTGAGGGTATTAGGTGAAAGTTCAGTCATGGGACAAATTGGCGTACCACATGTGATGTTATGTTACACTTGCCACATACTATACAAGAGGTGATGTCCCTTGAAATAACTGAGGGGCAGCTGTGGTGTAGTGGTGAAGCACTTAACTTGCAGTGCAGACGGCCCGGGTTCGAATCCAGGTCGCGCCACTATGTATGAGAGGTTGGTCAACCCCTGCTTCCATGTCGCGATATAGCTGAAATATTGCTGAAAGTGACGTAAAGCCCTAACCAACCAACTAACCTTGAAATAACTGCAAATATTGTACAGTAGTATGAAAGGGAAATCGTGTGTCATGTCCTTGAGGCCTATCGGAAATGTTGTAATTGCATCAACATTCCATCGAATCAATTGAATTAATTCAAGTTGTGTATTACACAGAAGTATTGGTAGTGACCAGGGCCCAGCACCATATTATGTAACAGTTTTTAGACAAAATTTGGTCTCTGAGAAAAAATTCAAAGCTTGAATACTCAAACTGTTCGACATGCAATACAAATATTAAATGTTGAACCTGAATAGTTCTTACGCAAATGAAATGAAATAAAACAACTTTCATAGATTCTATTCATGTGAAATAAAGCCTGAGACAAAATTAAGTCTCAGAAATAATTTTGTTTCAAAGTTTTATGGTGCCGGGCCCAGAGGACATAAATCTGAAATAAAGTCAATGGTTAAATTTCATTCATTGTGTAAATGGCAATACAATGCTGGTTTTCAGCGATAGTAACTTTTTCCATTAATGTCATTACCTTGCTTTCATATTCACAGAATAAAAAAATATACACCCTTTTATGGGACATAACTTTTTATTCACGAAAAGTACATTTCTCGTGTCTCATTAATGACCAAAAATAACATGGAGCAGCATAATCAGAATTGACAGAAAAAAATTACATCTACTTAATCTGGGTGCATTGCACTAATTGCGAGATTCTGAGAATGTATGCATGTATATCACCTGCCACATGTATAAATAATTTCACAGAAAAAGTAATTATCAAGGTCATTTTGGTACAAAATTCATGAATATAAGTTGAATATAAGTTTTCAACTTGTTTCTCAATCTAAACTAATTTATGCAAGGTTTCTCTATATCTTGTAAACTATTTACAATGAATACTGTTTAAACCAAAATTCATGGAGTGTCTCAATCCGTCAATTTCAATTTATCTTACAATAGATCGGGAGTCTCGAAAATTAGGAATAAATTCCCATAGAGATCCAATGCTTCTTCCATATTTTGTGGTATATCCAAGCCCTTGATATCCATTATTTCAAGACATATTTCAGCGAATTGGTCAGTGCATCCATATTCTCTCAGCGAATTTCCTAGAGTTGTGTCTGTAAAGTATATCAAATCATCGTGTATATAACATTTTTGGTCATATGCATCATGCAACTCTGGTACTGTGAATAAAACTTCAGGTATACCCCCTGGACATGTAGATCCCTTTGTTCTTCGTACTCTATGATGATTCCATTCTAAATGTAAATAGTGTAGTTCCCCAGTCAGGACCCCGGTGAAGCAAAATTGCAGTAATTCGTAATGAACATCATTGTTAGGATTGTACAGATTTTCATGGAGGAGATCGTAAAAGAAATCGATCCATCTTTGGGTGAAATGATGTCTTACGTAACCCCAGAAACGTTCAAATCGTTGGTTATGAACCGATCGTCCAACTATGCAGCATGTATGTGTACTTCCTATGTGTTGGTGCAACAAATCGTGTACCTTTAGCATCAAAACATTCTCGGTCCCACCATCTGTTCTAATTATCTTAGGAAGACCTCTTATTGATTGTACGAACCGAAGATAAAAACGAAGAATGACTGCACTGTCTCTATTGGTGTTACCAACGGATAGCCATGCAAGCTTTCTTGAAAATCCGTCAATGGCACCATGTATATAGAACCCAAATGGTGCTAATTTATCATACTGGTCAGCATGCAGGACATGGTTTGGACCCTTTGCATTATATATCCGTCTTTTCAGCTTATTGCCTTTCCTATTTTGCAATTCATTGGGCATGAGATGATCCATGATGTCTCTAACTGTTTTCCTGAAAATAACAGAATTCTACAACTTCTATTGCATCTCGGCTAAATTCTTCCAAAATGATTGCGTAAATTGTATCACATGATTGTCTCAGTCCTATGCGGCCAGATAGCCTATTCTCATCGTAATAAAAATGAAATCGAACGTCAAGAAAAACAGCGTGTCATTCATAAAAAGGGTCATGAATATGATAAATTCGTTATATAAGACTGCATAAAACATCAACGTCGTCCACAGGGAACCGGAGCTGTGCATATTATCCAGAGAAAGTCATAATATAGCCATGGAGAGTGAAAAAACGGGGACGCCTCAATTCTCCGTTCAATCTCCATGGCTATATTATGACTTTCTGTGGATAATATGCACAACTTCGGGTCCCTGTGACGTCTTCGGCTTCGCTTCGTATCCTTATGCCCAAGTGCACACTGATCCTTTATATTATATATCGAACCTTGTACATTTGGTAACTAATATTCGAGACAATCACATCACACGATTTCGCAATTCTGTTGGAATATACTAATCTTAGGTGCAATTATTTTTTATAATCATATACATTCATTAAAAACATGCTAATAATGGGCGATTTTGAGTAGAGCTCTAGTGGATCCACGATTTATGCAAACATACTAGACATGAAACTGTTATCTGTTGTAACGTCATTGATTTACTGCATAGTATGTCAAAGTTATTTCTTAAATTACATTACACTTTTTCATATGTTTACGGAGACGTTGAAAATGAATTAGACTGGGTATCCCGAAGAAACCATGCAACACGCAGGGTATTTATATAAATGTATGAAATAATTTATAGAACCTAAAATAGCACTTGCCTCCTTACTACAAGCTTATGCTTCCGTTGCAAACAATGCCACATTAGTTTAATTCCATTGTTTTTACCAGAGCCCCTCAATTCTGCAGATATTGCTTCAATGATTGATTCAATGTCGCTTTCTTGCCTTCTTTTCCCGAGCTTCATCGCTCGAAGTCTTCTCTCGATCTGCCGGGTGCTAGTAATACAATTCAATCATATAAGGCAAATTAGAAAAAATACAATATGAAAAGAAAAGAAAAATAAAAATGTCAGATTAAAAAAAAAAAGCTAAAAAAAAAAACATAAAAGGAGCATTGTGAATCAATAAATTTGGGTGAAAAGGGGGAGGTGTCCGAGGGGCTCTACATCCACCTCTCGTCAGCTGAAGTTACTCTGCCGATCCATTTATTTGACCAATAGATTCAATGCTAAGGGGCCTGGTGATTATAAGTTGCGACGATAAAGCAATATTTTGAATTTGTTCAATGTTTCAAGGTGAAAAGGGGAAGACCGTATGGGCATCATGACAGGTAATTTACTACAAGAATCAGAATTGGAGGGGGTTTTTTTTTTGGGGGGGTTGCTGAAAATTTAATTTGTATACATAATAGTTACAAACCTTCTCTTTATTTCGAATCTGTACATTAATGTTGCTGTTATTTCTTTGATGGAAAACCCCATATGAAACAGTTCCGCTATCTTTTCGTCATCTTTGAATTATAGTAGTTAAGGAAAAGAATGCTCCGACTGCACGGCACACGCATTCTATAAACGATGATTATGATTTTATTGGAAGTTTGCCCAAATTATTGATTTTCAGCGATCGCTTGAATATAAAAGCGATTGTTGGAAATCAGGGATATTACATTATACTATTTTATTCATTTACATATATGCCGCTCCCTGGGACTTAAGACAATGTTTGTTTAGTCTCCTGAAAGTAAGGATTCTTGTTTATTTTCACCTATTGTATATCAATTTAGGCAACAGGAAGGGAACATTCTGTCTATGACGAATAAACATTTAGTACAGTAATGTCAGTATATGAGTTCCCAATGTCCTGTGTGGATGGTTTCTGCATGTTTTTGTGGCATTGCCCATACCCTTTTTTAATTGAATCTCAGAACTCTAATTAAGAGATCGCTAAAGTTTGGAAGGCGTGATTGATGGGCACGCAATCCTCTTTCTCAAAATTTAAATTGTCAGTTTAGTGGGTAGGAAAGGATACACTTCATATTGTTATGATGCCTGGCATTGCCTGTAGTAGTTGCATCCACCCGATCACCACAACTAAAGCAGAATTTAACATTTTCATTTTGGGGGAAATTTTTGCCGCACTTTCGACACTCCATGCCCATGCTATTGTCAGAGATGAAACGGCGAATCTAATTGGTCGAATATTGATGACGTAAAACGCAAAAAGCAAAACGCAAAGAGCAATAAGCAAAGAGCAAAAAGCAAAACGCAAAACACAAAGAGCAAAAAGCAAAACACAAAGAGCAAAAAGCAAAACGCAAAGAGCAAAAAGCAAAAAGCAAAATGCATGTCGGTTCAGGGTTTCCATACTGATCAGAAAAATATTTATTTAAGAGAGAAGCTTTTTCATCCGGAGTCTGTGCTACTTTATTGCCATTAATTAGTGGGGGAATATCAGTAGATTTGCTTTCTTTTAAGAATTGTTTAGCTATTTTCCACCAATTCTTTGAGGTTGTTTCTCCTTTTTCTAATTTTTCTGCTAGTTTTTCAAAATGAGTTGTTTTCGCTTTTCTAATTTTTTGAATTACTTGGTTTCTTAAGTGTCTAAAGTTTTCCCAATGTTGTGGTTCGTTTGTTTTTTTTTTTTTTTTGCTTGATTATGAGCTTTATTTCGTTGTCTTTGTAATTTTCTAATTTCATTATGCATCCATGGAGCATCTGCGGGGCGTATTATGACATATTTATTTGGTATAGTTTGAGCAGCAGCATCATTTATAGTGTCAACGAGATGTTTTGCATGACCATCTATTGAATTTTCTGGAAAGTGTGAAAGTTTAGTATTTAAGATGTTTCTAAAGTTGTCGTAATCACCATCTTCGTATTTCCATATCTTCCTTTTATATGACCTTTGATAAATTTTATTAAAACTTGTTTTTATGTAAATTGGGCTATGGTCACTGCAGAATGGTGTAAGTACCCCCTTTTCAATACATCTAATAGAACTTGTACAAAAAATTAAGTCAATCAGGGTAGCAGTAGAATTTGTAACTCTGGTGGGGGTGTCAATTATCTGGCTCAAATTGAAGTTGTTCATTATACTTTGGACATTCTTTGATTTTCTTGGGTCCAATAAGTTTTGATTGAAATCTCCCAGTATGATCAAATTCTCACATTTATGTAATGCCTGTTCAATGGATAACTCAACAAGGTCCCAATTGTTAAATCTTGGATGCAAATAAAAATTTCCAATCAATAGCGTTTTATTATTTAGAGTTGTAAGTATCCAAAGTGCTTCTAAGTTGGGAATTGTTAGTTCGTCAAGATTTTTAAAGGGAATGTTACTTTTTATATAGGTAGCAACACCCCCTCCCTGTCTATTTCTATCTAGACGAATTGGAGTATGGAAGTGGGACATCAAAAGGTCGTTTGACAGGACTGATTGGTCTAGCCATGTTTCACTCAGTGTGATAATATCGTACTCACTAAGTTCAGCAGCAATTAGGTCTACTTTAGATAGGACACTTTGAGTGTTTAAATGACAGATTGAAAGATTTTTGAAGTTCTGAGTTGGTCCTGGATTGGCCTCAATGTCACCAGACATTAGCAAGAGTTGGTTGGACATCAATCCGAGAAACACTGTTTGGAACATGAAACAATTTATAATCCAATTACCTCTGTTGACTGAGTTTGCCCTAGCATTGTAGCCGCCGACCCTTGCCCTATAGAGCTCAAGTTCGCTATCCATTGTTAAAAATGTATTGATTATCAGGGAGTCTAGAGGGTTTAGGGTCAATGGCCACAAAGCCAATCTTCAACACTATCAAATATAGCTTGAGTTTCATTGTACATGTAAATATGATACAAATAGACATGATAATGGTACTTGTATAGGTCAGGTACATTTTGAGAGAAAGTGAAGGATTGATAAATATTAACAGAAGATCAAACTCTATGCAGGATGTAACATAGGTAAAATGATACCTTTCAACACTGGAAAACAGGAGTGGTAAGAAGAGATTAAGATATTTGGAGAAAAGCGGTATGCTAGTCTCCAATTTTGTAGATATATACAAGAGAAATATTGAGTAAGCCTCATGAGTGTAGGGTAAAAAAAAGACAAACATAATATAGAAAAGAAAAATATATATATATCCAAATCTCAAAGAGATGTGAATACAGGCATAACCGACTGCGTTTTGTTAACATTTCATTATTCATTTAGTTGCCTAGCAGCATTTGTACATGTGTATGAATATATCAATCTGAATAAGTCGGTACAGGGTAGGCTTGCGGTGCCATAACTTTCTTGTGAGTAAATACCAACCTCGCTGCTAAGTACACGGGTTTAGTTGTATTGATGCAATTGACGAGCGGAATATGTGACTTGTACATGTGTATGAATATATCAATCGTACATAAGTCGGTTCAGGGTAGGCTTGCGGTGCCATAACTAGGTTTAACATGTTGTTTACATCGGGCTTCAATGTAGCAATGAACTGACACCTTACTGAAAGCGACATAAAACACCAATTGATTAACCAACATCGAGTTTGTTTACTGGTTGAAGTTAATTCTAACCTCTTTTAGGAGACTCAGCATAAGATGCACATCTTGTTGGTCAGTCTCGTGTTCTATATCTGCCACATTCATTGTATAATTATCATAGCATTTTCAGTAGGTACTGTTTCAACCTATTCTTATTATAGGTCATATTACATTAATATTACAATTTTACGGGGGGGGGGGGGGGGGGACATGCCATTCTGTCAACCCGATGAACTTTGTCAACTGAAGCCAAGCCGAGGTTGACAACGTTTTCTGATGGTTGAAAAATGACATGTTCCCCGTAAGAAATGTAATATTTATTTCATTATACCATGTCAGCATATCATACTCTTGAAATATGATTATTTCAAACATCCACACACTTAACGAATAGATAACTTGAAATACGGTCGTCATGGAAACCTATACGGTCGCCATAGTTAAATCTAGATTATTTAATCATCGACAAAAATTTCGCACAGATGACATTTTTATTGATGTCGCCCTTCTATTGATTTCTGTGGGGAAAAATACCCATTACCATTCAAAACATTCAACCGGTTGATTATCAAATTAAATGGCAGAAATCTAACATCAGAAATAATGATTAACTATAACTAATACCAGACAATGTAATTAGTGCGTGTTACGTAAAACCTGGTATTAAATACCTGATTGTTATTTATTTACGTTCCACCTGATTGGATTAAATCACATACTCCGCTCGTCTATATTGGATCACTGATTACC
Source organism: Pteria penguin (assembly GCA_035048485.1). Classification (NCBI taxonomy): domain Eukaryota; kingdom Metazoa; phylum Mollusca; class Bivalvia; order Pterioida; family Pteriidae; genus Pteria; species Pteria penguin. The sequence continues at coordinate 1,789,034 of CM068582.1, read as the reverse complement.
AAACAGTTTCTTTTCAGACATGTAATTTGTATATTTCGGAAAGTATTTAAATCTACGCTGAAGACGTCAATTGCATCAATACAACTAAACCCGTGTACTTAGCAGCGAGGTTGGTATTTACTCACAAGAAATTTAAAAGCGATTCACTTCGTTCATGGGACGGCCAGGATATAGATATATAAATCCTTTCGTTTTTTAACATTTCTTAGTGTGTAATTTTGTCGGTTATTTCATATGAGTGTTTGATATTTAACTTTGCAATTGAAAGACAAGACTGGACAGATTTCACTGAGTGATAATTGTCTAGTGTTCTGCCGGCTTTTGTTTCTTGGAAATACAATGAGGAAAATAATTAACTCATAATTGCGATAAACTAAGTTAAGTACTATAGGGTCACTGTGTGAGTTAAAACATGACAGATTGTGGATTTTGATTTATTTATCGCGAGTTGTAATCATGGGAGAAAACGGTGAAGTGACTAAAAAGAGAATGAATGGATTCCATAGAGGTCCCATGGAACTTTATCTCGTTCGGATAAATCCGGCCTGTCGGGCGGTCTGGCTTTACCTGTTACAGGTAAATACTTATATATACTTACCTTTACAATATTACTTCCTGTTACAACAGCAAAAACAATATATGTACATAAAATGTAGACGATTGTCCTCGTTGTTGTACAAGCATGAAATAATAAACTAAATTTGTATGTTGTTTCCTTTGGTGTCCATGTATTATTCAGGTATAATTCTTGTCACATTAGGACATTTCTAGGGATTACAATTTTAGGCTACAAAATGCAGCAGATGAGTTTCTAATCTTTCATTTCTTTATTTACTTTAATATTTACTTTATAATTTATTTATTAATCATTTTGTAAATTAAGAGAAATTAAAATAATAATAATAATATAGATAATTAGATATTTGAAAAATGTTACTTTGCAGTAAATCTGTCATACATATAAATTCAGTAACCGTGATACAGCCGTGGTATACCAACAAATCCACTCCTTAATTTGAGTTTTAGTCCCTTTTTTCTTTAATATATTTAAAACACAATGTTTGTTAATTACATGCATGTCACAGAGATAACCTGCGACATATACAACCCAGTGTGTTTCAATTCTACGATGCGGAAGAGCATTAAATCAAAACTGAAGACGAACTAACTGATCAAGTTTCCGCTTTACTCAAGTACCAATGCACTCTTCAATAATAACAATGAAGAAAAACAAAAATATGCATTTGGCCGATGTGTTTAATAATTTTAATTAATAATTGATCAAATAATTTCAATCTTACGTCAGCGTCATTTAAACGTTTATTTTTGTTATCGTTACATGGTTTCTTGCCACAGTGTTCTCCACGTAAATAGTTACCGTACAATTAAATTCCCACATTCCACTTGAATTAAATAGTTCCATTAAAGCAACGATATCAAAACCAAAGTGAAAATATATACATTGAAAAGTAAATATTAGTGTATATGCTTGAAGGTTCTAATTCACTAGCTTTTCAGTTTGGCTGTATTAAACCAAACCTGAAGTTCATCTTCCCTCGTGTACAAATCTCAAGGATCGCCTTCTCCCGGTTTATGGTTTTAGCAAAATTCCATAACTTCCTTCTCAAGATCTCCAGGAAATTTTTCTTGGTGTCAATATCTTCAGGCAAATCTCACATTTAAAAATTTACAAGAACATGGAGAACGCCAGACTGACGTGAGAAGTTTGGTTTTGAGGGAGGGGGTATTGGGGGGGGGGGTTCTTATCGGGGATAGAAGAACCCGTTCTGTCTATTAAAGCTAACCCTCTATACATAGATCTACCTCCCCACAAAAAAATTTTCCTCTGAAATGTGTATATACCCTGTTTGAGAATAAGGTATGGGAATAGCTTTTTAACATCGCTGTTCCTGGCCACTGTGATATAAAGAACAACGTCATGACGTTATGTATACGTTATAATACTCTTTACAGACTTTACACAAGATTTCTGTCATGGAAATATGTACTTTAAGGCTTTAAACACCACTACAAAATGACAAATGGATTTTTGTTCAAGTGAAAATGATAAATGGATTTCGCTATATGTGAATCATAGCCTGGGAGAGTATTCTGGACATTTTATATGTTTAATATCACACCTTAAGATTTTAAATCTTTTAACAAATCGATTAACAACGTCGTAACTGTCCGTAATTGTTGTTAACAGATTACATTGTATTACTGTAATGTAATGTAAAGGTATTTTCGAGAGATTTAACGAATTCGGCGAGATCTCTCTTCTTTGTTTTGTATTGCGCAGGTGAAATAAAACCAAGTCGCCTTAATATAAATTAAACCTCTGACTTCTCTTTACTTCTCTGTCAGAAAGGATGTTTTGTCGTGTGGTCAAATATTTTAAATAATACGATATTGTCTGAACATGACACTTCACTACAACAAACGATAAACACTTCTTCTTCTGAAGCCGGCGTGGCCTAGTGGTATCGCGCTGGACTCCTAATCGGGAGGCCGGGGTTCGATTCCCGCTCTGGTCATGCCGGTGTCCTGTCTTTCGGATGAGACAGTAAAATCCGAGGCCCCGTGTCGTGGTATGCATGGCACGTTAAAGATCCCTCACTGCTTCGGGTGGGTTCGTTGCAAAGGTCAAAATTTGTATGCCCCGCATCAGGCAGATGCCGTCACCATATACGTGAAATATTCGTGGTGTGACGTAAAACAAAAAATCAATCTTCTTCCCGGGAAATCCCTCTTGTGACTTAGGAGCACCCCACAGTAAAATGGGTATAATGATATTGGGTATAATGACTTTTCGCTGTAGCCTATGACACATTGCAGTGGGTTAATTTGGGATAACAAGGTGCTCTCTCTCTCTCTCTCTCTCTCTCTCTCTCTCTCTCTCTCTCTCTCTGAACAACAAACAATCAACAGTCATTAAAGAAAATGTATTTGTTAAGTTCTGTTTAAGTTTCTCCCTATTAATTTAACTCTAAATCGTAATCTGCCGAATATTGCACAGCCTCCCTATCCATTATATATCATATTACCCATGCCTACAGAACTGCGACCGTCGAGCACTGGTCTTCCATCCTCAGGTAAAGGCATATCAATGGGAGAGGAGGCATTGTGTGACTTTAAGTAGTGTCTACAAAGCATTCACGTGAAGGGAATGGAACTCTAATTAAATTGAAATTTTATGTCATTAAACTTACTTCTTTCTGAATAGTTTAAATACGAGTCAAGGTTGACATAGCTGTGATAATTCAGTTTTGTAGATTTTTACATATCAAACCTTCAATTATGCCAGGAACTTTAAATCTACGGTTAACACTCTAAATGATTCAAATAGAAAAAGCGATGGTTATCGTGAAAACAAACATAGATATGTTTTGTTTGTTTAATTGCTATGTAGACGTGCTGTATCAGAGGTACCATCTCTTATATGGTGGTGGTCAGCGTACATGTAAGATTGTAGAGGTTAACCCAGTAACACCACACTAGAATTACTTGCCTTTTATTATGGAAGTCAGACTTGGTAGTTACTGTTAGGTGATGGAGGATGACACCACACAAGTATTATATCACCTATATGGTGGTTGGCAGTGTTAGGTGGTGGAGGATGACACCACACAAGTATTATATCACCTATATGGTGGTTGGCAGTGTTAGGTGGTGGAGGATGACACCACACCAGGATTATATCACCTATATGGTGGTTGGCAGTGTTAGGTGGTGGAGGATGACACCACACCAGGATTATATCACCTATATGGTGGTTGGAAGTGTTAGGTGGTGGAGGATGACACCACACCAGGATTATATTACCTATATGGTGGTTGGAAGTGTTAGGTGGTGGAGGATGACACCACACCAGGATTATATCACCTATATGGTGGTTGGCAGTGTTAGGTGGTGGAGGATGACACCACACCAGGATTATATCACCTATATGGTGGTTGGAAGTGTTAGGTGGTGGAGGATGACACCACACCAGGATAATATCACCTATATGTTGGTTGGCAGTGTTAGGTGGTGGAGGATGACATCACACCAGGATTATATCACCTATATGGTGGTTGGAAGTGTTAGGTGGTGGAGGATGACACCACACCAGGATTATATCACCTATATGGTGGTTGGCAGTGTTAGGTGGTGGAGGATGACACCACACCAGGATTATATCACCTATATGGTGGTTGGCAGTGTTAGGTGGTGGAGGATGACACCACACCAGGATTATATCACCTATATGGTGGTTGGCAGTGTTAGGTGATGGAGGATGACACCACACAAGTATTATATCACCTATATGGTGGTTGGCAGTGTTAGGTGGTGGAGGATGACACCACACCAGGATTATATCACCTATATGGTGGTTGGCAGTGTTAGGTGGTGGAGGATGACACCACACCAGGATTATATCACCTATATGGTGGTTGGAAGTGTTAGGTGGTGGAGGATGACACCACACCAGGATTATATCACTTATATGGTGGTTGGAAGTGTTAGGTGGTGGAGGATGACACCACACCAGGATTATATCACCTATATGGTGGTTGGAAGTGTTAGGTGGTGGAGGATGACACCACACCAGGATTATATCACTTATATGGTGGTTGGAAGTGTTAAGTGGTGGAGGATGACACCACACCAGGATTATATCACCTATATGGTGGTTGGCAGTGTTAGGTGGTGGAGGATGACACCACACCAGGATTATATCACCTATATGGTGGTTGGAAGTGTTAGGTGGTGGAGGATGACACCACACCAGGATTATATCACCTATATGGTGGTTGGCAGTGTTAGGTGGTGGAGGATGACACCACACCAGGATAATATCACCTATATGGTGGTTGATAGTGTTAGGTGGTGGCAGATGACACCACACCATGATTATTTCACCTATATTGGGGTGGTCAGTATATAGATATGGAGGGTAACACCACATCAGGATTGTTCCATCTTTGTGGTGGTGGTCAGTGTTAGGTGGTAGACGATTACACCACACCAAAATTACTTCCCTTTATTGGGGTGGTCAGTGTATAGGGGTGGAGGATAACACCACATCAGGATTATTTCACCTATATGGTGGTGGCCAGTGCTTAGTGGCAGGGGATACCGGAATACCTGATGGAATCCTTCAACTTTCTGCAGGAACGCGCGGACAGACTTGCCCGTCCCCATTCCAACTTGTCCCAACCAGGGATGGAGTTAAAGGGTGTGAGAGGTTACATAGCGGAGCTCCATGGTAGCGCTTTATCCTGCCCGACAATCGAGTCCCATTCAAAAACAATGAAATATATTTATATATTAAAGATTTCACATAAAGAATAAAATAATAGAAATAATTGAGAAAAAGGTTTCATCAAAATGGAAGATGGAGGCAATAAACATCAATAGAAGTGCATATTATTGACAGTGCCTTGGAAAGCTTAATATTGACGTAGATATAACTCATACAAATACCGGTAACCCATCCAATATATATATATATATATATATATATATACACATATATATAACCCCTATCGATGATTTATTTTCGCCCTTTATTGTGAAATCATATATTCACTCAGCGATTTTGCTGAATAGATGAATAACTTAAGAAGGAGCAAGGGAGATAGATTGCCTTCGTTTCCATTTATGTCTGGGTAAACATTGATAAAACAGACGAGACTCGACCACGTGGGGTATAATCCACCAGGTGGCGTTGTGCATATCATATGACTTTTGCTTGTATTACATAATGCTCGCATTCCACCTGGCTTGTTGGACCGCGTAGTATTTATCTAACATTCAACTTGATTTCCACATATTTATGTAGATATATACATATCTCAGTATGATTGAATACATAATGTCAAAGATTCAAGTTGGGAAAACATCAAAATCAATTCAGCAGTCATTTAACGTCTCATCGGATAGTACCCGCATATTAATTGATGTCTCCTTTGAAATCATCACTAATATGTTTTGCTTGCGTCTTGATTTACGTCGATCAAGACAAAGTCATTTCACATATATAGTGATGATATCTGTCAGATACGTTACATACTTGGGACCCAGAGATGTTGTGAGTGATCTTTCCGACCTATATATGGAACCAAACGAAGACGCGAGGGATCTCTAGATAGACCATTACATGGGACCTACAAACGTCGTGAGAGATCTATTAGAGTTACACATGGGGACCACGGAGGGACTTTCTAGACCTATACACGGAACAACCCCCCCCCCTTTCCAAAAAAAACAAACAAACAAACAAACAAACAAAACGTTGTTAGGGATCTTTTAGGCCTATTTACACCTATACATGGGAACCACGGAAATCGTGGGAATCGGTTCCTTCAATAAATTTAGGACCCACCAACGTTGTGAGGGATCATTCCCGCACCGACGATTTCTTTGACACGAGAAAGACCGGAACACTGAAGAGTCGCCGCGCGAGACTCGCACTCGGAACAACTCGATCGTGACCCAAGCACGGCGTTGCCGGCTGGGCTACACCGATGTATGTAGAAGCCGGTGTGGGTCAGTGGATGTGGTGCTCGGCTCGTGATTGAGAAGTCCAGGGTCCTTGTGTCACAGTAGGCGTGTCACATAAAAGACCCTTCACTACTTCGGGTGAGTTTGTTGCAAAGGTATAAATTTCTATGCAATGCATCAGGCAGATGCAGTCCCCATATACGTGAAATAATCGTGGAGTGACATAAAGGATAATCAGTCAATCAATATAAGTTATTAGATGTATGTGTGTAAATTACATACCTTATAACGAAAAAAAGGAGAAATAATTTTGGACAAGATTTGAAGAACAGATGATGTCAAGGCAGACTTGGTAAAGTGGTTGTGTTGAAAGAGTTTGGCTTGCGGTGTAGACGACGCGGGTTCGATTCCCGGAATGTGCCACTATATGTGATTATCTCCTGTTTCTATGTTGCGATTATAGCTGAAAGTTTGTTAAGCCATACCAGTTAACTGAACAACGAAATCTTTTAGTAAACGTATATATGTATGCATTTATAACAATATCAGCTGTAAACAATCCTTCGATGCCACATGCTGCATCCGACCTACAACACATTGTATACTTGATTCAAACTACATCGCCTCTGTCAGATTCTGGATCCTCCCCTACAATACACATGTTATATATGTACTCTACAATCCGAATTCCTTCACCGATCAAATGTTGTTTCTAACGGTCATGCTAACAAGGAAATAGCGCTATCAGAATCCTTGAAATTCCTTTTTCATAAATCAAATTCTCGAGTAAGTTTGATAAAATATATCATAAATAAAATGTTTATCTTAAAGTTAGACTCTTGCTAATATTGTACCATCAATAAATTGACAAAACTGTAAACTACGTACGACAAAAGAGTAAAAATTCGAGTTTGACTTAAAGTGCAAAGCACTTCTTTAAAAGGAGAATTTTTGATATAGATATTTATTTCTCTCAATCTAGAGGGGCTACGTGTGTATTTCCTTATTATCAGAATCTTTTATGGGGTACAATTTCGTTTGAAGTGTACGAGATCAAACGTGATTATCTATCCGTGCGATTCCTATATGTCTGAGGGGTCACGACCTAGGTGCACATCTAGGCACGGATGCAGAATTTAATCGAGTGGGCCTAACCCGGACAAAACGTCCATGTAAGCGATCTAACCATGCCACCGGATACTTCAATGAGTTTTTTCCCCTCATTTTTGAAGTCACAAAGCACTAAATAGAGATATGAATTATGAAATCGGTGTCTGTATCCATAGTGGTGTATTTTTTTTTTTTTTTTTTTTTTTTTTTTTTTTTTTTTTTTTTTTTTTTGAGTTGGGGAAGGGGGAATTCGGTCTGGTTAGAGGGTGTTTATTTGTGGTTTTCTTTGTTTATTTCTGTTGTTGGGGGTTATTTCTTTCTTAAGAACTGCAATTCATGGTAGACAATAAGTGAAAAAAAATCGCTTTTGTACAACTATATTTACAAAACTTGATTCTGATAATTTGTTCATTTTATAGAACTCTAATGTTGTGATCTCAGTATAATTCTTAAGGCAGTGGGTGTTGTTCATCTTTCCACTTCGTCGTTCCTATATCCTTCTGCGCACAATTGATGTCCTTGGTCAATAAAGTGTTGATATCCTTGTTCAATGAAGTGTTGATGGCCTTGGTCAATGAAGTATTGATGGCTTTGGTCAGTGAAGTATTGATGGCCTTGGTCCATGAAGTATTGACATCTTTGGTCAATGAAGTATTGATGATTTTGGTCAATGAAGTATTAATACCTTAATCAGTTTTGATGTCCTTGGTCAATGAAGTATTGATGTCTTTAGTCAGTTTTGACGTCCTTGGTCAATGAAGTATTGATGTCCTTGGTCAATAAAGTATTGATGACCTTGGTCAGTCAAGTATTGATGGCTTTGGTCAGTGAAGTATTAATGGCCTTGGTCCATGAAGTATTGATATCTTTGGTCAATGAAGTATTAATGTCCTTTGTCAACGAAGTAATGATGTCCTTGGTCAATGAAGTATTGATGTCCTTGGTCAATGAAGTATTAATGTCCTTAGTCAGTTTGATGTCCTTGGTCAATGAAGTATTGATGTCCTTGGTCAGTTTTGATGTCCTTGGTCAATGAAGTTTTGATGGCCTTGGTCAGTGAAGTATAGATGTCCTTGGTCAGTGAAGTATTGATGGCCTTGGTCAATGAAGTATTGATGTCCTTAGTCAGTTTTGATGTCCTTGGTCAATGAAGTATTGATGTCCTCGGTCAGTGAATTTTTGATGGCCTTGGTTAGTGAAGTATTGATGGCCTTGATCAGTGAAATATTGGTGGCCTTGGTCAATGAAGTATTTATGGCCTTGGTCAATGAAGTATTGTATTAAATTTGAGTATTGCTTATGTTACTACGAAAGTTACATAGCAAACTGAAAGTATGGGCCAAACCTATATCATCTGCTTCCGGTTACCAAAGCGGACCTTGAAATTTGAACCAATGCTGGTATCGGCCCAGATTTCTCAATGATGAGAGCGTCTGTCTTCATAGCAGAAGGTTCTGGGTTCGATTCCCGGGTCCGGCCACAATTTTTCAACTTGCCCTACAAAATTATAAATGGCATTATTCATGGGATCAGCCAAAATATTGTGCCTCGCCCCCAATATCTACATCTATGCAAATACAGTCTATTAACTTTACAAATTTCGAGGTGGATCCAGACTCCGCCCCTTTCTAGATCCGCGCATAATATCAATCAGAGCAAAGCCCTACAATTACACTTATTAAAATTAAAATTTGTTCACCGTGTTAATTTAGCTACTCCATTCATTCAGTATAGTAGACATTTCCCTCTCTGTGAATATGTTCACACTTCTAGTAAAAGAATCGATTAACTGCCGTCTGCTCACTTAATTGATGCCAAATCGGTTCTTTTTCTCCTTTTTTAAAAGCAGCTTGCGGGGATATTATTTCTGCATTCCCGTTATTACTTCTATTTACAATTTCACAAATCAAGTTTCCACATGTTTTACACATGTTTTACACATTATACCGCGTTTGCTAGCTGCAGAACCACCACCTTCCCTTGTCATCTGTACCACAACCCACTTTGAATGGTGGCGACAGATTTAGCTACAGACAGGGGGAGGGAATTATGCAGAGAGCTCTCACGAAAATATTTTTGTCAACTCTTACGTTTTATAAACTTTGACTTGGTTGAAACCATCCCTTCCTATTTATGCAAATTTACTCCCTCCTTTTACGACCAGCTTGACTGTCCCACTACACTCGATATATACGTTATAGTACTTTGTATCTTATTTTCAGCACGAAATTCCTCACATTCTGGTAGATGTAGACTTCTCCCGCGGGCCTGACGATCTGCCGTCCGTGTTCCGAACACATCCTCATCAAGAAGTGCCTCTACTGGTCGACGGCGATGTCGTCGTGTTTGAGGGGTAAGTATGATTATTACAACTGATGCTTATCAGTTTGTTGTAGTTTAGAAAAATAAAGCATCCTCCACGATTTATATTTATATTTTAAAGAACAATTGTGTATATACAATGAGCCGTCGGTATAACGCTGTCTGTTGGCATAACTGTGTTGGTACAGCTCTGTCAGCATAGTCTTGTCGTAATAGACCTGTCGGCATAACTTGATAAGCCTGTCGGCGTAACTGTCGGCATAGCTCAATGCCAGTGAGCCGGATCTCTGTCGGAATAGCTCTATCGGTAGCGTGCTTGACTCGAGACTTATGAGCCGGCATATCTCTGTATGTATAACTCTGTCGGCAGAACTCGAGGCCAATGAGCCAGCATATCTCTGTCAACATAGCCCTGTCGGTAGCATTTTTTCCGAGACTAGGAGGTATCGGGATCGACCCCAATCAGGTACTCGTCAGTGCCTTGTCTTTTCGAATAAGACGTTTTAAACTCCCGAGGCCCGGTGTCGCAGTAGTTATTGACAAGATTCCTGGCTGCTTCGAGCGGACCAGACTTATAAGGTCGTAATTTAAGTATAATACAACAGACAGACGGATGTTCTTAGCTGATTCTCCATTTTGTAAAATTCAGTCTAAAACAATTTATACCCCTATCTTCCTTCCTAGCAATATGAGCTACAGGAACCATAATCCTCTGTACAAGGCAAATGTTCTTTAATTATACACGATTAATTTTTATTCAAATCTGTGTAAACATTTTGTAGCCTAGCTGGTTAAATCTAGTATGACAAAGTCTATCACTCCTTCCCAGATCTCGGGCAATGATTTCCTCGACATTCTTTTACTCTTTTTCCGTCCTACTAAACTTTTTGTGGAAAATTCTATATATAGTCGTGCAGAAATTAAATGTCCTCTCGTATTACCAATTTAGCATACGACGGACTGCAAAAAGAGAAAATCGCTTTTTTCAACATACTATTTTATGATTCGATATTCTTTGGCCTTAATGTTTGTGATTTAAATATTTACATTTGTAATTGCTCACTGGGTAATGGTGCCGTTGCACTAAGGGGGAAAATTGAATATGGCCCGACTTACTCAACTTACAAAATTATTTAAGCGTGATTCACGTTTAGAATATTTTTTCTGTCTTTTTGCAATTTTCTTATACCTGGTTTTGAACATAAACGTCTGGAAATGTATAACATTACTTTAATTGTGTTAAATGTACGAGTTTTGTATAGACTGTCATTGTTTGGCATTTTGTTACCAAGCTACAGAGAAAACAAGAAGAAATTGACTCCGTAAGGTACCAGCGTCTTCTGGGCGTTTGAGTATGCGGTGTTTGTACTTTCTCCCATTTTATAAAATTTTATTAAAACAGACAAAAAAAAGCAAAAACCCTACAACAAACAAAGAACAAAACGAAAAACAATAAGAAAGAGAGGGAAAAAAGAAAGAAATTTGGATTATATGGGAGAAACGACGTAAAATCGGTATTTGTACATATTCCCCATTTCTAAATTTTCTAACTAAACATGTAAATTAATTAAAACCCTAACCATCTTTTATACAATGTTGATTTTTTTTTCATAATCTTCAAACATTCCATAGGACAGTTCTGTCGGCATACTTTGGTATCAATAACAATGACAGTTCTGTCACCATACTTTGGTATCAATAACAATGACAGTTCTGTCACCATACTTTGATAGAAATAACAATGGCAGTTCTGTCACCATACTTTGGTATCAATAACAATGACAGTTCTGTCACCATACTTTGATAGAAATAACAATGGCAGTTCTGTCACCATACTTTGGTATCAATAACAATGACAGTTCTGTCAGCATACATTGGTATCAATAACAATGACGGTTCTGTCACCATACTTTGGTATCAATAACAATGACAGTTCTGTCAGCATACATTGGTATCAATAACAATGACGGTTCTGTCAGCATACATTGGTATCAATAACAATGACGGTTCTGTCACCATACTTTGGTATCAATAACAATGACGATTCTGTCAGCATACATTGGTATCAATAACAATGACGGTTCTGTCACCATGCTTTGGTATCAATAACAATGACAGTTCTGTCACCATACTTTGGTATCAATAACAATGACGGTTCTGTCAGCATACATTGGTATCAATAACAATGACGGTTCTGTCAGCATACATTGGTATCAATAACAATGACGGTTCTGTCACCATACTTTGGTATCAATAACAATGACAGTTCTGTCACCATACTTTGGTATCAATAACAATGGCAGTTTTGTCATCATGCATTGGTATCAATAACAATGGCGGTTCTGTCAGCATAATTTGGTATCAATAACGATGACATTTCTGTCAGCATACTCTGGTATAAATAACAATGACAGTTCTGTCAGCATACTTTTGTATCAATAACAATGACAGTTCTGTCACCATACCTTGATATCAATAGCAATGACAATTCTGTCAGCATGCACTGCTATCATTAACAATGACGGTTCTGTCACCGCACTTTGCTATGGTATCAATAACAATGACAGTTCTGTCAGCATGCATTTGTATCATCATCAATGACAGTTCTGTCACCATACTTTGGTATCAATAACAATGACAGTTCTGTCAGCATGCATTGGTATCAATAAAACCGACAGCTCTGTCAGCATGCACTGGTATCATTAACAATGACGGTTCTGTCACCGTACTTTGGTAACAATAGCAATGACGATTCTGCTAGCATATATTGGTATCAATAACAATGAAAGTTCTGTCAGCATGTTATGGTGTCAATAACAACGACAGTTCTGTCAGCATACACTGGTATCAATAACAATGACAGATCTGTCAGCATGCATTTCTATCAATAACAACGACAGTTCTGTCACCATACTTTGGTATCAATAATAATGACAGTTCTGTCAGTATGCATTGATATCAATAACAATGACAGTTCTGTCAGCATACTTTGGTATCAATGAGAATGACAGTTATCACCATACCTTGGCGTCATTAACAATGACGGTTCTGTCAGCATGAATTGGTATCAATAACAATGACGATTCTGCCGGCATATATTGGTATCAATAACAATGACAGTTCTGTCAGCATACTTTGGAATCAATAACAATGACGATTCTGCCAGCATATATTGGTATCAATAACAATGACAGTTCTGTCACCATACTTTGATATCAACAATAATGACAGTTCTGTCAGCATACTTTGGTATCAATAATAATGACAGTTCTTTCAGTATGCATTGATATCAATAACAATGACAGTTCTGTCAGCATAGTTTGGTATCAGTAACAATGACGGTTCTGTTAGCATACATTAGTATCAATGACAATTAAAGTTGTCACCATACCTTGGTATCATTAACAATGACAGTTCTGTCAGCATACATTGGTATCAATAACAATGACGGTTCTGTTAGCATACACTGGTTTCAATTACAATGACAATTCTGTCAGCATACATTGGTATCAATAACAATGACAGTTCTGTCACCATACTTTGTATCAATAACAATGACAGTTCTGTCAGCATGCATTGGTATCAATAACAATGACAGTTCTGTCACCATACTTTGATATCAATAACAATGACGGTTCTGTTACCATAATTTGGTATCCATAACAGTGACAGTTCTGTCAGCATGCATTGGTATCAATGACAATGACAGTTCTGTCACCATACTTTGGAATCAATAACAATGACGATTCTGTCACCATACTTTGGTATCAATAAGAATGTCAGCTCTGACACCATACTTTGGTATCAATAACAATGACAGTTCTGTCTGCATATTCGGGTATCAATAACAATGACGGTTCTGTCAGCATACTTTGATATCAACAATAATGACAGTTCTGTCAGCATACTTTGATATCAATAACAATGAGAGTTCTGTTACCATACACTGGTATCAATAAGAATGACAGTTCTGTCAGCATACTTTGGTATCAATAACAATGACAGTTCTGTCAGCATACTTTGGTATCAATAACAATGACAGTTCTGTCAGAATACTTTGGTATCAATAACAATGACAGTTCTGTCAGCATACTTTGATATCAATAACAATGACAGTTCTGTCTGCATATTTGGGTATGAATAACAATGACAGTTCTGTCAGCATACTTTGATATCAACAATAATGACAGTTCTGTCAGCATACTTTGGTATCAATAACAATGACAGTTCTGTCAGCATACTTTGGTATCAATAACAATGACGGTTTTGTCTGCATTTTATGATATCAATAACAATGACAGTTCTGTCAGCATACATTGGTATTAATAACACTGCCAGTTCTGTCAGCATACATTGGTATCAATAAAAATGCCAGTTCTGTCACCATACTTTTGTATCAATGACAATGACAGTTCTGTCACCGTACTTTTGTGTCAATAACAATGAAAGTTCCATAAGCACCCCATATAAATCTAAAATTCTTATTATTTCATTTTAATGGTAAACTGAGTATATGAATAATTTTTGTAATTTTTCTTATCTTATGAACTACATATTCTTATTAACTAAACATTTAACTCTAAATTTCTTCACACTCCAATCGCCATCTGAAAAATACTTAGAGTTTAAAACTTGTAGTAAATACGAGTTTAAAATTCATAAGAAAAATTACAAAAATTACTTAAATAGTCAGTTTACCATTAAAACTTAAATAATAATAAAAATGAATTTACTTGGGTTGATGAATTGAAAATTTAAAAAAAAATCATGTTTTAAATTTTATGTTTACAATCACCAAAGTAAATTCAAAATTAAAAAACATGACACATACTCCCGACATCACTATTAAAAAGTCTTCGTTCATTTTATTTTGAAATCTTAAATGATTAATCTTATAAATATCATTCTTTCAGACCAGCTATTTTGCGGTACTTGTCTTTAAAGTATACAGACCAATCAGGTTTCGGGTACTCACTGAAACAACAAATGGCCGTGGAGTCCGTAGTTAGCTGGACATTCGGGGAGTTAGTCAGGTATGTATGGTAACACCAATAAATACTGAATATTGGCTTCTGCTGGTTATATCTGTGTTATCACACGAATTTTCAATTTTGTACATCTAAAATAATCTTTGATCGTGTATCTTGTATCTTTTAACTGTTAAAGAAGTGACAAAAGAACCATCGTGTGAAATCCACGGGGTAGATTTTACCTATGATCTACTCCGTGGGTTTCACACGATGCAAAAGAGCAGTATCATTAAGATGGGCATCAAACTATGGTATTACAAAAAGTGTGAAAATGTTTTATACGTTGAATATAGGTCAACTATTAAACCCACGCCTTATATAATAAGACAAATAAAACCTATGTCAAAGAGACAATGCTTCAATATGACACAAGATTAACTTCCAAATACATTCTTTTTTATGTTTTAAAGCATTTTATTTGAACGCAACTGATACTTTTTAATGAGTGTATCACGACCAAAGCACACTTAATAATAACACGTGTACTGTAGTATGCCAATAAACGGTTTAACTGCAAGGTGGTGAACACGATGGTATAACAGGGTAATTCTTTGGTCACGTGATTTTTCACAGACGACACAGTCATGTTAACAGGTCATATTTTCTTTGATTGTACATCCATGTACATTTTTCTCCCTTCAGGGGTATTGGCTATAGTTACATTTACCCACAATTCCTGGAAAGTTACTCCTTCGTCCCGGAGCAAACAAACGAAGCGGTCATCGAGAAAGGATTACGAACGGCCACGAATCACTTGGAAATATTAGAAAAGAAGTATCTTGCCAAACAGAAATATTTATGTGGTGACAAACCCACAATCGCAGACACTTGTGTTGGCTCAGTGGTCATTTTGTTAGAATGGACTGGGTTCGGGTTCAAAATGTGGCCCAAGGTTGAGGCCTGGATGAGAAGACTGAAGCAGCAAACGTTCTGGGAAGAAGTGCATAGTACACATAACGAGTTTGTGAAGGAACTGCAAAGAAACGGCTTATACAAATAGTGATTAATTATCAGCATTCCATTTGTCATTAAAGTTTAAAGAAAGCATTTATTGAATTTTGGGAGACACACGAGTTGTTATCCTATGTATGTACCCGGTACTTATTAAAAATTTAATAAAAAGATGAAAATCTTTCTTTTTTATTTTTTGAGGAAAACGGAGTATATTCCCCACCCACCTTGCATTCCCATCCAGTACACCACCAAAATCTAGGATATCCACATGTTTCCCATATCCAGTATAAGGTTCCTTCTCTCTTCACTGTATATAACATTTCTAACTCGTATGGGGAAGGGGGAGGGGTGTTGTTATCACTACGCGACTATACCGTTATAGATCATTTCTTCTCCACCTCCATCTCATTCTGTAAGAACCAGAGGTTTGATGAATATCCTCCTGATGTACAGGTCTTCATTTATAAAATTCCTCGACTATGATGAATTGATATTTGAAATTGGTATACTAGTATATAAAGAAACAAATTACCTGATGTGATGGAGATGTCCATACATGTAAAACTGGTATTAAAGAAACAAATCGCCCAATGTGACAGAGATGTCCATACATGTAAAACTGGTATTAAAGAAACAAATCGCCCAATGTAACATAGATGTCCATACATGTAAAACTGGTATTAAAGAAACAAATCGCCCAATGTAACATAGATGTCCATACATGTAAAACTGGTATTAAAGAAACAAATCGCCCAATGTGACAGAGATGTCCATACATGTAAAACTGGTATTAAAGAAACAAATCGCCCAATGTGACATAGATGTCCATACATGTAAAACTGGTATTAAAGAAACAAATTGCCCAATGTGACAGAGATGTCCATACATGTAAAACTGGTATTAAAGACACAAATCACCCCAATGTGACAGAGATGTCCATACATGTAAAACTGGTATTAAAGAAACAAATCGCCCAATGTGACAGAGATGTCCATACATGTAAAACTGGTATTAAGACACAAATCGCCCAATGTGACAGAGATGTCCATACATGTAAAACTGCTATTAAAGAAACAAATCGCCCAATGTGACATAGATGTCCATACATGTAAAACTGGTATTAAAGAAACAAATTGCCCAATGTGACAGAGATGTCCATACATGTAAAACTGGTATTAAAGAAACAAATCGCCCAATGTGACAGAGATGTCCATACATGTAAAACTGGTATTAAGACACAAATCCCCCAATGTGACAGAGATGTCCATACATGTAAAACTGGTATTAAAGAAACAAATCGCCCAATGTAACATAGATGTCCATACATGTAAAACTGGTATTAAGACACAAATCGCCCAATGTGACAGAGATGTCCATACATGTAAAACTGGTATTAAAGAAACAAATCGCTCAATGTGACAGAGATGTCCATACATGTAAAACTGGTATTAAGACACAAATCGCCCAATGTGACAGAGATGTCCATACATGTAAAACTGGTATTAAAGAAACAAATTGCCCAATGTAACATAGATGTCCATACATGTAAAACTGGTATTAAAGAAACAAATCGCCCCAATGTGACAGAGATGTCCATACATGTAAAACTGGTATTAAAGAAACAAATCGCCCAATGTGACAGAGATGTCCATAATGTAAAACTGGTACTAAAGACACAAATCGCCCAATGTGACAGAGATGTCCATACATGTAAAACTGGTATTAAAGAAACAAATCGCCCAATGTGACATAGATGTCCATACATGTAAAACTGGTATTAAAGAAACAAATTGCCCAATGTGACAGAGATGTCCATACATGTAAAACTGGTATTAAAGAAACAAATCACCCAATGTGACAGAGATGTCCATACATGTAAAACTGGTATTAAGACACAAATCGCCCAATGTGACAGAGATGTCCATACATGTAAAACTGGTATTAAAGACACAAAGCACCCCAATGTGACAGAGATGTCCATACATGTAAAACTGGTATTAAAGAAACAAATTGCCCAATGTAACATAGATGTCCATACATGTAAAACTGGTATTAAAGAAACAAATCGCCCAATGTGACAGAGATGTCCATACATGTAAAACTGGTATTAAGACACAAATCGCCCAATGTGACAGAGATGTCCATACATGTAAAACTGGTATTAAAGAAACAAATCGCCCAATGTGACATAGATGTCCATACATGTAAAACTGGTATTAAAGAAACAAATTGCCCAATGTGACAGAGATGTCCATACATGTAAAACTGGTATTAAAGAAACAAATCACCCAATGTGACAGAGATGTCCATACATGTAAAACTGGTATTAAGACACAAATCGCCCAATGTGACAGAGATGTCCATACATGTAAAACTGGTATTAAAGAAACAAATCACCCAATGTGACAGAGATGTCCATACATGTAAAACTGGTATTAAGACACAAATCGCCCAATGTGACAGAGATGTCCATACATGTAAAACTGGTATTAAAGAAACAAATCGCCCAATGTAACATAGATGTCCATACATGTAAAACTGGTATTAAGACACAAATCGCCCAATGTGACAGAGATGTCCATACATGTAAAACTGGTATTAAAGAAACAAATCGCCCAATGTGACAGAGATGTCCATACATGTAAAACTGGTATTAAGACACAAATCGCCCAATGTGACAGAGATGTCCATACATGTAAAACTGGTATTAAAGACACAAATCACCCCAATGTGACATAGATGTCCATACATGTAAAACTGGTATTAAAGACACAAATCACCCCAATGTGACAGAGATGTCCATACATGTAAAACTGGTATTAAAGAAACAAATTGCCCAATGTAACATAGATGTCCATACATATAAAACTGGTATTAAAGAAACAAATCACCCCAATGTGACAGAGATGTCCATACATGTACTTCTGGATGCTTTATACCTTTGATCAGTAGAATATCATCATAATTTATGTAAAATTTTACACCAAAGCAGTCTATATCTCTAAACTTACTAGTTTTCTAGTGAAATTCATTTTCCTCTAAAGGAACAAACTACACTGTATTAGTATTATGAAAGGAGTAGATTAAACAGTCTCTTTAAATATAAAGAAGATGGTTTAATAAAAAGAAGTCAACATAAACTAATCATCTGTATAAAGGGATATTAGTCATGAAACATGGATATGCCTGATATACAAGTACAACATGTATATCAGATAAGAAATTTTAGTGGATTACAAGATATCACATAATTACCCAAATATCATTTGACAGAACAGTACGCATGAATATTGAACACAACTTTCTCGAGATAATTCAAACTATGGCAAAACATGGATTTTGAGCATAGAATATTAAAAACATTGTTTCAGTTACCAAATCATCAAATTATTTATTATTAATCATAATTTGTATGTGCTTGTATAGAAGAAGCCCTGAGGAATCTGCAGTAAAATTTAAATTCTGTGCCATAATTTTTGTTAAAGTATGTCTCAATGGTTTCTACACAAGAGTTTAACACCTTAATGCCTTCATCATATCTATAACAATACATGTACATGTATATACATGTAGTTCATTCCTGGAATTATTTTGCTAATCCATGACACATTTTGCTAATCTATGACATATTTTGCTAATCCATGACATATTTTGAACTACATAAGATGCTTAGTCTTCAGTTTCAGATTTTTTATTGAGCATGCCCAAATGTAGAATAAAATGCAATTCTTAATGAGAACAAATCAAAACAGAAGATGCAGATTGTTTCTATGACAAGTCACCATCACCATAGTGTTCCCAATGACATTTCATGGTACTCCATTATCACTACGAGGTGCACCAGGTTTAGAGTTAATTTTCATTTCAACAAGTCGATTTGGTGTAACATGACCAAAATGGTCTTTGATAACAATCTGTGCCATTTTCCTTCGTCCTACAAAAAAATTAATTGTATCCCATAAATCTAGACTTCACATCAATGGATGGAACACCTCACTAAAATTGCTTTGTTACATATTACAATGATATTCCGTATGAGATCTTATTTCTTTGTCCTTATTGCTTTATACCAAACACAAGAATCTGTCATATTTATAAATGGCAGCTGAAGTTCAATTATGTATGTTGGTTTCTTATTTTATGTAATACCAAGATTTTTCATTTATATTGTGACACCATCTGCTGGCTGCATCACTGAGAAATTTCAGACATAAATAAAAGACTCTCTAGTCCAAGAATATCTGCCTTTCTCCCACTTTTGATATTGGCGGTTTGTGGGAGAGGGTCAGAGAGATTTTGTTCATCAAAAGTTGGAATTTCAGCGATAGCGGCTGGTATCAGGATACACAAGCCTTTAGTGACAAATAAATGTTTGCCCAGTGAACTTGCAGCCTATAATCCAATAAATGAACATTTAACTTACTTGATCATAGCCATGAGTAAATCACAGCTTGTAAGACAGAATGGGCCACTGAGAGCTCCTGGGCAGCATTTAATATTTATTATCACTTTAGTCCTGTACCTTCAGTGTGTTAACATCTTCGTATTTAATGATTAATGAAAAGAATGCATAGACTCACATTAAACCCAAAAATTGTGTCACAATTTTTTGTGGCATTTTCCAAATTTTGCATAAACAATGAAAACAAAGGGACTGTTTTTCAAAAGTGGGTGTGACATGCGTCTTATCTTTAAAACTTTTGTCATATTTTAAAGTACGTCACGAAACACGATGGACAGAAAGGAGCAAGAAATTCTCAAAAGTCTCGACTTACCTTCAATAAGATCTAGATACAGCTTCAGGAAATACATCTGGGCTGGTAAAGGTGTTCCTATGAAGTTGGAACTCTGTGAAATATAAATCATCAAGAGTTAATTTGACTACTTTTCCTCTTAATAATCATTCCACAACTTTCATATTGCAAAGTTAGGTAGAAGATTTAAGGGTACAATGTTTTAATACTACAAAATGAAACCATGAATGAATGGTACAAAGTGAATAGTGACTGAGTATTACTATTTAATATGCTACTTGTTCGTTACCATGGCAAACAGTGTTTGAATTCTGCAAAGCAAAATGATGCCCAAGTGTTAAAAGTATAATCGTACTTACTGTCCTCCTGATTTGAGATTTTGAAGACAGAAGATACAATCATATGGAAATATGGTTACAAAACACTTACTCACGACCATATTGCATATAGAATAATGAAATTATTTTGCAAGTGCTCCCTTGATTTTGTTTTAGATGATGCCAAACGCATTATACTGGAATTGCTGCCTTGATTTTGTTTTAGTTGATGCTGATAGAATTATAATGGAAGTGATTCCTTGATTTTGCTTTAGATGATGCTGATAGGATTATAAAGGTGGTGCTTTCTTGATTTTGTTTTCGGTGATATTGAGTGGATTATAATGGAAGTGCTGCCTTGATTTTGTTTTCGGTGATATTGAGTGGATTATAATGGAAGTGCTGCCTTGCTTTTGTTTTCGGTGATACTGACTGGATTATAATGGAAGCGCTTTCTTGATTTTGTTTTCGGTGATACTGAGTGGATTATAATGGAAGCGCTTCCTTGATTTTGTTTTCGGTGATATTGAGTGGATTATAATGGAGGTGTTTCCTTGATTTTGTTTTAGGTGATGTTGAGTGGATTATAATGGAAGCGCTTCCTTGATTTTGTTTTCGGTGATATTGACTGGATTATAATGTAAATGCTTCCTTGATTTTGTTTTCGGTGATATTGAGTGGATTATAATGGAAGCGCTTCCTTGATTTTGTTTTCGGTGATATTGAGTGGATTATAATGGAAGTGCTTCCATGATTTTGTTTTAGCTGATGTTTAGTGGATTATAATGGAAGTGCTTCCTTGATTTTGTCTTCGGTGATATTGAGTGGATTATAATGGAAGCCCTTCCATGATTTTGTTTTAGTTGATGTTTAGTGGATTATAATGGAAGTGATTCCTTGATTTTGTTTTAGTTGATGCTGATAGGATTATAATGGAAGTGATTCCTTGATTTTGTTTTGGTTGATGTAGATAGGATTATAATGGAAGTGATTCCTTGATTTTGCTTTCGTTGATGCTGAGAGGATTATAATGGAAGCGCTTTCTTGATTTTGTTTTTGGTGATATTGAGTGGATTATAATGGAAGCGCTTCCTAGATTTTGTTATCTGTGATGTTGAGTGGATTATAATGAAAGCGCTTCCTAGATTTTGTTATCTGTGATGTTGAGTGGATTATAATGGAAGCGCTTCCTAGATTTTGTTTTCTGTGATGTTGATATACCTCTGTGAGATTCTGTACAGCCTTGTCATACTCTCCTCTGATGGCGTGAGCAGTGGCCAGATTGTACTGCATGATGGCCTTAGCTTTCAGTAAATCCTTTGGTGACCATGGGTATAAGCACCCTGTAAAACACACCAAAAATACATTGTAGGTTATTGCATTAAAACAATAAACAGATCTACATGTCAACAAAGGAAAGTCTGACTTATCCAATCTTAAATGACAATTCAATTTTGCACTAAATAATTTGATACTAGATGAAAATGGTAGTAACATGGAGTCTTCTACAAAGATGTAAATACAAGTAAATGTTTGGCAGTTTTTATCAGCATACTTTTGACAAAAGCAAAGATTTGAAAATATGGTATCACAAACTAAAAGATAATTTTCAAATATTTGTTTCTATTATAAGTCAGTGTATCATGAAGGCATTTACAATGTAATACTATTACAGTCAAGAACAGTAACTCCAGTTACCATCAAAATTCCCTGAGTTACACCACACGATGATAATGCTATAGTGGCTACATTTGTCTGATGAACCAGTAAGATTTCTCCTTCACCAAATAACAGGGGTATACACCTATCATGTAAACAGGATTTGTACAGACCACATAGAATGGGATAGCTGAGAAGTCAGAATCTGACTTAGGAGATCACAAAAGCAGATCCTATTATCTACAAACCTTTGGTATCGGCAGACTCCATTTCCTTTTCACTTTTATCTAATTTATCACTTTTTTCACTTTTATCTAAAATCAAAAACAAATATTTGATAATTGCCATTTGAATCACAGCACATGCTGGTTTTATTGCTGTTTATTACTATAATTGCATAGTTACATATTAACATAGTTTTCAATCCATGACAGAGCAACAAAGTAAAATCTTTAAGTCAACCTCTCTTCTATACAATGTATTGTTTTACTTATCTTTAAAATAACTATACTTCAAACACAGTAAGATGAAACAATTAAGATTGATTGTACTTTGTTTTATGCCACTTTAAAGAATATTTCACTTAAATCAAGGTATTAAATCAGAGTGCAAATCTTGACCAGTTGACAAGCACTCTGGTTACTGACAACAAGGGATTTTCACGCTGCCACTGGACATGCATCTAAAGTGACCATAGTCAGCAAGATTTTAACAAAACACCTTCAAATCACCAAAATTTACTGATCAATAAATGATGCCACTCTTCAAGTATTTTGATTTCCTTTCCTAAATGATACAGATGAAAAAAATGTAGCGATTGAATTCTTGTTATATACAAAAAGATTATAACCTTGATCTAGTTTCTGTTCCGGTAAAATGGTTGCTACATCTGTTACAAGCTCGGGATTCAAGTGTTGAATTCCATCAGCTATTCTGTCCAAAGCCACTAGAGCCTCAGCCATGTATAGATGACCTAAATATCTAAATATAACCAGTTCCCTTGTTTATCACATGTAATGGGATATTTAAAAACTGAATAACTTTAATCAATCCATAACAATATAGTACAACAGAAAATTTTCATACTAGAGTATAATGAAACTTGCCTTGTGAGCTTAAATTGATAATTCCTTTTTTTTTTCTTTTACAACATGAACTCCTGCATCTAGGTCACCTCTGTCAAAAGGTCACATTCCGGAGGTGACCTTTATCTACAACTTTGACTGTAATTGTCAACACAGCTATACAGATAAGTATTAAGTATGAGAAAATAATTTTCACTGTATGTTACTGTTACATAATAGTATGTATACTGATATGCTGTGTACAATATTATATTCATCATCACCTTTGCAGACCCCCCTTGAATCCATGTTACACCTTTGGTTATGGCGTGAGGAGTAATCACATCCAGTCCAACCTTTGCTAATGTTACAAGACATACACACTATATATGTTTTGTTGCAAATGAAATGCAAAAAGAAACAAAAAGAAACACTGCCACTGTCATCACATCGTTATTGCAATTGTTTCATGATTGTAAAAATAAAAATACCCCCAAGATAAAAAAAAAAAATACCATAACAATGCCATATAGTATAATAAAATATCTACATGTATCTTGACTGAATTGTGGGAATGTTAAAATGGTTCTTACTTCTGAGCTCCTGTGAGTTTGGGCTGCTTCAGTAGCTTATCAGCATGCTGCAAAGCTAGTGAATAATCATTCAGACAGAGAGACACATAGGCACTAGCTGCCAAAATAGAGCATCTGGGAAAACAAAAAAAAAAACCTGCATGAATAAATAGCATGGCGATGATTTCAACTGATAGATTCTTGCTGGAGTTATCTGCTCTTGTCTCAACTTTGCATTCAAAGAGAAGGTTTTGACAATAGATAAATAAGCAAAACAATAATCACATAGTTCCTGAACAAAGCAAAATAACAGAAGTACAAAAATTTCATTATTCACTATCTTATCTTTCTGATACAGAGATTTTAATATTTAATTCAATATAGCACTGTAAACTTCTTGTTAATACTGAATTTCAAGTCACAGCATATAACATTTCAGATAATTTATAATTCTTAACACATAAGAAAAAATTATACAAAAGAACATGAAATATATGCATCAATTACATCTAGATCTGTAATCATATCTAAAAACAAACCTGAGACTGGCGACCTCTGCAGCTCGCATGGGGTTACCAGGGGGCGCTGGTACAAGAATCATCTCTGGTAATTTGCTGTTGAGAAAATCAGAGGGTCTTAACAAAACTTATTCACTTAGTTCTCAAATTAAGCAAATAGGAACATAACTCTTTATCTTCAAGAAGGAAAATATGCTCGAGTTGTGAGATGATTTATTTACACATGAACAAACCTAAGCTTCTGAAATAAAACACAGGGAATACAGAGTATATTGATACAGACTATAGTACATGTATTTATTAATAAAAAGCTAAAACAAATAAAATCTATATATAGCATGACTTACATTATGTACCTATCATTCCTATCATATATATTATGTACATAAAATAAGATAAAAACTATTTTTTCAAACACACATAATTAAGTACATTGAGAAATTCCCTTACATAATGATCAGTATTCAAACATTCCTTTATATATCTAGCACAGTACTTTGAGACATTCCCTTACATGTTTTATCTAGTACTATGAGACGCTCCCTAATGCATGTTAGACCATACCTGGAATCACTGCCTTCTTCCTGTGGCTGGGGGTCCTCTGTAGCTGGGTCCTCCGGTAAGATTATAAGGGCATTCCTCAAGCACAGGGCAGCAAACTCATGAGTGGCAGCAGGTATCGCTGGTGTACCAGGACTGAAGGAAAAAGGACACAGACTCAAAGAGAAGCTCAAATATTTTCACTTCATTTGCGTAAAATATGGAAAAATATTAATGCACACCATGGAAAATACATGTACATCGATGAAAGTATGCAATACACTATATTCATCAGCTATATAGAATCTGTTTAGATTCTATACAGTAATTTGTTAACATACCTAGTTCTATCTTGCCTCACACCTGGACCTAGTCGCAGTTTCCTGTGTATACCGGTGCCATCTGACCCCTCGATGACCTCTAAACGTCTCTCAAGCTTACGGTCTGCATCATTACTCTATAAGGTATATTACATTGGTGATTGTTTTATCAATGACAATCTTATTTTGCGACAAAAGTACGATACATGTATATCAGTGTAAAGCACAATACCAACTAAAGCTGATTTAATACTTTGAACTGAAGAACAATACAACTATAATACATAAAAATGCTAAAACAATCTACCACTTTAACCTGAGTTATCTCCCTTCAGGCAACATAATGGCTAAATTCTAAGATGCATTCACATAATTATTTATTTCTTTATATGGTTTAATGCTATGTATGTTTATTTCATCTGTATTGTGGCAAACACAGGACCTGAGAAATGTCATCAACCATTGGCAAAAAGAATCGCAAGCTTTCCCACAATTCCACAAATAGGGATTAAACTTACTACGACTGTGTGAGAAGCAACACTGAGTTCCAATTTGTATCAACGATTAATAATAAGAGAAAGCTCCTACACCAAATCCTCAGAGGAAAAAAGTACAAATTAGTATGGAGTAGGGCTGTATTTAATACAACAATATACTTTGTTTATAAATATACCTCTTTGTTGACCATGATGCAACATTCTGCCAGTCGTAACCAAAGTCGAGGATTTGTTTTAAACACTTGTACTGCCTCTACCAAACAGTCGAATGCTGCTGAGGCCTTCCCACAATGCAACAGTTGGATTCCCATATTGTAGAGTAATTCATGATGACGACTCATTCCTATTGAATTTAGTGGTTTCCCTGATAGATTCTTATCTGAAATACAACTTGTTCCTTACTTATCTAAAATACAACTTGTTCCTTACTTATCTGAAATACAACTTGTTCCTTATTCATCTGAAATACAACTTGTTACTTACTTACATTTTTATACTAAAATAAATAATACTGTCTTCAATTAAGTAAAATCAATCACAACATTACAAAGTCAAATACCAAACTTCAATGCTCTAAATATAGATTGTGTATCAGATTATTTCTATTTAACAAAATAGTGTAAATTAAGAATCAAACATCATAGCTACACAAGTGTATTAAATCTATATATTAATATCAAATTGATCTTGAAATTATTTCCTGAAGAAATATCACTTCTTATCTACATACTGTGTTCAGCTCCTCGCTTGATATCTCGTAATGCATTTTCATTTTCCTGAAGAGCTTTACGAAAGTGGAAAGCTCCTAGATGGTGTTTGCGTAAGTGAAAGTGAACACAGCCAAGATTGTTATTGTACATCACAGGTAGACACTCTCCTGACTCGGTGAACACTTGTGAGGAAGGCGCCGAGCCCAACATCTTCATGGCTTTCCTGTAATTCCCTCGTAAATATTCAAAATTGCTCTTTAGGTAGATCACTGATGTATTCTGAAAAGGTACAAGAAAAATACATTGTAGTGCAAAACAAGAGGTATGAAGTCAAAGCTACAACTGGGATATGAGATGATTATCTGTATAATAATTTTCATCAAGACTTTGAACTTGAAATTCAAATCCTAAATCCAATAGGTATTCCCACTTCAAAATACAATATTCTATCAAATGTGAGAAACTGTCTGACCTGCTTGAAAGACCACCTTTATTTAACAATCACCCACCTTAAGCAACCATCTTTCTCTCTTCCTTTTTCTTACATTTTATACAAAATCAACCTGTATTAAGAGGTCACCTGTATTAAGATGTCACCTGCATTAAGAGGTCACCTGTATTAAGAGGTCACGAGTATTAAGTGACCACTGTTCTGCCTTCCCATTTTGTGGTTGTTTACAACAGGTTTGACTACATTTATAATAGGGTGTCCTTTAATCAACCACTTCTATCCTGTTCCTTATCATTACTGTCTATACAACCTGTATAAAGAGGCCACTTGCCCTATGTGACCACTTTTCTGCCTTCTCTTTGGGTGGTTGCTTAAAATGGTTGGGCTGTACTTTAGCAAAAGTTTAACCAAAATAGCAAACAAAATCATGCTAACATGTGAGAATGTAGAAAATGATAAACTAAATTATCGATATTAAACACTTTTATAAATGTGAACGAATAGGGTGTATGGGCTGCTAGGGATAGGTTAAGAGTAAAAGTAAACTTTACCATAGACTGACTGTTCATCAAGGACTTAATTTCCCTTTTACAGGACTTCATGGACTTCATCATCATGAGACAGCGGGTCTTCCACTAGAAGTATAACAAAGAGTCAGTACAAACTTTGAAACACTCTTCTACGAACAAAACTGCCTTCTCAGGAGATTACTGGAAACAAATGTTTTAACTATCACACATCAAAAGGTGATTTTCTTGGAATTATACTTATTTTAGATTATATCAAATAGTTAAGGTATCTAAATTTTTTAATTGAATTTCATGTTTATGTGAATTAATATATTTACATACAGACAACGTTTTCCCTAAATACAATTCATACAGTGACTTCATGCACTTTCTGATTTCTTTCACACTGACCTATAGCACTGTATATGCTATTTTATCAATATACTTTAAATAGGCTGTTCCATATGCTGAGTTATCTTTTCTTGAGATTAGAATTTCTACCGTATATACTCGCATATAAGTCGACCTGCGTATAAGTCGGGAGGTACGTTTTGGAGCTCAAATTCTGGGATTTGCCGTTGACCCGCATATAAGTCGGTTGGAATTTTTGAGTGAACAAAGCCTGTACATGTTAACCGACATTCATTCATAGAAATGTATACAAATGTTTGGGAGAATTTTTCCGCTCTGATGATCGTGCGTAATCACACTACGGGAATTTAATTGACATATTCAATAGAGGGGCATATAAAACGTGACATATAAAAGATGTATTTATTTAAGATAAAACGATCTACCTGATGTTACTTCATAGCTTAAATGACTACTTTTCGAATAATTTGGTGGCCATGAAAACGGCTGTTTTTTGTGGCCGTGAAAACGATTGTGGCTTCATTGCTTGTTTATTAAGTAATTAATTCATTAACGCAGTGAAACCCTACTATGAATCGGTGAATGATAACCGACAAAGACTCTTTTACCACACCGACAAACCTACCAGTATCATTAACATACTTCTAGTGTCGGACCGTTATTTAATCAATGGCCATCACGTCACGGCTCACTAAACCTGTAGACGCACTGTAGCGGATTTGTTTTACCTTTTGTGATGGATATTTCAACAACAAATAAGCGATATATTACGACTTTTTAGTACAGAATCTGTTGGTCACAAAATATACATTTTATTGTCATAGAATCGTATTTTAAAGTAGTATGGACCGAGAATTTCACCTACGTTATGTATCATACATGTCTAATGTCTTCATTATCTGATAATAAACGGGAAAGTTTGGCTTCATTCCAAGGTCGGATTTTTTTCTCTCCGTCAGTATCTCGCATATAAGTCGGTAGTGCTTTTCGACCATGATTTTTTACTCCCAAAAAACCGACTAATATGCGAGTATATACGGTACTCCAATCAATATGGACATCCGTGATAATCCAGTGAGACAAGGTTTGTAACAGAAATAATGTCGAAATGAAATCTGTACGTTACTGTATGCATCTGCCACACACTAATCAACTAAATACACATTCTTCTTGATGGGGTTTTTTTTTTGACATTCAAGACTTAAACTTCATTCAAATTTATAAGAAAAAAGTTACTGAGACAAACACATCAGTGCTCATACCAGACTGACTTTGGGTTTCCACACTTCATCTTGCTCCTCCTTGTTTTCCTTTTCTGCTTTTTCGCCGGAAGCTTTGTTTCCATTAAACACTGCCTTCTCTGCATAATTCAGCATTCCTAACGCTTTTTCTGGCTGTTAAGAGACGACAGTAACCATGGTAATTGTCAGTATGTGAGGAGTTTATACACGGCATTTTGTAATCAGTAATTATCCTATTACATATATAATTATATTTGTTAAACATGAAAAGGGGGAATTTTTCATGTTCTTTTTTCAAATTTTGGCGAATCTTATACTGAAACAACACATGAATCATTTGTAGTTTCTGATAGGCCTTCTAATAAGAACCAAAGTAAAAACTAATAATAAACAAAATTTTCGATGTACCTTTGACCTATAATGCCCCTCAGACTTATAATGTACCTTTGTCTTCAAATGTATGTACCTTTGACTTATACAACTCTTTAGTTTGCGGTATATTATACACTTTCATGGACTTACTTGATATGTACAAAGGTACAGCTCCACTAATAAAGAAATCACCTTTCTAGCAAGTGCTTCTTCTAAAACAGACATCATGAAATACTTAAAATTATAAAACTTTCAAAAATAGAGAAATCAATGCCATTAATGTAAAAGACACTGGTGTTAAGTCAAAGTCATAAAAACAACAATGTACCATGGTGGGCAGTCATGATCTGCTGAAACCATTAATAACAATACTGGGTATACTTGATGTCAACATGGCTAGGGCAAGTTGAACCAATGAATAACAATACTGGCTAGGGCAATTTGAATCCATGAATAACAATATGGGTATACTTGATGTAAATGTGGCTAGGGCAAATTGAAGCCAAGAATAACAATACTGGCTGGGGTAATTTAAATCCATGAATAACAATATGGGGTATACTTGATGTAAATGTGGCTAGGGCAAATTGAAGCCATGAATAACAATACTGGCTGAGGCAAGTTGATCCATGAATAACAATACTGGCTAGAACAATTTGAATCCATGAATAACAATATGGGGTATACTTGATGTAAATGTGGCTAGGGCAAATTGAAGCCATGAATAACAATACTGGCTGAGGCAAGTTGATCCATGAATAACAATACTGGCTAGGACAATTTGAATCCATGAATAACAATATGGGTATACATGTACTTGATGTAAATGTGGCTAGGGCAAGTTGAATCCATGAATAACAATACTGGCTAGGGCGAGTTGAATCCATTAAAAACAATATGAGGTATACTTGATATGAACATGGCTACCTCAAGTTGAAACCATGAATAACAGTATTGGATATAAGTGAATATGACTAGGACACGTTGAACCCATTATCTGCCATTTATAAGCCTAACTTGTACAACACTTGTCCATATCTGTCTTAGCAGCCAGAGTTGGTGTCAAAGTAAGTAATTATATAAACATATAAACTACCCATATTGATGCAGTTTTCTCTCTCTTTTTCAAGGGTATACCTCCATCTACCGAAAATAAATGGATTCATTCTTTAAACAAAAAAGTGTGCAAACAGGAACAATGTCAGGCATTTGACTAACGATGAATTCTGTTACTCACCTAGAGGCTCTATATATTGAAAGAGTTTATCCAGTATACCAAGCGCCGCTTTGTACTGCCTCAGGTGGTAGAAGATGACTGCCTGGTTATAGTATATAACACTGTGATCCACATCCTCTAGACTCTCACTATTCTCTATGTTAACATGGGCCTAGCGAAGAAAATGTTAATGTTAACATGGGCCTAGTGAAGAAAATGTAAATGTTAACACAGACCTATTGAAGAAAATGTTTAAGTTAAACAGTGTCTAGTCAAAAAAACATCAATAATAAAATGGGCTTAGTGAAGAAAATGCTTATGTTAAAATCATTTTACCGGGTAGTCATGAAAATGTTAATGTTAACACAGACCTAGTGAAGGAAATGCTTAAGTTAACATGAGTTTAGTCATAAAAATGTTAATGTTAACACAGACCTAGTGAAGGAAATGCTTAAGTTAACATGAGTTTAGTCATAAAAATGTTAATGTTAACACAGACCTAGTGAAGGAAATGCTTATGTTAACATGAGTTTAGTCATAAAAATGTTAATGTTAACACAGACCTAGTGAAGGAAATGCTTATGTTAACATGAGTTTAGTCATGAAAATGTTAATGTTAACACAGACCTAGTGAAGGAAATGCTTATGTTAACATGAGTTTAGTCATGAAAATGTTAATGTTAACACAGACCTAGTGAAGGAAATGCTTATGTTAACATGAGTTTAGTCATAAAAATGTTAATGTTAACACAGACCTAGTGAAGGAAATGCTTATGTTAACATGAGTTTAGTCATAAAAATGATAATGTTAACACAGACCTAGTGAAGGAAATGCTTATGTTAACATGAGTTTAGTCATGAAAATTTAATGTTAACACAGACCTAGTGAAGAAAATGCTTAATTAACATGGGCCTATTCTAGAAAGAAAATGCTGTTAAAACAGCCTTCTCAAGAAAACATCAATGTTAACATGGGTTTGGTCAAGAAAGTTTTTATCTTAGTATGTCTCCTGTCAAGTAAATTCTTATGTTAACATGGGCATCATCAAGAAATTGTTTATGTTAATGTGGGCTGGTCAAGAAAATGTTTATGTTTTCATGAGCCTAGTGAAAAAAATGCTTGTTAATATGGGTCGAGTCAGGAACATTTCTGTTAACATGGGCCTAGTCAAAAAAAAATTTACCTTAACATGGCATTGTTCACATACCGGGTATGTATTAGTTATATGGATTTTGCTTTCTGTTTAATGCCACACAAGGATTTCACCTACACATGAGTAGGTGGTGAGAACCAGTTATAAGGGGTGAAGGACACCGTCCATTAGGTCTCACACATGATTAACAAAATGTGTTGCAAATTTTTGCAGTCTTTCTTCATGTCACATTTTGGAAAATTCGTCACATTGTAGAACAAAACATCGTAAATTGTGACAAAAGTGATGAGCAGCATGAGCCCTGATCCATGTAGTAGCCATTGATCTTACGCACGTAGACTGACAGATATTCTGTCATGTCCTGACAGGATGAATAATAACTGTATGATATGGTATCAAGACAGGGAAGAAAGCATACAGCTCAGTTTTTAACATGTAAGTTATCTGCATTGCCTTCCTGAATTCAACCTTAGCCTGGAGGTGATCCTGTCCAACTCCAACAGGAGTCTGATTCCCATCACCATAGAAACAGAGTATAAACTTTAGCCTTATTATCTTACATGGCTTGGAAAAAAATAAGTGTTTCTTGAAAAAGTTTGGGTCAGTAGGTCTGACTTTTTTTAACTTGAAATGTAGAAACTCCATACTTTAATACTGAAAGTGAAACTGGCAACATCCTGTAAATGGGTGCATATTTTCGCACTTTATCTCATAATTTATGAAGGAACACTTTGTCCAGAAGTCTGATTGTTCCAACCAAGACAATGTGTTGATCTTGATAGGCATCAAAATCAACACATCATCTTGATCATACTTGTCAGACTTTTGGCACAGCAGCCATATTTGCTGAATACACACTCAGTCAGGTTATATGAAACACAACTATTTCTTTAGGCCTTACCTGATATCAGCTCACTATAAGTTAAGCCAAAAGAAATTTATGATTCTTTACTTAATAACGATCTCACCATTTCACAGATTTTGGCAAGACTAGCTCTGAACTCATCTGTAGTAAGGAAGCCGCTCTGATAAAACTCAGCTACTGCCTTGTTATGGATGACCTTGGGGTCAGATCCTCGCTGGGCTATCAGTTTATGTATTGTGTTGCAACAAGATCCATACTGTTTCTTCTCGAAATCCTTTAGAAGTATACATTATGATTATTTCATGTGACTTACTCATACATGTACATTGAATTTTGATGTATTTGTTGAACACTATCATACTATGCCTGAGGTGGCAGGTATTTAAAGTAAGTGTATAAAAGTCATGGACGAAGTCACAAGAACAAAAGTATTATATATGTCAATATATATATTTACAGTTTCAATAATCAAGTACCAATATGATATAAAATATACATGAGTATTTTCAAATAACCCACTAAAAATTAAATTCGAAGGCAAAAAAAAAAGCCGATATGGACAAAAACAATTTATCATAGTGTTTGTGACAAAATGTACCTCCATCCACGTGTTGATGTTATCAGATCCATAAAACTGAAATTTAATTACATTTATACTGAATCTGATTGGTTTTTTTCCAGTAACTTGCTGGTATACAACAATTATTTCTTACCTGTAGGGTGCTAGCTGCTAGCTGTTTCTGTGACTCTGTGACAGGAAGGATGGGAGGTGGGCTGTCCATCCCCGAGGACTCACTAGCTGGATCTGATTTATTCTCAGACATTGTCAAACTGAAATTTCAACAAGTTTCATATACAGTGCTGCTTCATTAATCTGCGCACATTTGTTTCTAAACCAATTTATATTTAAAGTATAATCAGAGGTACACTGTATATGCATATTTACAAAATGTATATATAGATAGTTTTCGAATGCATGAAATTTAATCGGAATTGTTCCACTTTTCCACCATTTTGGAGGTGAAGCTGGAGTTTTTGCCATCTCAAAATTTGCACAAACCGACTTCCTTAAAAGTGCTATTTGTGCACAAACTTTACTGTACATGTAGAATACATACTCAAGACACATGTATCTGTGTAGTGGTTAATTTCTATTGAAACGGTTTGGCTCATACTTCACCACTGTTTCTATTTTAGGGTTCATATTTTGTGTGGGAAAACTTTGCCAATAGAAACAGGGTCATTCAAAAAATGGAGTGAGAGGCACAAATCACTCACCCTTTTGGTTTATCAAATCCCTAACTATTCATATGAATCTATTTAATTAGCCGAAAAGGTACATGTAAGTGACTTGTACCTGTCACTCCATTTTTTGGATGCAATGACCCAGTTTCTATCGCCAAAGTTTTCCCACACAAAAAATGAACGGTGAAATAGAAACGGTGGTGAAGTAAGATCCGAACCATTTCAATATAAATTATGTAGTGGTATGCCCCCTACGTCACTGACCCTAAAGATATGTAAAAGGGGTAGCATATCAATAGAGTCAGTGATGTAGAGTGGCATACCACTACACAGACACCTGTGACTCAAGTCACAGTTACAAATGACATAGTTACGACTGCAACGGAAAAGCTATTTTGTCCGACGGGACAAAATAGCTCTTCCGTTGCAGTCGTAACTTCACCTATATGTTCATGTTTTCTATATATGATCATTCATGTAACTGTATTAACTTGCTTCTTATGTTTATAGTCTGTATGTCATGTATGCCCTTCCGGGCCCAATTTTTGACAATAAAGTGTATTGTATTGTATTGTATCGTAACTAACATCCCAGTAGCCGAGTCCTTAACCCGCTACACACACCTAATTACACAACACCCTTCTCCCCTTAAATTTTTTGGAGGAAGGCAGATCCCCTCCTGGTGTCTCTGAGAGGCGTCGGGATCATTCGTACTGATACGATTTCGTACTGGGATTTTTCGTACCACTCGTACGAAATATTGGGTTCTTTCATACTGATTAGTGAGATCATTCGTACTGGTATATATCATTAAGTGTAATTACGTATATCGTTCGTACTGGTATATATCATTATGTGTAATTATGTATGTTAAGCTATGAGTTGACATTATTGTTAAGAAAAAACAGATTGAATTATAGCATTTTGATTACACAAAATATAACATTAAAAATAAATATATTTATAATAAATATTATCATATCTAATAATTATTAATATTAGATCCCGAAACGTCGTATTTAAATACCGAAACATCGCATATTACTAGGTCCCGAAATCTCGTATACATCAAGGATGTATAGTTTAAGAAACTATACTTCCTTGTATATATGTAGGTCCCGTGATGTCGTGTTTCCGAAACGTCATGTTTTCTAAGTGTTTTGATAACTGTTTGTTTTGTTATTCTTTGCTTTTGACAAGCACTAGTTCATAGTAAGACTTAGACCATTGCTCGTGGGGGAAATCAGTGAATTATAAAAGACGAGAAATACTGTTTATGATTTAATTTGTTCATTAGGCTTATAACTTGATTATTACATACAACAACAAACATGAAATGATAATATTAAGCACAAGTTTCAAACATAAAATCACTAAAAGAATAATAAGCATAATATTTTCAAATTACATGAATGTTAAAAGTCGACACTAAACAATATACTCACACAACATAAGAACTTTATAAGCACTACACACTAGTAACGCTAACGCTAGATAACTACTGTCCAATCTCATCTAATGATACATTGAACACTGTCCAAGCTCATCTACAGATGCAATTCAAGGACGAGTAATATATACCCGGTACGAAAATCAGCACAGTACTTCATACGCAACATTTGTGATTGTAACAGAGAAAACATATAATAAACTCAGCTTGACACCAACAAACTTATATTGTTTATAAGTCCTTGATTATATGTTATATGTATATTTTTTACGAATCAACACGCATCAAATGTAGTTTTAACATCCGTACGAATAATCCCGGTAGTAGTACGAAAGATCCCGTACGAAAAATCCCAGTACGAAAACGTATCAGTACGAACTATCCCGGAACTCTCTGAGACCTGCTCGGGCACACCTTACCTAAGGGAAGAGGTCACCAAACGCTTCCCGCCCCCATTGTACACCTCTTCGCCTGTGAAGGGATTCGATGAACAATGAAAAAGGGACGCCTGGTCTGAATTCGGAGAACCCAGGATTTACAGTCCTGCGCGCTACCGAGTGAACTAGAGAGACGTCCCAGTAGCCGAGTCTTTAACCCACTATACTAGTACTAGATCTACAATGTATCTGAATTTTCTGATACACCGTATTTACTTCAATATAAATATTCAAGTTTATTCCAAGAATCATGCTCCGAATTTCCTATAAATATTCTCGAATTACTGTTTTATCTAACAAATGTTACTTTCATATAAATCATAATAACACTGATTAATATAACTTACGGAGTTCAATTTTACTTCGGCAAGCGCAAGGGGGCAGCCATATTGAATGAAAAATATAGACATGTCAATTCACAATCATTTCGTTCCATAATTAAAGTAAATGCTAAGACACAATGACGAAGGCCGAAGCAGTAGTATTTTTAAAAAGTTGTTAATTTCATATTTTATATATCTGCTATGTTAGGCATCGTCCAATTGACAATGAGGGGGAGAGGTTTTTTTATCACGGTCAGATTATTTTTCCCTCAACCCAAGGACTTGTAAACAATGTTTATAAGTCCTTTCTCAACCTAATGGGGCGTGGGAATATTTTTCAGTAGAGACAGAGCTAGAATATTTTTTTTTTCACCGATAAAATTTTGTTATCAAATGATACAAATATGATAATAAACACCACCATTTTGGACAAAATTCTCCTTTATTCACTACTTTATAATCTAATATGTATATAGCAGTATCCTGCCTGTGTATCCATGTGCAGGGAATGGTCCATACTTTGGACATAGTCAAACCCGTACCAGCTGTGATATAGGCTACGCCTATACGCATACTGATACCATACACTTTGAAATTTCGAGTCACTGACGAAATAAAATTAGGGTGAGATGTTCAGGAGCGGGGGAGGACAGGAGTGGAGGTTCTAGGGGTGCGAGTGAGAGAGGGCTACCCCCTGTCCGCCTCTCATGAATATCTGGTACATACATTACAATACTCAAAGGAAAAGATAAAAGCCTCTGGCTCAGTAGTATGACAGAAGTCATAACGGAATACGCTGTTAATAATGTAATAATATTAAAAAAAAAAAAAAAAAAAAAACGCACATGAAAACAGTAGATGTAAATTGAGGGGGTCTCGCTCTCCGAACCTCTCCGTAGTCCAGAGTGCTCCGGAGAGCAATAGCAGGTAAAGCTCTCAGAGGTCCTCCGGATTGCCTTGGAGTGCAACGCAGAGCGATAGGGGGTAAAGCTCTCCGAGTTCCTCCGGACTGCCTTGGAGTGCTACTCAGAGCGATAAGGATAAAGCTCTCCCGAGTCCTCCGAACTGCCTTGGAGTGCTACGCAGAGCGATAGGGGGTAAAGTTCTCCGAGTTCCTCCGGACTGCCTTGGAGTGGTACTCAGAGCGAAAAGGGTAAAGCTCTCCGATTCCTTTGGAGTGCTACGCAGAGCGATAGGGGGTAAAGCTCTCCGAGTTCCTGCAGACTACCTTGGAGTGCTACGCAGAGCGATAGGGGGTAAAGCTCTCCGAGTTCCTCCGGACTGCCTTGGGATGCTACCCAGAGCGATAGGGGGTAAAGCTCTCCGAGTTCCTCCGGACTGCCTTGGAGTGCTACTCGGAGCGATAGGGGTAAAGCTCTCCTAGGTTCTCCAAAACTCTGCGAGGTCCTCCACTGACTGTATTGATAGATGAGCGGGATGTAATTTAACCATGATCCAGCGCCATAAACTGAGAATATGCTTAAGTCAAAAATTCATATTCTTCTGTTCATCAATGAATTAATAACTGGGATTTGGATTTTATTTAGTTTTATTCTACTGATAAATAGAAGTAAACCATTCTGCATTAAAATTTATTCGAACGTTTGATAATGGAATAACTTAAAATGAAATTTTTGACTTAAGTATATTCTCAGTTTATGGCGCCGGACCCAGATCTACATATTCTTAACTTATTTGACAATACAAATGTGCTATTAATGATTGATGTGAGACAATCAAAAAATAAAAAAGAAAGAAAGAAAGAAAGGCGGGGTTAACCAGGTAAAAAACGTGAAAGTCATTTAGCTATATTCTTTCATTTCTCTACTGATGCATGACAGATAGTGAGAGTATTACTTGTAGGAGTTTAAACATGCAGATTTCTTTCCAATTAAACCTACATAATAAAATAAAAAAATAAAAAATATGTAGGTTGATATTATTGTTTACATCACCGTAATATACACTACATATCGGAAAAAAATCCATTAACATTAAACGTTGCAAAATGTAAATATAACTGTACTGTCCAACAACTGATAAAACGTTCTTTACCGACTTTTCCTTGAAACCTTACTTTGAAAAGATTTCATTTGAGAAAGTCTTCATAATAATAGATTTTAAATGTACTGATTCTTAACGCAATTAGGTGTAAAGTCGTTCAGGCATAAATAAATTAAGTCATTGTACATATTCTGCATTCCTTGCAGACTCGTTGCACCTTTCAAGCACATTGCACTTTATTTACACTTTCGAACACATTTCCTCACATTTTCAAAATGATTGTAGTAAATAATCTCTAAAAAGCATTGTTCTTTCTGTGCACATTAAATGCACATTTCATGCAAAACGAGATAAACAATTAGCCTATAGACTGCAGACTCGTTGCACCTTTCAAGCACATTGCAATTTATGTACACATTTGAAGCACATTTCATGCACAAAACTGTTATAGAAAATATCCTTTCACACATATTACTCTTTCTGTTCACATTTGAAGAAGCACATTCCTGCACAACGACACAAAACAATTATAGAACATAATCTCTAAAACGCATTATACTTTCTGTACACATTTCATACAAAACGAGATAAAACAATTAGCTCATAGAAAGTAAGCAGTTTGAATATGTATCATTGCTGATTTATTGAAAATTGAAATATCGGTAACTGTGTGTATGGTATGAGCAAGCTTTACCCGACAAATAGAATTCACCGTCATCGGAATGAGAATTAGATTTAGTGTGACCAGAGCTTTTATTTTGTTAACTTGTGAACTTTACCTTGGACTTGACCTTGAATTAAGAAAACACTGAAAATACATGCTTTTCCTGACAATGCCCCGCCGGCGAGCTATGGTGTCATCGACAAGTCTTGTTATATTATGTCCCCATCATCCTAGTTACCCCCCCCCCCTTTTACCCTAGTAATGACTTTCCCCACACATACTCCTGACATATTCACCTCGTAGTTTGAAGGAACAATTTTTTTCGTGCAGCAAAGTCCTTGAGTGACACTTTACGATCGGCGTCATACGCTCAGAATTACACTAATGTCCTCATCCTTGTGGGCGCTTTAGTCCTGTGCAGGATTTGTCATAAGTGGTGTTGATGTATTAACACTGAATTTAAGTCGAACATGAAACCATCACTTTTGTCGCAAAAACGTACGCAGGTGAGAAACGAGCTAAATCGATGCAGGATGATTTAGATATATGAAATAACAGAGCTGCTAAATGCTGCAAATGTGTATAACGTTTACGTTGAACATTATCTTACGTTTAAAATGTTTAATCCAAAGTCATATTTCAAGGTTGTTTAGAGAAGGACCCATGCCATTACTGTTAAGAATACACCACCTATTTTGATGTTCTACCGTCTGTGCGTTCCTCCCTGTGTGTATGATCATCACCCTGGGATACGATAGAGACCAAACCGTTAAGTGTATCTTGATCAAACTTTCTCACATGTCACCCATAAAGAGAGGATGAGTTCTATTTATATTCAAGATCAGGGGTCGAAGGTCAAGGTCATAGATAAATTGAGGTTGCTAAGGGATGCTACGTATACGCTTTACCTGTTATCTCTTAATTGTTATTTTCCGCTTGGTACTTATATTCCACCCGCTAAAAAACTATACACCAACAAGATAATGCGCTTACAATTATCGCACCAATATGCTTTCAGGTCATGGCGCTTGTAAAAAGCTACTGTTAGCGATATAACACACGAGCGTCATGACACTATATCTTCCAAATGCATTCATAAGTAAAAGGGGCTGCGACTTGCCATGAATGCTTTTCACAGTCAGGAAAGGGGAGATGTTGAGGTTGAAGCCCAAGCTATATATGTATCATTTACAAGAATCACTTCATATATATTTCTAGAAAGAAAAAAAAAGACATCTGAATCATTCTTATGACAAAAGTCATCACAGACAAAAAAGCAAACAATAAAGACATAGAAAGACATCACAAAAACCAATTGTAATGCCGTTGAGGCACCAACTTAGGACGGTTAATTGATTAACGCTACATGTAATTACTCAATTGGCATGGTTAACCGGTTTACGGGTCCACCTTCCCACTCAACACAACCAGTGGCGACTTCAAATGGATATGGGGGCGGATCAGATCACAAATCTTTTAGAGTAAAGTTGATTTTGTTTAGTGTAAGGATCTGACTTACAGAATAAAAATGGTTGTATTTTATTAGTGCTTGTGTTCGTCTACATCATTCATTGTAAATAACTACATTTTTGCAAGTAAAGTTTATTCTTTTGTTTCGGTTTTATTACCTCTACTTGGCCAAAGATGTGCAGAATCTATGCGACACCATTCGTCGTTCGTCCGCCCGTCCATTCGTAAACAATTTGTTCATCATTGCTACTCCTCTGAATTTAGATTATGGGCTAGGAGTACATGTATCCTCTAAATGATCTTGTGCATGTGTAATTTTGAACATGAGTCCAGCCGTCGGGAGTAGTGTGGTCTTGAAATCTTGTTATGGCTTCTCTTCTATATTTAGATGTTTATTGTTGTATATTCTAATATAACTTGATTTCTTTCTCTACTAAGTCAAAAGAATTCATCTGAGTGAATTATTTCAAAACAAACCATCGTTCAATAACCTTCGCCTATCCGTTTTATGAAAATTGATAAACCGGTAGTAAACAAGGCTCCGTTTCGTCGTAGTGCAGTAAAATGAAGATGGTGGTAGGCAGGGGGTGCGGGATTGTAACCCCTTTGGTCGGAAATTTTTTGTCTAACAAAGGTCATTTTCGTTAGGTTCAGGGTTTAACCCAAACCCCACTCTTTCCTGGATGAAAAGCACTCATGGCATGTAGCAAACCGTTATTCAAACATTTCTATATTCGCATGGTATAGAGGTTTCGGTTCTGTCAACTAAAAGTAATGGGAGTGGATTTGCGATATTAATAGAAGATCAGATCTGACTCGGCTGTATGACAGTATCCACCACATACATTACAACAAGAATAACAAGGTATGGACAAAACATGATTAACATTACAAGGGGCCAGGTAGCGCAGTCGCCGGTAACGCGCTCACTCCTCACCAATGCGACCCGGATTCGATGGACATACAGGGAACACTTCAAAATCTAAAGATTTGAAATATTGACCTATCATAACTGAATCAACTTACATATTATTTAATCTAATCTAACAAAAATGTAAATAAACATTGACTCGTTGTCATATGACCTGATACATGATATCATGAATCTCTAAATCAGACGTAATTTCAGCATTTCTTACTAAATAGTCAGGATGCAGACAGCTAGATACGAACGTTTCGATTATAATACAGATGCATTTGCGCCACAAGTCTTCGCAGGTAAACTATAATTCTATTCGGATATTAGTACACCCCCCTTTTTTCTATTTTTCTCGCTTACTCTAAATCACGTGATTTGGTTTGGGTCACATGTTAAAACAAAATGGCAGATGACAAGGAAGATGAGAGGGCTCCTCTCCTAGGGAACCCTACGGGGTATGGCCCCCCGCCGCAGTATTCATCAAGTGGTAGGTGTCGATGAATTAGTTGATTTTATTGATAGATAATTTTTATCTTTTTTTAGTTTCAATTCAGGTTTTGAAATAAATTATTTGAAGTTCTGTAGCGTACCACTACAGTCAGTTGACAGTAGCAAAATATCATAATATGGTTCCCTGGTCTACAGCCAGGTAAATATTTCAAATTTTAAATAGACGTAATACATGTCCCTGATACAAAGGGAATGAATTAAAAACCCTAAAATTTGGGGGGGGGGGGGTTTGTTTTTGGGGTTTTTTTTTTTTTTCGTTTTAGTTGCTATACTTGCAACTAACACTTTGGGGGTGTTTTCATTGAAAAGAGGAAGTTCCAACTATGAAATGAATGAATGAATGAAGTGTACTAACTACAATCTACACTCAGACAGTGGTACTTACCTAAATTTCCGTCTAACTGTATAGAAACTTCTGTGTTAATGAGAGGAAAGCTTAAGCTCTTTTGTCAATTAATTTATGTCCAAAAGAAGGGCAATATTGTGTCAAAACAATATTCTGTTTATAAATACCACAAAAATATTGGTTTTTAAATAAAAGAAAGTTTGGCGGGATGGGTTCGGAAAAACCTTCAAAATAAAAATATTGCTTGTCATATCATTATTATCAGGGAAGTATAGTTTAAACTATACATCCTTGTTATTATAATTATTAGATTGCTGTTTCATTAAGGGAAGTATGTCCTTTAAAACAAAATGACAAAATATAATTTACAGTGATCTGATTAAAGTTTTCTGTTTTATCCTTATACAAGACAATATCCCATGTTTCATACCAACAAAATATCTCGACTACATGCATATTAATTGGATGAAGTAGAATAAAATTTTGTGTAAGCAACTCAGTGACATTGTCATATTAAAGAGCATGTCATAATGTTCACTAGTTGCCAGATGATCGGCATTAGAAAAGACTGTATGTTGTTTTCTAGTGACACACTAGAGGTAAAGTAATATTGCCAGCCTTTTGCTTAATGTTCACCTGTAATTTACATATATGATTTTTGTTCCATTTTATGCTGTAATCTTGTCTGCAACTTGCTGCTACTGTCAGTAAACACATGTGCAGTGTGTATCTGTTGTTTATGGTTAACTGAATTCTTTGAAAATAGACTTGGCAACAGATATTAGTTATTAAAGTTGTGACAGAAATATATATACATAAAATTATTTCTATATGATCCTGGTGTTTACATCTATGCTCACTCGTTTGCTGTACAGTTTCTTTAAATAAATGTTTACTTGAATTTAAACACTAAATGCAATAATAAAAACACAGTCTTTTACTCTAAAATAGTGTTTTTAATGAAACTCAAAGAGATGTCAGTACTTTGAAGTGCAATGTACATGTAGTCTTGACTGAGTGACTATTCTTGGAGCAGGACATCACACAGAAATATTTACCAATTACATCATTGCATACAGCAATATTACTGAGAACCAACAGTTTCAAAATGGTCTAATAATTGACATTTATTGTTAAGAAAGTACTTAGTTTTGTTCAAAGTTCTGAAGAGAACATTAGGGAAGGAAAATGCCTCCTTCCACAGAAGTGCAGAGTATGTCATAGGTACTAATTGATGTTTAACAATTAGCCAGTAAAGCCATTGACAGGGCATGCTTTAGGGAGAGGGGATTTAAAAACAGACAAATTACGGATTAGGTGATGATTAACTTGCATTATGGGAATCAATGCAACTTTTGTGTCTAATTCATGTACATGTACAAACATTCCCTTTAATCATTACGTATCATACCATAAAGACACCTTTAAAAGATCATAGTTTTATACTTATTTTTATTTTCTGTTATAATCATGAAAGTCTCAGATATGGTTCAAATGAAAATCATAATCAGCATTTCAAAATTATTGTAAAGAGAAAACAGAATACATCTGACAAAGCTGTATGACACAAATCACCAAGGACATGCAAACAAAATATGATAGTGTTATAGTACAATTCTGACATTTACCTGCTTTTTGCAAGTAATTGTTAGACAGCTTTCTAAAATAAATTGTTTCATATTTAATTCAATATGTGTGGGGATGGATATTGATTTCTAGAGCCCTCTGCTGTATGTCATAATAGTTTCTGTCCATTGTGGTAGCCAAGTCTTCATGTGATGTCACACAAGGGGCAGATAATTCATAAACTACACATTATTGACCGCTGTTTTCATAGGGCTTCTAAAGTACTTGCAAGTGAAAATTTTATATTATCTATGGTACATTTTATATTATCTATGGCACATTTTATCTATGGCACATTTTATATTATCTTTGGCACATTTTATATTATCTTTGGCACATTTTATATTATCTTTGGCACATTTTATATTATCTATGACACATTTTAATCTTAAGGCATAATAAAATCATTTAGATTATCGGTAGTATTTTAAAATTAATAATACTTAGGATTGTATTTCACCTTTAATCTTAACACTTTATAAATCTGGTGGAGAAATTCTGTATCTTACTCTCTCTAACAAAAAATAAAGGACAACCACACGCAGCAACTGGCCAAATTCAAGATGAGTTACCTCCCCCTTATACTCCAACTGCACAAGGATCGATTCCAATGGTCAACTGTAAAGTGTGCCAGGCCATGATCAACATTGAGGGAAAGCAAAGTCAGCATGTTGTAAAGTGTTTGATCTGCAAGGAGGCCAC
Organism: Pteria penguin; assembly: GCA_035048485.1. Taxonomy (NCBI): domain Eukaryota; kingdom Metazoa; phylum Mollusca; class Bivalvia; order Pterioida; family Pteriidae; genus Pteria; species Pteria penguin. The sequence continues at coordinate 1,744,302 of CM068582.1, read as the reverse complement.
AGTAAGTAAAATTCTGTAAACAATAATTATAATGCACATTGTATGTGTGCTCATTTTACTAGATTCAAAGAATGCTTTAGCAGAGTTACGGCTTGTGATCGTTTTGGGTTCATGACTGAAGAAATGTTTTTAAACGCATGATTAATGACATTCTGAGTCGCAGGTTGCTCTAATTTGTGAATGTTTCAAGGTTTTGTGCTAAAATTTGATTGCCCTAAATTTAATATAAATGTAAGACTGGGTCTGGCACCATAAACTGAGAATATACTTTTAAAAGTGGATTATTTCTTTTTAATTTATTCCATTATCAAACGTTCAAAAAGATTGTCATGCAGAATGATTTAATTATATTAACTGATAATTAATAAAATAAATTATAATTAAAATGATAATTAAATGAATTGAATTGAATAGAGTATTTATCAATAAAATAAAACTCAATAAAATCCAAATCCCAGTAATGAATTCATTGTTGAACAGATGAATCTGAAATTATGACTGAAGTATATATTCTCAGTTTAGGGCACCGGACCCTGATGTACAATCTAATTTGAAGGTGTGTCCAGCTTATGGTGATTTAAATAAATAATTATGATGATTTTATGATAAATTTGCATGTGATGTACATGTCTGTATGTTTTCAAAAATTTTGTCTTCATAGCCAATCAAAGCTGCTCCACCAGGGAAACGATATGTACGATGTCCATGCAATTGTTTATTGATTTGCCGCAGCGAGGCTACCAGAATTGCATGTCCAAGGGCCAATTGGTAAGACTAAAATTTATAACATTCTAAAAGTCAAATAATACTATCTAAGTCAAAGATAGGGGTCAAAAGAAAAAATTAATCTTCCAGATTTGCTAATATCCAGTATTATTGAAGATTCACAAGTAAAGGCAGAACTATAGATACTGTAAAACTTTCCATCACTGGATGGCTTACATGGCAGAAATAACAAAAAAAACCCAGTTTCATAGATAAAGCACATCAGGGCCGTAGGAAGCATTTAAAAAGTGGGGGAGGGGGGGTGGGGGGCAAATAATTTCGTTTCTTTCCTTACATGATAAAAAAATTGGTCTATGATTAACCAAAAATGTGGGGATATTTACGAAAAAGAAATTTCATGTTTAAACAAATGAATAAACATACCTGGTAGTTGCACAGACAGAGTGATATCAGTACTTATTGAAAAAATACAAATTCAATCAATATTTGATGTATGTTTTTACTATTTCAGTAAGAGAATCATAAACATTGCACCGACAGTCACTCAAGTGATTGCACGATCACCAGGCAGCGAGAGGTTTATCTGCGCACACTGTAATGCACCATTTGTTGTAAGTATGTTTAGTGTAGAATTATCACTTCGAATTATATTTGTAGGTAGCCTATAGGAAAGTACAAATATACCACCAGGGCCTACAGGAATGTAACAATATACCACCAGGGCCTATAGGAATGTAACAATATACCACCAGGGCCTATAGGAATGTAACAATATACCATGGTGTGGTGAATATCGGTTTACGGTACAATTATGCCCACAATGGTGTGACCACATGACAGATCCATTCCTAATAGATAAAGATTTTAGGCACATTAAGATAACAGTGGCTGCCCCAAATTCCAATAAACATATGAATTAACATATGGTGGCATTTTGGTTTCAAAGTTTCAGAGAAGTAGTTTTAACATGTCAAGTCATACCGAAGCAAGTCCAGTTTGCTTATTAATGAGACTGTGGTGGCATCATATACCTTGAAAATTTGTATATTGCTAAAAAGTTGTATTTTCCAGTTTTCAGTATGCTTTACAGCACAAAAAGGATAAAAAACATGTGGCTTACTTAATTATTTACTTGAGATCATGGCTTTCACAGATTTAGGCTAGTATAGAACCAGGGTGTCACAAACCCCAATTTTCAGCCTGGTGATTTTCACCAAAAAATCTTTGCTGGGATCTAAATTCTGTGGTACATTTGTCCCCATGAATGTTTGCCAAATGACATGTGGCTAATATTATCATAAAATGACATCACCTAGCATCCAAATGACATCACACAGAATCACGCCAAATTGACGTTAAGTTATACAACATAGCCCAGAAAATTATAGAATTTTAACCCTTTTTGCCAAAATTAAGGTAGAGCGCAAAATTCATCCAATATGCATTATACTACACTTATGGAATCTTTGTGTCTTGGAAGTGTTGATGTCTAACTTTATGAATGTGTGACTATTTTGTGCAGATTTTGCCAGTGATGACAATTTTTAGGGATTTTAGATGAAATAGTTTGTAAAGGAAAATGTCAAATATCTACATTAATAAATCCATATTTTGGTAGCATGTTCTTAGAAGTATCATTTAAATGAATAAACAATCATTTCTTAACGGTTTTCAAATTTAGGCCATTTTGGGGGTTAATGGACCATGTCGTTTTGTCTTCATGTTTACATAGTAAGACTGATTAGTGAACCAGAAAAGTTTAATTCGATTTTTGATCACAGTTGATTTCTAGCTGAAGCTTCAACTCCCATTGATATAGAAAGTGGTTAAAAAAAAATTACTGAATGGTATTCAAACGCAGGATGTACCAACCATGTGATGAACAAATTATCACTCCATTTTCATCTCGTAACTATCTTTCCATTTATCTAGATCTTATTATCGGTACTCTTGAATAACATGTAAGCTAAATGTGAACTGTTCTGGTTAATTTCAGTTCAATACCTATGGCTCTGTGCAGTTAGCAAGATGTCCTCATTGCAGAAGAGTGTAAGTTTTCTTTAATAATGAAATACTTAGAACACTATGATGTTTATATTTTCAGTCTCTCTTGTCATTTGTTAATTGGCCTTTGCTCAGACTTGATGCTCAATTAAAATGATTATACTATCTTTCAGGTGAAGTTGTTTGTGCACCAGTGTGCAGACTTGATGTCTAATCTTCACACCTATATTGTTTTTCAGATCAAGTTGTTCAGCGGCCTATGTGCGGACTCGATGCTTGATATATGTAATTATGGGATTCGTGTTTCTAGGAAGTGGTGTTGGAGTGACAGTAAGTTACATATCTTTAAGTGAAAGCAAAACACTTGAAGAAAACAAATATTATTCACATTATAGTTTTCTTGGGATTTTGAGGCTTTTGTGACAGCTCAGTGCTGTTAGACTCAAACTGCTGTTTGTTAGTGTAGTGCCAGGGTTTGTTTGTGCAAGTGGGACAGTTTATCAGTCACAAATAAATAATTTCCTATATGTTTTCTTGTTTCCCTGCTTTAAAAATATACGTATAAGAGACTTACAGGTTGAGTGGTATTGCACTAGGTTTTCAAATCTGAGAACTCGGATTCAATTCTGGATGACAGCTTAAATTTTTCTGAGATATTTCTGAGATTTTTCATTTATCACATTCTGCCTTCCTATCTGTTCTGTGGATGAGATAGTGTAAGCTGAGCCCCCATGTCTTACTGTATGTGGATGAGATAGTGTAACCTGAACCCCCATGTCATGCTATATGTGGATGACATTGTGTAACATGAGCCGCCATGTCATACTATATGTGGATGAGATAGTGTAATCTGAGCTGCCATGTTGTGCTAAATGTGAATGAGATACTCAGATTGTGTAAACTGAGTCACCATGTCGTGCTATATGTGGATGAGATTGTGTAAACTGAGCCATCATATCATGTATATGTGGATGAGATAGTGTAAACTCAGCCACTATGTCATGTATATGTGGATGAGATAGTGTAAACTGAGCTCCCATTTCATGCTTTATGTGGATGTAGATAGTGTAACCTGAGCCACCATGTCATGCTATATGTGGATGAGATAGTGTAACCTGAGCCCCCATGTCGTGCTATATGTGGATGAGATAGTTAAACTGAGCTCCCATGTCATGCTTTATGTGGATGAGATAGTGTAACCTGAGCCACCATGTCATGCTATATGTGGATGAGGTAGTGTAACCTGAGCCACCATGTCATACTTTATGTGGATGAGATAGTGTAACCTGAACCCCCATGTCATTGTTATATGTGGATGAGATAGTGTAAACTGAGCCAACATGTCATGCTGTATGTGGATGAGGTAGTGTAACCTGAACCCCCATGTCATGTTATATGTGGATGAGATAGTGTAAACTGAGCCCTGAGATAGTGTAACCTGAACCCCCATGTCATTGTTATATGTGGATGAGATAGTGTAAACGGAGCCCCCATGTCATGTTATATGTGGATGAGATAGTGTAAACTGAGCCCCCATGTCATGCTATATGTGGATGAGATAGTGTAAACTGAGCCCCCATGTCGTGCTATATGTGGATGAGATATTGTAACCTGAACCCCCATGCCATATTATATGTGGATGAGATAGTGTAAACTGAGCCCCCATTTCATGTTATATGTGGATGAGATTGTGTAAACTGAGCCTCCATGTCATGCTTTATGTGGATGAGATAGTGTAAACTGAGCTCCCATGTCATACTTTATGTGGATGAGATAGTGTAACCTGAGCCACCATGTCATGCTATATGTGGATGAGATAGTGTAATCTGGGCCCCCATGTTGTGCTATATGTGGATGAGATAGTGTAACCTGAGCTCCCATGTCATGCTATATGTGGATGAGATAGTGTAATCTGGGCCCCCATGTCATGCTTTATGTGGATGAGATAGTGTAAACTGAGCTCCCATGTCATACTTTATGTGGATGAGATAGTGTAACCTGAGCCACCATGTCATGCTATATGTGGATGAGATAGTGTAACCTGAGCCTGCATGTCGTGCTATATGTGGATGAGATAGTGTAAACTCAGCTGCCATGTTGTGCTATATGTGGATGAGATAGTGTAACCTGAGCTCCCATGTCATGCTGTATATGGGCACTTTAAAAAGTTCCCTTACTACTTAAGATATGTCCGTAACATTGTACAAAATTACACAGCAACACGCTACACAGGTATCGCCACCATGTCAGTACAGTAATCATAGTGTGAAGTAATACATTTATTACAAAACAAAACAAAAATGTATTTATGTATAAATGTGTAAATTCTTTGTTTCTATGGGTAGAAACAGTAATTAAAAAAAAAATTATGAGCAGGTATATACAAGATATATGTTAGATATAGAGGTAAGGGTCCCTTCACTATGAGTACAACTTTTATGCTGTGTATTTCACATGAAAACTTTAGTTACTTGACAGATAGTTCTGACTTCATTCCCACTCATCTGAATTAAAAATAATTTTTTATCACTTTTAGGTTGGGACATACGAGATTGCTGCACATTCTGGTGGAATTTACACAGTGTGGGTCGGTAAGTTTTAATTTAACGTTTGGAATCAGTTTCTAAACAGGAATTGATAAATTTGGTAGGCTTGTTTTTTGGCATTTTCAGTTTTAGAGATTTTATGGCTAAACTGCTGTGAATTTTTTTGAAATTTTGTGTACATTCTCTTTTTTGGAGGTATAAATATTATGTGTCATGTTCACTCTGTCTTCAGCTAATGGAAATGGTGTGTCATGACCTTGAACCAAAGTCACTTTCATGTCACATAATCAGTAATGGCTTGATATTGCTCTTTTACATTGTAAAAAGAAATGAAGAAAAAAAAATGGCAATACATTATTGGGGTTTTTTTTTGTAAATTATTTATACATATAATTATGATGTGCAATTTCAGGAGCTTTTGTTATGGGTGTCCTTTTCCTGATTCGTGGAATATATTTTGCTTGTATCCGAGTGAGTGTACGACAGGAAGCTCTCGGCTGAGACAGGAAACTGTTGCTTGAGAAAATGTATCACCATACTGAAATTACTACCTGATTTTGAAGCTATAGCAGATGGAATCAGTGTATGCAGAACAGCATACTTTTAAATCCTTCCCTGAAATACTGTTTAACTGTGATCATTTTACATGGAACTGAGGCTTTAACTAAAAGAATCTAGATGTAGCTAAATACTTGAATGCCTAAAGGTTTTTACCTGTCTTTACTATTGCACACTCATTACTTTGCATGTATACATAGTGTGTCATACTACATTATAAATACTCCTAACTAATACCCCACCTGATCCTTGTGACATATCCTAACTAATACCCCACCTGATCCTTGTGACATATCCTAATTAATACCCCACCTGATCCTTGTGACATATCCTAATTAATACCCCACCTGATCCTTGTGACATATCCTAACTAATACCCCACCTGATCCTTGTGACATATCCTAACTAATACCCCACCTGATCCTTGTGACATATCCTAATTAATACCCCACCTGATCCTTGTGACATATCCTAATTAATACCCCACATGATCCTTGTGACATATCCTAACTAATACCCACCTGATTCTTGTGACATATCCTAACTAATACCCCACATGATCCTTGTGACATATCCTAACTAATACCCCACCTGATCCTTGTGACATATCCTAACTAATACCCACCTGATTCTTGTGACATATCCTAACTAATACCCCACATGATCCTTGTGACATATCCTAACTAATACCCCACCTGATCCTTGTGACATATCCTAACTAATACCCCACCTGATCCTTGTGACATATCCTAACTAATACCCCACATGATCCTTGTGACATATCCTAACTAATACCCCACCTGATCCTTGTGACATATCCTAACTAATACCCCACCTGATCCTTGTGACATATCCTAACTAATACCCACCTGATCCTTGTGACATATCCTAACTAATACCCCACCTGATCCTTGTGACATATCCTAACTAATACCCCACCTGATCCTTGTGACATATCCTAACTAATACCCACCTGATCCTTGTGACATATCCTAACTAATACCCCACCTGATTCTTGTTACATATATGGACCTTTATTTCTTTATTATGAAATTGTACATACAAAATCTCCTCAGGATTCATTTCTTTTAATATCCTTTTGGTTTTTCTTATGTTTTTTATTTTTTGTATTTATATCTCTCACTCGTCTAGTGCAATTGGTCCTTTATGGGGAATATGACATTACAGATAGAATGGTGTCGTAAGCATAGCGATGACATTTCCCGATAGCAGTGACAAAACATTTGTAACTCGAAGCTAAACAACACCAAAGCTTTATATTTTGAATTCTACTGTTTTAATCATATAAAGAAAAAAGTTATAGTGTACATAGAGGAAACAAACTATAATCATATGTATTTGTGCTGCATTTTAAGCTCGCCGGGTCTGGAGGGCTATTGTCATGCCCCTGGATCATCATCATCATCCATAGACAAAAACTCTTAACCTGGATCATAACTCGGAGACAAGGCTTTAATATTTCACGTGTGCATTCCTTGTGCCAAGACATCTAATTAGGTATTAGAATTTTTCATCTTATGACCTTGACCTTGAAGTTTTACCCACTTTTAAAAAAATTTTAACTTTGGTGATAACTTATTAACAGGTATGAGATAGGGCATAAATATTTCATGTGTGTATTCCTTGTTACAAGAACTATCATTACATATAAAAAATTTTCTATGTTTTGACCTTGGCCTTGAATATTCACACACTTTTGCTACTTAGATTTGGTTGCCACCTGCGAGCTTTGTTGTCTTCTAACAACCCTAGTTCTTACGTTATTATTTCGCCATTCTGGTAAGAGAAATGGTAGTTCTTACAAGTTTATTTAATATTCCGGTATTCTGCTAAGAGAAATGGTAGTTCTTACAAGTTTATTTAATATTCCGGTATTCTGCTAAGAGAAATGGTAGTTCTTACAAGCTTATTTAATATTCCGGTATTCTGGTAAGAAAAATGGTAGTTCTTACAAGCTTATTTAATATTCTGGTATTCTGGTAGGAGAAATGGTAGTTCTTACAAGCTTATTTAATATTCTGGTATTCTGGTAGGAGAAATGGTAGTTCTTACAAGTTTATTAAATATTCTGGTAGGAGAAATGGTAGTTCTTACAAGCTTATTTAATATTCTGGTATTCTGCTAAGAGAAATGGTAGTTCTTACAAGCTTATTTAATATTCTGGTATTCTGGTAAGAGAAATGGTAGTTCTTTCATGCTTATTTAATATTTCAAGGTAAATCCCTACGATGATGAAATAAAGTTTATAACTATGTCATTCAGTGATTCATCCAATTAATTTTATTTTGTTGATTTTGATATTTTGCACTGTGAAACTCCATTTTCACCATATGGGTCACATATTACAAAATATACTCTTTATGTCAATGCTTTACAGGAACACATGCCTCAAACTTAGTGTAATCAGGTGAAGTTTTGGTTGTGTTTTTTCCAATATTGTTTCTCTTTTCACTTTTGAAATATATACATTATATATAGTATGTATGTGCAGGAAAATCCATTTGTATGTAACTGTGATTGTACAACATCTATTCCTATATACATCTAATGTGAATTTTTCCAACTATGTGTTATTAAAGTTTAACAAATTATATGTATTAGAAATAGGTTTGATGTAATTATTTGTTGCCATGGCAATCCCACTCTAAATCTCTAAATTTAGTCATGCAAGATACGAGTTTTTATGTAAAAAAAAGATGCTTTAGCAAAAACGAAACCACAGAATTAAAATTATGGTAAAATTTACACTGGCATTGTTTTATAACTATTGTTCTAGGCATTAAGCATACATAGATTCTTACATTTTATAAGTTTGAAACGTGATTTTAATTAAAAATACATTACGGTATCATTTTCTTTTTGATTATTATATTATATTTGTATTTTATAATTGATATATTATATATATACAGTTACACTGTACATCCATCAAAGAGAAGGTGGAAAAGTGGTCACTCACTTGAGGCAGGTGGCCTCTTGCGAAGGTTGATTTTGTATAGACAATATGTAGTAAGAAACAGAGAAAGGTGGTTATTTAAGATGGGCAATATTAAATGCTAAATACAGGTGCTCTTTACATCAGGTTGGCTGTATATACATGATATATAAATGAAAATATGTAATATAATTCATAATTATCTCTGTTTTAGTACAACGAGATATCAGTATAAAACTACAAAAATAAAATGGAGACTTTTCAATAAGCCAGGGTCTACATTAGGAATAGAGATTCAGATACCACCTAAGTTCTGAACTTAAGAAATTTAGGTGCCCAGAAAAAAGTTAATGTAGTAATTCTAATTAATTCATGGAGTAAATGAATATTTTAATTTGGCAGTAATTTCTCAATATAATCTGAGATGTATGCATTTAGTTTGTATGGTTTCACAGGAGTCCTAATTTTAGAATTTATGATGACAAATTCTGCCTTAATCTGGTAGCCATAGGCAACCTGGGCAACTAAGCAGTTTTTCCCTGCTAGTTCCATGGATTGGAACAACTTACCGTGTATGTGTGTTGAATACCTTTTTGTTATTGTAGTCATGAAATGGTGCATAAGGATTAACTCTAACTCGGGTTATGAGGATGGATAGCATGTCGTCTTTGTGACTGATAATTCTGTAACTTGTGGCGTAGGACCGAATCCAACTGGCAATATGTCATTTTCTTGTCTTTCAATTAAAGCACTAACAATAGTCTATAAAAACCCACCTAATTCTTACAAAGTCTATCAAGGATTATATAGTAAAACTAGAGAAATAAATTGTTTTCACTAAAACTTATTACATATCCATGTTAATGGCATGTACCGGTACGTTAAATGCATTGACGCATATTTTTTTGATAAATGTACTTCAGATTTCGAGAAGTTTGCCAGTCGTAAATATGGCAGTCACAAATTTTTGTTGTAACTTACATTTTACCCTTTGTCGTAAGACATAAACTGTGATACTGATTTCTGACGTGTCAGAAGAGAAAACTCAATATTGACATGATAAATGTGTGCTATTCTTCACGTTCTATTTTAGATTTATTTGTTCTTGAGAAAGTAACATGCTGATTGATATAATAATGGTACGTGTACTTTTATTGTTTTATGTTTTAACAAAATGATATTCAGAGAATGTGTATTCATTGAATAAAAGTCATCAGATATGTACGATGTTGAGATTTCATTGTTAGAAGTCGGCTTGGCATGTATGAGCTACTCAGAACCAAAAGATCCTGAGTTCAAACCCAACCAATGGTTTTATGATGTCAATTCTTAAGGAAAGACCATAAAACAATTTATAGTTCTATATCCCGGAAACATGATCACAGGTGCTCGTTTTCATATAAACAACGGCTCCGCCCCTGTACACCACTGTACGTCTCCGTCTCGTACTATAAAAGAAGTACGAGACGGAGACGTACAGTGGTGTACAGGGGCGGAGCCGTTGTTTATATGAAAACGAGTACGAGACGGAGACGTACAGGGGCGGAGCCGTTGTTTATATGAAAACGAGCACCTGTGAACATGACTGCATTTTTTTTCCCACCGTTTTAGATGTCTATTGTATTCTGCTACATTACGATTTCTTCACCTTTAGTGAGGTGACCATTATTCATCGGTGGAGGATGACATCACGCCATGATTATTTCTCCTACGTGGTGGAAGCCATTGTTTGGAGGATCAGTGTTTAGTGGTGGAGGATGACACCACGCCATGATTATTTCTCCTACATGGTGTTGGCCATTGTATACGTCTCTTTGTGGGCTTCGTCCCCTGATCTTCCCAACAGGAATCTGCCCTGGACCTGCTGGGGACTTAGGTGGTCCTCAGACCCCTCGTCTGACTTCGCCCCTTACCTCCAAAACCTGGACAATTAAAGGACATACAGGGAACACTTCAAAATCGAAAGATTAGAAATATTGGCCTTTCATAACTGAATCAACTTGCATACAACTTAATCTAATCTTAGGAAAAAGTAAATAAACGTTGACACGTTGTCATATGACCTGATACATGATATCGTGCATCCGTCTAAATCAGACGTAATTTCAGCATTTCTTACTAAATAATCAGGATGCAGACAGGTAGATACGAACGCTTCGATTATGATACAGATGCTTTTGCGCCAGAAATCGCAGGTATACTATATTCACAGGCATTGGAATTAATAATCAGTAACACGATAATCAATTAATACTGTTATTCGGTTTCTTCAGTCTGTCTAGATGGTGGATGATAACGCCACGCCACTGAAGAAACCTACTAACAGTATTAATTATCGTGGAAAATCGATCAATAAGTGATTTAATTTTTTTATTCAAGCGCTTGTGCTATAATTCTATTCGGATATCAACATCCCCCCTTTTAATTTCCTCTTTCCTCTAAATAACATGATTTGGTTTGGGTCACATGTTTAAACAAAATGATAGATGACAAGGAAGATGAGAGGTCCCCACTCCTAGGGAACCCTACGGATTATGGTCCACCGCCAAAATATTCATCAAGTGGTAGGTGTCTAGGAAATAGTTGAATGTGATAGATACCTTTTATCATTTTTTGTTTCAGTTCAGGTTTTGAAATAAATTATTTAGTTCAGAACGTAACTCGTACTATAGAGTGTAGTGACTAGTGTAGTACTAGAAGCACACTGGTATATTCAGCGGCGGATCCAGATTTTCCGAAAAGTGTGTGTGTGTGTGGGGGGGGGGGGGGGAGGGCATGTGTAATAGCCAAACTGCTTAGCCATTTTGGTCCCAAATCTGGGGTTTTACTGGTAAGTATGTGACGAAAATTTGATAAAAACGAAAGTAAAATTTGATGGCAAGCAGTATTTATATAACTGTATCTGGATATGAAGAACAGAATGTAAAATTAGGTTAAAAGTGCAGAGATCCTAGCTGTAAATAAAAAGTGCAGAGATCCTAGCTGTAAATAAAAAGTGCAACTTTAAGATTAAGTAAAAATTGTTGTGATTAAAGGAGGCTGTCCAGGTTATAGAAGGAGCACTGAAGTACATAGGGTGGTAGGATAGGAACTGAAAATCAGACTATACAACTCACCCATTACTTTCGCGGAATATTTATGAAATAAAATTGAAGATAGGTGTAAATGAATTATAGATAGGTGTAAATAATTATACCTATCTTTAAATAATTGAACATATCTTCAAAAAAAATACACCTATCTTTAATTGAATTGCACCTATTTGAAGATAGGTATAATTAATTCAAAGATAGGTGCAATTGATTTGAAAAGCAGTTATTATTGTCAATATCGTGATGTCAATTCAATTGCACCTATCTGTTATTCAGTTATACCTATCTTTACTTCACTGCATTTGTACCTATCTTCAAATCAACTGTACATATCTTCAAATGAATTAAAGATATGTATAACTGAATTAAACCCATCTCTAACTCATTTGAAGATAGGTATGATTGAATTAAACCTATCTCCAATTCATTTGAAGATCGGTACAATTATTTAAAGATAGGTACAATTATTTGAATATATGTTAATTTGGCGTTCCATACAGGTCCTCATGTTATGTCACACAAGGGGCAGATAATTCATAAACTACACATCATTGACCACTGTTTTCATAGAGCTTCTGAAGTACATGTATTTGCAAGTGGAAATTTTGTATTATCTATGGTACATTTTATATTATCTATGGCACATTTTATATTATCTTTGGCACATTCTATATTATCTATATGGCACATTTTAATCTCAAAGCATAATAAAATCATTTAGATTACCGGTAGTATTTTAAAATTAATAATACTTAGGATTGTATTTCACCTGTAAACTTAACACTTTATAAATCTTATGGAGAAATTCTGTATCTTACCCTCTTTAACAAAAAAAAAATTAATTAATTAAAATAAAGGACAACCACACACAGTAACTGGCCAAATTCAAGATGAGTTACCTCCCCCTTATACTCCAACTGCGCAAGGATCGATTCCAATGGTCAACTGTAAAGTGTGCCAGGCCATGATCAACATTGAGGGAAAGCAAAGTCAACATGTTGTAAAGTGTTTGACCTGCAAAGAAGCCACAGTAAGTAAAATTCCGTAAACAATAATTATAATGCACATTGTGTGTGTGCTCATTTTACTTGATTCAAGAAATGCTTTAGCAGAGGTACGGCTTGTGATCGTTTGGGCTCTGATTCATGACTGAAGAAATGTTTTTAAACGCACAAATACTGACATTCTGAGTCTGAGGTTGCTCTAATTCTTGAATATTTCAAGATTTTGTGCTAAAATTTGATTGCACTAAATTTCATATAAACATAAGACCAGCTGATGTACAATCTGATTTGTGTTCAGCTTATGGTGATCTAAATTAATAATCATGATGATTTTATGATAAATTTGCATGTGATGTACTTGTCTGTTTGTTTTCGAAAATTTTGTCTTCATAGCCAATCAAAGCTGCTCCACCAGGGAAACGATATGTACGATGTCCGTGCAATTGTTTATTGATTTGCCGCAGCGAGGCCACCAGAATTACATGTCCACGGGCCAATTGGTAAAACTGAAAGTTAGAACATTTTTAAAGTCAATTAATACTATATTTAAGTCAAAGATAGGGGTCAAAAGAAAAAATAGTCTTCACCCAGTTTAATTTAAGATTCTCAAGTAAAGGCAGAACTATAGATACTGTAAAACTTTCCATCACTGGATGGCTTACATGTCTTAAATAACAAAACATCCCCAGTATTATAGATACAACGCATCACAGGGCTGTAGGAAGCATTTCAAAAGGGGGAAGGGGGCAAACCATTTCGTTTCTTTCCTTACATGATAAAAAAATTGGTCCATGATTAGCCAAAATGTGGGGGCCTTTATGAAACAGAAATTTCATGTTTAAGCAAATGAATAAACGTTCCTGGTAGCCATGCAGACAGAGTGATAGTAAGTGAATGATACTTAGTAAGAGAAAATACAAATTCAATCAATATCTGATGTATGTATTACTTTTTTAGTAAAACAATCATAAGCATTACACCGACAACCACTCAAGTGATTGCACGATCACCAGGCAGTGAGGGGTTTACTTGCGCACACTGTAATGCACCATTTGTCGTAAGTCTGTTTAGTGTAGAATTATCACTTTGAATTATATTTGTAGGTAGCCTATAGGAATGTAACAATATACCACCAGGGGCGGATGCAGGATTTTAGTTTAAGAGGGGCATGGGAACAACCCAAAAAGCCAGGTGTCTGGGGACCGCTTAGGCCCCCAGTGGGTCCAGGGCAATGCCCTGATGCGGGTTCAGGGGGTGAAAAACACACTGCATGAAAGGTTTGGACAGAACACCGGTGAGGCCAGGGCGGGCGTCGAACCCGGGACTTCTCGGTCACGAGCCGATCACCTTATCTACTAGGCCAATTCTTAAATTCTTAATGGCAATTCAACCCCCTGCCCCTTTAATCAAATGATTTCAGTGGGGTATAACTCATTTCATTTGCTAAATCTACAATTCTTGTTATAATTGCTTTACATTTACATATATATATATATCAGGTGTTTATTGAATCTGCTTTCTTGAGAAGTCCTGAACACGTACCGTAACAGACAGACAGACGGGTGGACAGACATAGGTAGGAAGACAGGAAGATAAAGTGACAAAGGACGTATAAACTAACAGACTGAATGAGTGACAAACGGCGGGCATACTTAAATCTTCCCAGGCAAGCAAGATTACTTCATTTCTCTGGTTCTTTTGATTGATTGATTGATTGATTTTTGTTTTACGTCACACCACGAATATTTCACGTATATGGTGACGGCATCTGCCTGATGCGGGGCATACAAATTTTGACCTTTGCAACGGACCCACCCGAAGCAGTGGGGGATCTTTAACGTGCCATGCATACCACGACACGGTGCCTCCGTTTTTACTGTCTCATCCGAAAGACATGACACCGGCATGACCAGAGCGGGACTCGAACCCCGGCATCCCGATCAGGAGTCCGACGCGATACCACTAGGCCACGCCGGCTTAGGTTCTTTTGAATTTGTTAACGATAGGTTACTAGTCAGGCATATATTGTCGCAACAATTTAAAATATTTTGACTCAGAAATCTTTTTTTTTTCATTCTAAGTTACCGTAGCTTAAGAAACTTTCACAGAAGGCGCAATTAATTACCCTCCAACTACATGTAAATATCCAATCATTTTACCAGGTACTCGACGGTAATATCATAGATGATACATGTACTTATTACCACTTCCTCTGTTTTGCTCTTCCTATCTATTCAACAACATTTATACCTTTTGAAACTTCAAACTTTCCCTTTCTTATCTGTGAAAACTTTACACAAATATCCAAAGAAGAAAAAGAAAGAATAGGAGATTATAGGAAGTTGAATTTCAGATGCAGAAAATACATCTAGATTTTCTTATATATGATTCAATTCAGCTCTTAAGACGCCTGTTTCAACTTGAATTAGAATTTGTTACTTACTCTCTGTTCTTTTGAGGTTTAAACAGAGACATAGACTACTTTCATGTCTCTGGTTTAAAGAAAGATTCTATTCTCTCTTGATACATACTTGAAGTCAAGCGGATATTGTGAATACGCGCTACAGTACCTATGTAAAACAGCACAAAAATTCTGGAGTTGTCGATTCAACGCATCATAGATGATGATCCCACTAATGGGTCGAACTCAGTCAGTACACCAAGGAACGAAATACAACCTAACCTATAATATTTATGGATTTCAAAGTATTTCGTAACTTTCGTAAGGCACACACTCCCCTCTAAATCCGCCAATGACGATTGTTTGGTGAAGATCACATTATGAAGCCTTTAGTTCGGTTAACAGTACAATTATGGCCACAATGGTGTGACCACGTGACAGATCCATTTCTAATAGATAAAGATTAGATAACAGTGGTGCCCCAAATTCCAGTAAACATCTGATCGCATTTTGGTTTTTAACATACATGGATGCAAAATTCAAAGATTCGTTATACCCAGACTATAACCGAATGTAGGTACGGTCGAGACGTCTCAGTCAGGAATACATCAAACAAAGGTTGTGTTTAAATCAAGTTTCAAGGTTTCAGAGAAGTAGTTTTAGCATGTTAGTCTGAGATTGTAAAACTTTCCATCACTGGATGGCTTACATGGCAGAAATAACAAAAAAAACCCAGTTTCATAGATAAAGCACATCAGGGCCGTAGGAAGCATTTAAAAAGTGGGGGAGGGGGGGTGGGGGGCAAATAATTTCGTTTCTTTCCTTACATGATAAAA
Organism: Pteria penguin; assembly: GCA_035048485.1. Classification (NCBI taxonomy): domain Eukaryota; kingdom Metazoa; phylum Mollusca; class Bivalvia; order Pterioida; family Pteriidae; genus Pteria; species Pteria penguin. The sequence goes on along the minus strand of CM068582.1, from coordinate 1,728,179 downwards.
AAATTGGTCTATGATTAACCAAAAATGTGGGGATATTTATGAAAAAGAAATTTCATGTTTAAACAAATGAATAAACATACCTGGCAGTTGCGCAGACAGAGTGATATCAGTACTTATTGAAAAAATACAAATTCAATCAATATTTGATGTATGTTTTTACTATTTCAGTAAGAGAATCATAAACATTGCACCAACAGTCACTCAAGTGATTGCACGATCACCAGGCAGCGAGAGGTTTATCTGCGCACACTGTAATGCACCATTTATTGTAAGTATGTTTAGTGTAGAATTATCACTTAGAATTTTATTTGTAGGTAGCCTATAGGAAAGTAACAATATACCACCAGGGCCTATAGGAATGTAACAATATACCACCAGGGCCTATAGGAATGTAACAATATACCACCAGGGCCTATAGGAATGTAACAATATACCATGGTTTGGTGAAGATCGGTTTACGGTACAATTATGCCCACAATGGTGTGACCACATGACAGATCCATTCCTAATAGATAAAGATTTTAGGCACATTAAGATAACAGTGGCTGCCCCAAATTCCAATAAACATATGAATTAACATATGGTCGCATTTTGTTTTCAAAGTTTCAGAGAAGTAGTTTTAACATGTCAAGTCATACCGAAGCAAGTCCAGTTTGCTTATTAATGAGACTGTGGTGGCATCATATACCTTGAAAATTTGTATATTGCTAAAAAGTCGTATTTTCCAGTTTTCATTATGCTTTACAGCACAAAAAAGGTTCAAAAACATGTAGCTTACTTAATTATTTACTTGAGATTATGGCTTTCACAGATTTAGGCTAGTATAGAACCAGGGTGTCACAAACCCCAATTTTCAGCCTGGTGATTTTCACAAAAAATCTTTGCTGGGATACAAATTCTGTGGTATGTTTGTCCCTATAACTGTCTGCCAAATGACATGTAGCTAATATTATCATAATATGACATCACCTACCATCCAAATGACGTCACACAGAATCACACCAAATTGACTTAGAGTTCTACAATATAGCCCAGAATATTATAGAATTTTAACCTTTTGTTGCCAAAATTAAGATAGAGCGCAAAATTCGCCCAATATCATTTTAAACTACACTTATTGAATAATTTTGTCTTGCAAGTGTTGATGTCTAACTTTATGAATGTGTGACTATTTTGTGCAGATTTTTCCAGTGATGACAATTTTCAGGGATTTTAGATGAAATAGTTTGTAAAGGAAAATGTCAAATATCTACATTGAATTCATATTTTGGTAGCATTTTGTAGAAGTATAGTATTATTTAAATGAATAAACAATCATTTTCTGAAAGGTTTTCAAATTCAGGCCATTTTGGGGGAGGGGGGGGGGGTTAATGAACCATGGCCTTTGTCACTATACTAGTAGATCTTGACTTTTTTTCACCTAATTAGACTGATTAGTGAACAGGAAAAGTTAATTTGATTTTTGATCACAGTTGATTTCTAGTTGAAGCTTCGACTCTCATCAATATGGAAAGTAGTAGAATAAATCACTGAATGTTATAAAGACACAGGACATACATTTTGTGTTTCATCATGTAACTTTCTTCATCTCATTATCGGCATTGTAGAATAACATGTATGCTGAATCTGTATTATTGTGGTTAATTTCAGTTCAATGCCTATGGCTCCGTGCAGTTAGCAAGATGTCCTCATTGCAGAAGAGTGTAAGTTTTCCTTAATAATGAATTACTTGGAACATTATGATATTTATATTATAAGTCTTTCTTGTCAGTGACCTATGATCAGACTTGGTGCTCGAGTTACATGATTATACTGTCTTTCAGGTGAAGTTGTTTGTGCACCAGTGTGTAGACTCGATGTCTAATTAATCTTCACACCTATGTTGTTTTTCAGATCAAGTTGTTCAGCGGCCTATGTGAGAAATCGATGTTTGATATATGTGATTTTTGGATTCCTGTTTCTAGGAAGTGGTGTTGGAGTGACAGTAAGTTACATATCTTTAAATGAAAAAAAATACTTGAAGAAAACGAATATTATTCTCATTATAGTTTTCGTGGGATTTTGAGGCTTTTGTGGCTGACTGGGCCAAGATGCTTGGTGCTATAAGACTCAAACTATTGTTTGTAAGTATAGAGCCTGGGTTTGTTTGTGCAAGTGGGACAGTCTGTCAATCACAAGTTGATGGTTTCCTATATGTTTTCTTTTTTCACCCACTTTTACACAATATACATATAGGGGACTTACTGGTCAAGTGGTATTGCATTAGGTCTTCGAATCTGAGGACCCACATTCAATTTTGGATTTTTCTGAGATTTTTCTGAGGTGATTTATCATGTTCTGTCTCTCTATATGACCTGTGAAGGAGATAGTGTAAATTGAGCCCCCCCTCCCCAATATTGTGCTATATGTGGATAAGATAGTGTAAACTGAGCCCCCATGTCATGCTATATGTGGATAAGATAGTGTAAACTGAGCCCCCATGTCATGCTATATGTGGATAAGATAGTGTAAACTGAGCCCCCCATGTCATGCTATATGTGGATGCGATAGTGTAAACTTAGCTCCCACGTCATGCTTTATGTGGATGAGATAGTGTAAACTGAGCCCCCATGTCATGTTCTATGTGAATGAGATAGTGTAAATTGAGCTCCCATGTCATGCTATATGTGGATGAGATAGTGTAAACTGAGCCCCCCATGTCATGCTATATATGGATAAGATAGTGTAAACTGAGCCCCCATGTCATGCTATATGTGGATGAGATAGTGTAAACTGAGCCCCCATGTCATGTTCTATGTGAATGAGATAGTGTAAATTGAGCTACCATGTCATGCTATATGTGGATAAGATAGTGTAAACTAAGCCCCCCATGTCATGCTATATGTGGATAAGATAGTGTAAACTGAGCCCCCATGTCATGCTATATGTGTAAACTGAGCTCCCTTGTCATGCTGTATGTGGATGAGATAATGTAAACTGAGCCCCCATGTCATGCTATATGTCAATGAGATAGTGTAAATGAGCCCCCATGTCATGCTATATGTGGATGACATGGTGTAAACTGAGCTCCCATGTCATGCTATATGTGGATGGCATGGTGTAAACTGAGCCCCCATGTCATGGTATATGTCAATGAGATAGTGTAAATGAGCCCCCATGTCATGCTATATGTCAATGAGATAGTGTAAACTGAGCTCCCATGTCATGCTATATGTCGATGAGATAGTGCATACTGAGCTCCTGTGTCATGCTATTTGTGGATGAGCCCCCATGTCATGCTAAATGTGGATGAACCCCCATTTCATCCTATATGTGGATGAGATAGTGTAAATTGAGCCCCATGTCATGCTGTATGTGACCACTTAAAATTCTCTAACTACTTTTGATAGTGTAAGACAAAATTACAAAACAACAGCTAGACAGGTGCCCTCACCATGTCAGTACAGTAATCTTAGAGTGGAGTAATACAATAGCAAAACAAAACAAAAATCTGTTTATGTATAAACATGTGAATTCTTTGTTTCTTTGGGTTGAATCAGTAATCAAAAAAAATTTTATGAACAGGTATATAGAAGATATATGCAAGATTTAGAAGTAAGGGTCCCTTTAGTATCAGTGCAACTTTTAAGCTGTGTTTTTCATATGAAAACTATAGTTACCTGACAGATAATTCAGACTTCATTCCCACAATTTTTTATCACTTTTAGGTTGGGACATACGAGATTGCTGCACAATCTGGTGGAATTTACACAGTGTGGGTCGGTGAGTTTTGATTTAATGTTTGGAATCAGTTTCTAACAGGAATTGATAAATTTGGTAGGTTTCATTTTTTTTCTTGCATTTTCATTTTTAGAATTTTATGGCTAAACTGCTGTCAATTTTGTTGAAACTTTGTGTACATTCTTGTTTTGGGTATAAATATTACATGTCATGTCCACTCTGTCTTCAGCTAATGGAAATGGTGTGTCATGACCTTAAACCAAGGTCACTCTCAGTGTCACATAATCAGTAGGGGCTTGATATTGCTCTTTTACATTGTAAAAAGAAATGAAAAAAGAAACAATGACAAAACGTTGTTGGGGGGGGGGGGGGTTGTAAATTATTTATACATGTAATTATGATGTACAATTTCAGGAGCTTTTGTTCTGGGTGTCCTTTTCCTGATTCGTGGAATATATTTTGCTTGTATCCGAGTGAGTGTGCGACAGGAAGCTCTCGGCTAAGACAGGAAGCTGTTGCTGAGAAAATGTATCACCGTACTGAAATTATTACCTGATTTTGAAGCGATAGTGGATGGAATCAGTATATGCAGAACAGCATACTTTTAAATTCTTCCCTGGAATACTGTTTAACTGTGATCATTTTACATAGAACTGAGGCTTTAGATAAAAGAATATAGATGTAGCTAAATACTTGAATGCCTAGAGGTTTATACCTGTCTTTACTATTGCACACTCATTACTTTGCATGTATGCATAGTATGTTATACTACATTATAAATACTCCTAACTAATACCCCACCTGATCCTTGTGACATATCCTAACTAATACCCCACCTGATCCTTGTGACATATATGGACCTTTATTTCTTTATTATGAAATTGTACATACAAAATCTCCTCAGGATTCATTTCTTTTAATATCCTTTTGGTTTTTCTTATGTTTTATATTTTTTGTATTTATGTTTCTGACTTGTCTAGTGCAATTGGTCCTTTGTAAGAAATATGACATTACAGATAGAATGATGTCATAAGCATAGCGATGACATTTCCTGATAGCACTGACAAATCATTGGTAACTCGAAGTTAAACAACACCAAAGCTTTATATTTTGAATTCTACTGTTTTAATCATATAAAGAAAAAAGTTATAGTGTACATAGACGAAACAATCTATAATCATATGTATTTGTGCATGCTGCATTTTAAGCTCGCCGGGTCTGGAGGGCTATTGTCATGCCCCTGGATCATCATCATCATCCATAGACAAAAACTCTTAACCTGGATCATAACTCGGAGACAAGGCTTTAATATTTCACGTGTGCATTCCTTGTGCCAAGACCTCTAATTAGGTATTAGAATTTTTCATCTTATGACCTTGACCTTGAAGTTTAACCTTTTTTTAAAAAATTTTTAACTTTAGTGATAACTTATGAACAGTTATGAGACAGGGCTTAAATATTTCATGTGTGTATTCCTTGTTACAAGAACTATCATTACATATCAAAAAAAAATTATGTTTTGACCTTGGCCTTGAATATTGACACACTTTTGCTACTTAGATTTGGTTGCCACCTGCAAGCTTTGTTGTCTTCTAACAACCCTAGTTCTTACGTTATTATTTCGCCATTCTGGTAAGAGAAATGGTAGTTCTTAAAAGCTTATTTAATATTTCAAGGTAAATCCCTACAATGATGAAATAAACTTTATAACTACATCATTCGGTGATTCATCCAGTTAATTCTATTTTGTTGATTTTGATATTTTGCACCGTGAAACTCCATTTGCACCATATGGGTCACATATTACAAAATATACTCTTTATGTCAATGCTTTACAGGAACACATGCCTCAAACTTAGTGTTATCAGGTGAAGTTTTGGTTGTATTTTTTCCAATATTGTTTCTCTTTTCACTTTTGAAATATATACATTATATATAGTATGTATGTGCAGGAAAATGCATTTGTATTTGACTGTGATTGTACAACATCTATTCCTATATACATCTAATGTGAATTTTTCCAACTATGTGTTATTAAAGTTTTTCAAATTATATGTATTAGGAATAGGTTTGATGTAATTATTTGTTGCCATGGCAATCCCACTCTAAATCTCTAAATTTAGTCATGCAAGATACGAGTTTTTATGTTAAAGAAAAAGATGCTGTAGCAAAAACGAAACCACAGAATTAAAACTATGGTAAACTTTACACTGGTATTGTTTTATAACTATTGTTCTAGGCATTAAGCATACTTAGATTCTTACATTTTATAAGTTTGAAACGTGATTTTAATTAAAAAATACATTTCAGTATTATTTTCTTTTTGATTATTATAGTATATTTGTTTTTTATAATTGATATATTATATATATATATATATATACAGTTACACTGTACATCCATCAGAGAGAAGGTGGAAAAGTGGTCACTTGAGGCAGGTGGCCTCTTGCGAAGGTTAATTTTGTATAGGCAATATGTAGTAAGAAACAGAGAAAGGTGGTTATTTAAGATGGGCAATACTAAATGGTAAATACAGGTGCTCTTTAAATCAGGTTGGCTGTATATATATGATATATAAATTAAAATATGTAATATAATTCATAATTATCTCTGTTTTAGTACAACGAGATATCAGTATAAAACTACAAAAATAAAACAGAGACTTTTCAGTAAGCCAGGGTCTACATTAGGAATAGAGATTCGGATACCACCTAAGTTCTGAACTTAAGAAATTTAGGTGCCCAGAAAAAGGTTAATGTAGTAATTCTAATTAATTCATGAAGTAAATGAATATTTTAACTTGGCAGTAATTTCTCAATATAATTTGAGATGTATGCATTCAGTTTGTATGGTTTCACACGAGTCCTAATTTTAGAATTTATGATGACAAAATCTGCCTTAATCTGGTAGCCATAGGCAACCTGGGCAACTAGGCAGTTTTTCCCTGTTAGTTCCATGGATTGGAGCAACTTGCCGTGTATGTGTGTTGAATACCTTTTTGTTATTGTAGTCATGAAATGGTGCATAAGGATTAACTCTAACTCGGGTTTTGAGGATGGATAGCATGCCGTCTTTGTGACCGATAATTCTGTAACTTGTGGCGTAGGACCGAATCCAACTGGCAATATGTCATTTTCTTGTCCTTCAATTAAAGCACTAACAATAGTCTATAAAAACCCACCTAATTCTTGTCAATCAAAGATTATATAGTAAAACTAGAGAAATAAATTGTTGTCACTAAAATTTATTACATATCCACGTTAATGGCATGTACCGGTACGTTAAATGCATTGACGGCGTTGACGCATATTTTTGTTGATAAATGTACTTCAATTTTCGACAAGTTTGCCAGTCGTAAATATGGCAGTCCCAATTTTTGTTGTAACTTACATTCTACCCTTTGTCTTAAGACATAAACTGTGATACTGATTTCTGACGTGTCAGAAGAGAAAACTCAATATTGACATGATAAATGTGTGGTATTCTTCACGTTTTAGATTTATTTGTTCTTGAGAATGTAACATGCTGATTGATATAATAATGGTACGTGTACTTTTATTGTTTTATGTTTTAACAAAATGATATTCAGAGAATGTGTATTCATTGAATAAAAGTCATCAGATATGTACGATGTTGAGATTTCATTGTTAGAAGTCGGTTTGGCATGTATGAGCTACTCAGAACCAAAGGATCCTGAGTTCAAACCCAACCAATGGTTTTATGGTGTCAGTTCTTAAGGAAAGACCATAAAACAATTTATAGTTCTATATCCCGGAAACATGACTGCATTTTTTTTCACCGTTTTAGATGTCTATTGTATTCTGCTACATTACGATTTCTTCACCTTTAGTGAGGTGACCATTATTCATCGGTGAAGGATGACATCACGCCATGATTATTTCTCCTACGTGGTGGAAGCCATTGTTTGGAGGATCAGTGTTTAGTGGTGGAGGATGACACCACGCCATGATTGTTTCTCCTACATGGTGTTGGCCATTGCATATATCTCCTCGGGGCTTCGTGCCCTGGTCTTCCCAACAGGGATCTGCCCTGGACCCGCTGGGGACTTAGGTGGTCCTCAGACCCCTCGTCTGACTTCGCCCTTTACCTCCAAAACCTGGACAATTAAAGGACATACAGGGAACACTTCAAAATCTAAATATTTGAAATATTGGCCTTTCATAACTGAATCAACTTACATATAACTTAATCTAATCTAAGGAAAAAGTAAATAAACATTGACACGTTGTCATATGACCTGATACATGATATGAATCTCTAAATCAGACGTAATTTCAGCATTTCTTACTAAATAATCAGGATGCAGACAGCTAGATACGAACGCTTCGATTATAATACAGATGCTTTTCCGCCAGAAATCGCAGGTATACTATATTCACAGGAATTTCAATCAATAATCAGTAACACGATAATCAATTAATACTGTTACTCGGTTTGTTCAGTCTGTCTAGATGGTGGAGGATAACGCCACGCCAGGATAGACTGAAGAGACCTACTAACAGTATTGATTATCGTGGAAAATCGATCAATAAGTAATTTAATTTTTTGTTCAAGTGCTTGTGCTATAATTCTATTCGGATATCAACATCCCCCCTTTTAATTTCCTCCTTCCTCTAAATCACATGATTTGGTTTGGGTCACATGTTTAAACAAAATGAGAGATGACGAGGAAGATGAGAGGGCCCTACTCATAGGAAACCCTACGGGTTGTGGTCCACCGCCAAAATATTCATCAAGTGGTTGGTGTCGAGGAAATAGTTAAATGTGATAGATAACTTTTATCATTTTTGGTTTCAGTTCAAGTTTTGAAATAAATTATTTAGTTCAGAACGTTACTCGTACTGTAGAGTGTAGTGACTAGTGTAGTACAAGTAGCACACTGGTACATTCAGTGGCGGATCCAGAATTTCCGAAAAGGGGGGTGGGGACATGTGTAATAGCCAAACTGCTTAGCCACTTTTGGTGCCAAATCTGGGGTTTTACTGGTAAGTATGTGGCGAAAATTTGATAAAAACGAAAGTAAAATTTGATGGCAAGCAGTATTTATATAATGTATCTGGATATGAAGAACAGAAAGTAAAATTAGGTAAAAAGTGCAGAGATCCTAGCTGTAAATAAAAAGTGCAACTTTAAGATTAAGTAAATATTGTTGTGATTAAAGTAGGCTGTCCAGGTTATAGAAGGAGCAATGAAGTACATAGGGTGGTAGGATAGGAACTAAAAATCAGACTATACAACTGACCCATTACTTTCGCGGAATATTTACGAAATGAATTGAAGATAGGTGTAAATGAATTACAGATGGGTGTAAATAATTATACCTGTCTTTAAATAATTGAACCTATCTTCAAAAAATTACACCTATCTTGAATGGAATTGCACCTATCTTCGATTCAATTAAAGATAGGTTCAATTGAATTATACCTATCAATAATTCATTTGAAGATAGGTATAATTCATTTAAAGATAGGTGCAATTGATTTGAAGAAAGGTATAATTGAAACATCCACAAAGGATTTGAAGATGGGTACAATTCAATTAAACCTAGGTTCAATTCGTTTTTGAGTTACTGAAAATAATGAACTCTCCATTGGAAAGAGGTGTAAATTAAAGATAGGTGTAAATAATCATACCTATCTTTAAATAATTGAACCTATCTTCAAATAAATTACACCTATCTTTAATGGAATTGCACCTATCTTCATTTCAATTAAAGATAGGTTCAATTGAATTATACCTATCTATAATTCATTTGAAGATAGGTATAATTGATTAAAAGATAGGTGCAATTGATTTGAAGAGCAGTTATTATTGTCAATATCGTGATATCAATTCAATTGCACCTATCTTTAATTCAATTATACCTATCTTTACTTCACTGCACATTGATCTTCAAATCAATTGTACATATCTTCAAATGAATTAAAGATAGGTATAATTGAATTACTTAGGATTGTACTTCACCTTTAATCTTAACACTTTATAAATCTTAAGGAGAAATTCTATATCTTACTCTCTCTAACAAAAAATAAAGGACAACCACACACAGTAACTGGCCAAATTCAAGATGAGTTACCTCCCCCTTACACTCCAACTGCACAAGAATCGATTCCAATGGTCAGCTGTAAAGTGTGCCAGGCCATGATCAACATTGAGGGAAAGCAAAGTCAAGATGTTGTAAAGTGTTTGACCTGCAAAGAAGCCACAGTAAGTAAAATTCCGTAAACAATAATTATAATCAGAGACATATATACACAGAGACTGGAAACTCGCCGCTTCGTCCGGCATATGATGCACGTCCTTTTGTTATGCTAATTAGGTGACCGCGCTCTACAATACACCGATTTTAACCGTCGAATATCGCCCGGGGACGTATAGCGCAGTTGGTGTTTCCTGCCGACGCACCTCAGGTCAAATTCTACGGGCACTTATTATTATTTTTTTTCTTTTATATATTTTTTTTGGTTAATTCTATCAATGTGTAGAAATAATATTCTCTTTTTTCTTTCTAACAAAATCGAGACAAACTTGTATCATTAATCATTATAAAAAAATATTTTTAAAACCAAGATTTTTCCTGAGACGCCTTCATTTCCTGCTTTTTTAAAATAATAATTTCTATTTATATATTTATTCATTTTAAACAGCGTTTGTTGCCATTTACGAGTTGTTGATATATGCAATCAATGCCCCTGCCTTTACTACTTTTTGTTCACCACCCCAGGGGAAGCACCAGCGTCTGTCTTTGTCATTCATGGGCAGTAAATAACAATGTTGTGTTTATTTAAAAATTCAGATGGTAAATAGCAAACAAAATAATGTTTTATGCACTGTTGACGTGGTATGAGCTGTTTTACTCCCTCCTATGTAAAGAAGCGATCCAGGCGTCTAAAGAAATTTCGCATTGCAATATGTCCAATTACGTGTTGATAACTTCTTCAATTCGTACTTAAATGGCAACTTTAATTTGTAAATGTGTCTGTGCCCCCCCCCCCCCGCACTTATTATTTTTATTTATTTATTTATTATTTTATTTTCTAAACAGCACTTGTTGCCATTTTAATTATAGGAGTTGTTTAAATTTACCTTATAAGGCTGAGCAATCAATGCATCTAGGAAGGTAGTAAATAACAATTTAATGTTTATTTTAATGTTCAGATGGTAAATCATAAAACAAAATAATTTCTGTACCTGTTGTGCACACTTCACGTGATACGAACAAGATTTACTCCTTTGTAAAGAAGAAGAAAAAAACCCCACACAAACAACAAAAACAAAATGGCGACCCGCCGGCCACAGAAAATTTGCATTGCAAGATGTCCCCTTACGTGATTATAACTGCTTCAGTTCTTACTACAATAACAACTATGACTTCTTTGATGATTATAGTATGACTTTCAATATAAAAACAATATATAAATCGACAGGTTATATGATTATTTTGCTCTATATGGTATGGTATCGGTTTTCTTGTAAAAAACGATTGAATATTTACCGCGTAGATAAAATTGAATTAAAATCAAATAACGAATAAAGTCTTCTACACCCAATGATATAAAATGTGTCTGAAACCTTTCTTTACACACACGTGTGAGTTTAGTCATGTAAAGGACATTAATTTTTGTTGTTTTAACAATTTTTCTTGCCGTTGTCGTTTCTCAGCGGGTTCGGTAGTGAGGAGAAAAATGTCGCGAAGTCCTCAAATACGACCGGGTAATTATGCATGATTTACAGATATTTCATATGAAAATTAAAGCACTATGACTATAATAAACATTGATGGTGCTATAAACGAAAAATGGTGGCATGTGCTTCAATATTGTGTAAATGTTTTGCATAAACCCAAGCGAATGTTTTCAGAGGTCTATCACAATTAATGGCTTCTGATCGGGGTTATGTCTTCACATTGAATAGATCATATATGAAATGTCTTATGATTCAAATGATTAGTATATTGCTTTTTTTACTTATTTGAACTACCTTTGTTTAAAAAGCGATGAAAATTCCTCTTCTTTGCAAGCTTAATGCTTTCAAGCGAATGAATGCCGAGAACAATATGGCGGACTTCCGGCTTATCGAGATGCCTGTCGGGAAATGTTACTTATGTCAGGGAGCTATATAGCTTTCAATGGGAGTTTCCAGTCTCTGTGTATATATGTCTCTGTTATAATGCACATTGTGTGTGTGCTCATTTTACTTGATTCAACAAATGCTTTAGCAGAGTTACGGCTTGTGATCGTTTGGGCTCTGATTTATGACTGAAGAAATGTTTTTAAACGCACAAATACTGAGAGTCTGAGTCAGAGGTTGCTCTAATTCTTGAATATGTCAAGATTTTGTGCTAAAATTTGATTGCACTAAATTTAAAATAAACATAAGACCAGCTGATGTACAGTCTGATTTGTGTTCATCTTATGGTGATCTAAGTTAATAACCATGATGATTTTATGATAAATATGCATGTGATGTACTTGTCTGTTTGTTTTCGAAAATTTTGTCTTCATAGCCAATCAAAGCTGCTCCACCAGGGAAACGATATGTACGATGTCCGTGCAATTGTTTATTGATTTGCCGCAGCGAGGCCACCAGAATTACATGTCCACGGGCCAATTGGTAAAACTGAAAGTTAGAACATTTTTAAAGTCAATTAATAGAATATTTAAGTCAAAGATAGGGGTCAAAAGAAAAAAAATAATCTTCAGATTTGTTAAGTAGCCAGTTTAATTTAAGATTCTCAAGTAAATGCAGAACTATAGATACTGTAAAACTTTCTATAATTTGGTGGCTTACATGTCTTAAATAACAAAACATCCCCAGTATTATAGATACAACGCATCACAGGGCCGTACGAAGCAACTCCAAAGGGGGAAGGGGGACCATTTAGTTTCTTTCCTTACATGATAAAAAACTTGGTCCATGATTAGCCAAAAATGTGGGGGCCTTTATGAAGTAGAAATTTCATGTTTAAGCAAATGAAGAAATGTTCCTGGTAGCCATACAGACAGAGTGATAGTAAGTGAATGATACTTATTTAGAGAAAATACAAATTCAATCAATATCTGGTGTATGTATTACTTTTTCAGTAAAACAATCATAAGCATTACACCGACAACCACTCAAGTGATTGCACGATCACCAGGCAGTGAGGGGTTTACCTGCGCACACTGTAATGCACTATTTGTCGTAAGTATGTTTAGTGTAGAATTACATTTGTAGGTAGCCTATAGGAATGTAACAATATACCACCAGGGGCGGATGCAGGATTTTAGTTTAAGGGGGCATGGGAACAACCCAAAAAGCCAGGGGTCTTGGGACCGCTTAGGCCCCCAGTGGGTCCAGGACAATGCCCTGATGGGGGTTCAGGGGCGAAAACACACTGCATGAAAGGTTTGGACAGAACACCGGTGAGGCCAGGGCGGGCGTCGAACCCGGGACTTCTCGGTCACGAGACGATCACCTTATCCACTAAGCCACACCGGCTTAAATTCTTAATGGCAATTCAGCCCCCTGTCCCTTTAATCAAATGATTTCAGTGGGGTATAACTCAATTCATTTGCTAAATCTACAATTCTTGTTATAATTGCTTTACATTTATATATATCAGGTGTTTATTGAATCTGCTTTCTTGCGACGTCCTGAACACGTATCGTAACAGACAGACAGACGGGTGGACATACATAGGTAGGAAGACAGGAAGATAAAGTGACAAAGGACGTACAAACTAACAGACTGAATGAGTGACAAACGGCGGGCAAAATTATTTTTTCCCAGGCAAGCAAGATTACTTCATTTCTCTGGTTCTTTTGATTTTGTTAACGTTAGGTTACTGGTCAGGCATATATCATCGTAACAATTTAAAATATTTGGACTCAGAAATCTTTTTTTTTTTTCATTCTAAGTTACCATAGCTTAAGAAACTTTTACAGAAGGCGCAATCAATTACCCTCCAACTACATGTAAATATCCAAATCATTTTAACAGGTACTCTACAGTAATACTAGTATCATAAAGAGATGATACATGTACATATGATCACCTCCTCTGTTTGTTTCCGTCTTCCTATCTATTCAACAACATTTATACCTTTTGAATCTTCAAACTCTCCCTTTCTTATCTGTGAAAACTTTACACAAATATCAAAAAAAAAAAAAAAAAAAGAATAGGAGATTATAGGAAGTTGAATTTCAGATGCAGAAAATACATCAAGATTTTCTTATTTATGATTCAGTTCAGCTCCTCAGACGCCTGTTTCGACTTGATTTTGAATTTGTTACTTACTCTCAGTTCTTTTGAGATTTAAAGAAGGATTCTGTTCTCTGTTGATATATACTTGAAGTCAAGCGGATATTGTGAATACGCGCTACAGTACCTATGTAAAACGGCACAAAAATTCCATCTTCGCAAGCCAAGGCTTCGTTTCGTTCTAGTGCAGTAGAACGAAACGAAGCCTTGGCTTGCGAAGATGAAAAATTCTGGAATTGTCGATTCAACTCATCATAGATGATGATCTCACTATTGGGTCGAACTCAGTCAGTACACCAAGGGACGAAATACAACCTAACCTATAATATTTATGGATTTCTAAGTATTCCGTAACTTTCGTAAGGCACACACTCAATTCCAATCCCGCCAATGACCATTGTTTGGTGAAGATCACATTGTGAAGCCTTTAGTTTGGTTTACGGTACAATAATGGCCACAATGGTGTGACCACGTGACGGATCCTTTTTTTTTTTGTGCTTCATCATGTTACTATTTACATCTCATTATCGGTATTATAGAATAATTTTTAACATGTATGCTGAATCTGTATTATTGTGGTTAATTTCAGTTCAATGCCTACGGCTCCCTACAGTTAGCAAGATGTCCTTATTGTAGAAGAGTGTAAGTTTTCTTTAATAAAGAATTACTCAGTCATTTTCGTTTCAACACTGCTTTTCAAATATTTATATATTATGAGAAATCCAATCATTTGGCCACGAGCATCACTGAAGAGACATAAGTTGTCGAAATGCGCATATGGTGCACAAAATTAAAAAGTATATATGTTCTATATTTATTGGAACACTATGATGTTTAATGTTCAGACTTGGTTCCCGAGTCATTATACTATCTTTCAGGTGAAGTTGTGGGCGCACCAGTGTGCAGACTTGATGTCTAATCTTCACACCTATATTGTTTTTCAGATCAAGTTGTTCAGCGGCCTATGTGCGGACTCGATGCTTGATATATGTAATTATGGGAATCGTGTTTCTAGTAACTGGTATTGCAGTGACAGTAAGTTACATATCTTTAAGTAAAAGCAAAACACTTGAAGAAAACGAATGTTTTTCACATTATAAAAGAACATAGACACGATATAAAATACCAAAGAGAAAAACCAATTATGAAACATTTTGAGGATCATTATGAAGGTGATCTGCGTTTTGCATTTGTGGCTAGGACTACCAGTGGTACTTAAATTGATAGATTGATTGTTAAGATAATTGGATAAGGTATTTGGAAATACGTACATCAAATGGATGCACTGTTTAACTATTTAATATATGACTCTATATCTACATTTCATGAACATTCTGTTTCAAAGTGCAGTTCAATGCCAAGATTTCTTTTCGTATGATCGCGTATACATATAATTATAGTCCCAGGCTTTTAGCGAAAGCTTGGGAACATTAAATCTCATTCGTCTGTCCGTCCATCTATCTGTCCGTCTGTCACAAAAAAAACCCTTTACCTTGGTCATAACTTTTTAACCGTAAGATGTAGGGCCTTCATATTTGGCATGCCTGTCCCTAAATGCAATGCCTTTCCGTTTACCATGTGACCTTGACAGTGATCTTTGACTGTGAATTCATTGATTCTGTGGTTTGAAACAGTAACTGAAAATTTTCTATGAGCAGGTATATTGAAGATATATGCAAGATATATAGGGTAAGGCTCCCTTTACTATGAGTACAACTTTTATGCTGTGTTTTTCACATGAAAACTTAACTTGCTTGACAGATAATTCAGACCTCATTCTCATTCATCTGAATTAGAATTAATTTTCTATCATTTTAGGTTGGGACATACAAGATTGCTGCAGAAACTAGTGGTATTTACATAGCGTGGGCTGGTAACGTTTGGAATCAGTTTCTGAACAGGAATTGATAAATTTGGTAGGCTTCTTTTTTGCATTTTCGTTTTTAAAATTTTATGGCTAAACTGCTGTGAATTCTGTTGAAATTTTGTGTACATTCTTGATTTTTGGTATGAATATTACGTGTAATGTCCAGTCTGTCTTCAGCTGATGGAAATAGTGTGTCATGACCTTGGTCAAGTACACTTTCAGTGTCAAATAATCAGTAAGGGCTTGGTATTGCTCTTGTGAAAAGAAATGAAGAAAAAGAAACAATGACAAGACATTACTGGTTTTTTTGTGTGTAAATTATTCATACATGTAATTATGATGTACAATTTTAGGAGACTTTGTTCTGGGTGTCCTTTTCCTGATTCGTGGAATATATTTTGCCTGTATGCGAGTGAGTGCACGACAGGAAGCTCAGGAAGCTCTGGGCTAAGACAGGAAGCTATTGCTGAGAAAATGTATCACCATGCTGAAATTACTACCTGATTTTAAAGCGATGGTGGATGGTATCAATATATGCAGAACAGCATACTTTTAAATTCTTCCCTGGAATACTGTTTAACTGTGATCATTTTACATAGAACTGAAGCTTTAGATAAAAGAATATAGATGTAGCTAAATACTTGAATGCCTAGAGGTTTTTACCTGTCTTTACTATTGCACACTCATTACTTTGCATGTATACATAGTGTGTTATACTACATTATAAATACTCCTAACTAATACCCCACCTGATCCTTGTGACATATCCTAACTAATACCCCACCTGATCCTTGTGACATATCCTAACTAATACCCCACCTGATCCTTTTTACATATCCTAACTAATACCCCACCTGATCCTTGTGACATATCCTAACTAATACCCCACCTGATCCTTGTGACATATCCTAACTAATACCCCATATGATCCTTGTGACATATCCTAACTAATACCCCACCTGATCCTTGTGACATATCCTAACTAATACCCCACCTGATCCTTGTTACATATCCTAACTAATACCCACCTGATCCTTGTGACATATCATGAAATTCTACATACATATCCTTTACAAAATCTCCTCAGGATTCATTTCTTTTAATATCCTTTTCGTTTTTCTTATTTTTCTTATTTTCTTATTTATGTCTCTCACTCGTCTAGTGAAATTGGTCCTTTATGGGAAATATGACATTACAGATAGAATGATGTCGTAAGCATAGCGATGACATTACAGATAGAATGATGTCGTGAGCATAGCGATGACATTACAGATAGAATGATGTCGTAAGCATAGCGATGACATTACAGATAGAATGATGTCGTAAGCATAGCGATGACATTACAGATAGAATGATGTCGTTAGCATAGCGATGACATCACAGATAGAATGATGTCGTAAGCATAGCGATGACATTACAGATGTCGTAAGCATAGCGATGACATTACAGATAGAATGATGTCGTAAGCATAGCGATGACATTACAGATAGAATGATGTCGTAAGCATAGCGATGACATTTCAGATAGAATGGTGTCGTAAGCATAGCGATGACATTACAGATAGAATGATGTCGTAACCATAGCGATGAATTTTCATTTGTAACTCAAAGCTTAAAAACACCAAAGCTTTATATTTTGTTTTCTACTGTTTTAATCATATAAAGGTAAAAGTTTTAGTGTACATAGAGGAAACAAACTATAATCGTATGTATTTGTGCTTTGGTGTATTTTAAGCTCGCCGGGTCTGGAGGGCTATTGTCATGCACCTGGATCACCATCATGCCTCTAGATCACCATCATACCTCTGGATCACCATCATCATCATCCATAGACAAAAACTCTTACCTGGACCATAACTCAGAGACAGGGCTTTAATGTTTCACATGTGTATTCCTTGTGCCAAAACCTCTCATTAGGTATTTGAATTTTTTATCTTATGACCTTTACCTTGAAGTTTTACCCATTTAAAAAAAACCAAAAAAACTTTAACCTTTGTCATAACCTATGAACAGGTATGAGACAGGGCTTAAGTATTTCATGTGTGTATTCCTTATTACAAGAATTCTCATTACGTACCATTTTTTAACGTTTTGACCTTGACCTTGAATATTGACATACGTATATACAAATGTTTGCTATTTAAATTTGGTTGCCAGTTGCGAGCATTGTTGTCTTCTAGCAACTGTAGTTCTTACATAATTACTTCGCCATTCTGGTAATAGAATGGTAGTTCTTTGAAATTTATCTAATATTTCAAGGTTAATTCCTACGATGATGAATTAAACTTTGTACCTACGTCATTCAATGATTCATCCATTAAATTATTCTTTTCTGTTGATTTTGATATTTTGCACGGTGGAACTTCATTTTCACCATATAAACTTCGTGTTATCAGTTGAAGGTTTGGTTGTATTTTTACCAATATTGTCTCTCTTTTCACTTTTAAAATGTGTATACTATATATAGTATGTATGTGGAGGAAAATGCATTTATATGTGACTGTGATTGTACAACATCTATCCCCTTTATACATGTAATGTGAATTTTTCCAGCTCTGTGTAATCAAAGTTTATCGAATTATATGTATTAGAAATAGGTTTGATGTAATAATTGGTTGCCATGGCAATCCCACTCTAAATTTAGTTGTGCAAGTTTAGTTGTGTAAAAAAAAGATGCTTTAGCAAAAACGAAACCACAGAATCAAAAGTATGATAAAATTTACACTGGTATTGTTTTATAACTATTCCAGGCATTAAGCATACATATAGATTCTTACATTTTATAAGTTTGAAACTTTATTTTAATTAATTGAATTTACTGCGTTATCATTTTGTTTTTTTATTATTACATTATATTTTGTATTTTACAAATTACATTTCATATATATATACAATTACACTCACTCACATTACATCCATTAGAGAGAAGGCGGAGATGTAGTCACTTAAGGCAGGTGACTTCTTGCGAAGGTTGATTTTGTATAGACTATGAGTAGTAAGGAACAGAGAAGGGTAGTTATTCAAGATTGGCAATTGCTATATACAGGTGGTCTTTAAAGCAGGTTTGGCTGTATATATATGATATATAAATGAAAATATGTCATATACTTCATAATTATCTATGTTTTAGTACAACCTGATAAATATAGCAGCCACATATTTGTTGTAATTTATATTCTTACTCTTTGTCTTAAGACATAAACTGTGATACTGATTTCTGACGTGTCAGAGGAGAATACCAATACTGACATGATAAATGTGATGGGTAACATTTGACTATGTGTAGTATTCTTCACGTTCTACTTAGATTTATTTGTTCTCGAGAATGTAACATGTTGATTGGTATAGCAATGGTACGTGTACTTTTATTGTTTTATGTTTTAACAAAATAATATTCAGAGAATATGTATTCATTGAATAAAAGTCATCAGATATGTACGATGTTGAGATTTCATTGTTAGAGGTCGGCTTGGCATGTTAAGCAGTATGACCTACTCAGAACCAAAGGGTCAATTGTTTAAATCCAACCGGTGGTTTTATAATATCAATTCTTAAGGAAGGACCATAAAGCAATTTTACTTCTGTAGCCCGGAAAAACTACTGCAGTTTTCTCACCATTTTAAATAGCTATTGTTTTCTGCTACACTAGGATTCTTTCACCTTTTAGTGAGCTAGCTAGTTCTCATTGGTGGAGGATGACACCACGGTAGGATTACTTCTCCTACATGGTGATTGCCATTGTATGGAGGATAAGACCACGGCACGATTACTTCTCCTACATGATGGTAGCCATTGAATGGAGGATAAGACCACGGCAGGATTACTTCTCCTACATGATGGTAACCATTGTATGGAGGATAAGACCACGGCAGGATTACTTCTACATGATGGTAGCCATTGTATAGAGCATACGACCACGGCAGGATTACTTCTCCTACATGATGGTTGTCATTGTATAGAGGATACGACCACGGCAGGATTACTTCTCCTACATGATGGTTACCATTGTATAGAGGATAAGACCACAGCAGGATTACTTCTCCTATGTAATGGTTGCCATTGTATAGAGGATAAGACCACGGCAGGATTACTTCTCCTACATGATGGTAGCCATTGAATGGAGGATAAGACCACGGCAGGATTACTTCTCCTACATGATGGTAGCCATTGTATGGAGGATAAGACAACGGCAGGATTACTTCTCCTACTTGATGGTTGCTATTGTATAGAGGATAAGACCACAGCAGGATTACTTCTCCTATGTAATGGTTGCCATTGTATAGAGGATAAGACCACGGCAGGATTACTTTTCCTACTTGATGGTTGCCATTGTATGGAGGATAAGACTACGGCAGGATTACTTCTCCTACATGATGGTTACCATTGTATGGAGGATAAGAGCACGGCAGGATTACTTCTCCTACATGATGGTAGCCATTGTATGGAGGATAAGACCACGACAGGATTACTTCTCCTACACGATGGTAGCCATTGTATACAGGATACGACCACGGCAGGATTACTTCTCCTACATGATGGTTGCCATTGTATGGAGGATAAGACCACGGCAGGATTACTTCTCCTACATGATGGTTGCCATTGTATAGAGGATAAGACCACGGCAGGATTACTTCTCCTACATGATGGTTGCCATTGAATGGAGGATAAGACCACGGCAGGATTACTTCTCCTACATGATGGTTGCCACTGTATGGAGGATAAGACCACGGCAGGATTACTTCTCCTACATGATGGTAGCCATTGTATGGAGGATAAGACCACGGCAGGATTACTTCTCCTACATGATGGTAGCCATTGTATGGAGGATAAGACCACGGCAGGATTACTTCTCCTACATGATGGTAGCCATTGTATGGAGGATAAGACCACGGCAGGATTACTTCTTCTACATGATGGTAGCCATTGTATGGAGGATAAGACCACGGCAGGATTACTTCTCCTACATGATGGTTGCCATTGTATGGAGGATAAGACCACGGCAGGATTACTTCTCCTATCATGATGGTAGCCATTGTATGGAGGATAAGACCACGGCAGGATTACTTCTCCTACTTGATGGTTGCCATTGTATAGATGATAAGACCACGGCAGGATTATTTCTCCTACATGATGGTTGCCATTGTATGGAGGATAAGACCACGGCAGGATTATTTCTCCTACATGATGGTTGCCATTGTATGGAGGATAAGACCACGGCAGGATTATTTCTCCTACATGATGGTTGCCATTGTATGGAGGATAAGACCACGGCAGGATTACTTCTCCTACTTGATGGTAACCATTGTATGGAGGATAAGACCACGGCAGGATTATTTCTCCTACATGATGGTAGCCATTGTATAGAGGATACGACCACGGCAGGATTACTTCTCCTACATGATGGTTGTCATTGTATAGAGGATACGACCACGGCAGGATTACTTCTCCTACATGATGGTTACCATTGTATAGAGGATAAGACCACGGCAGGATTACTTCTCCTATGTAATGGTTGCCATTGTATAGAGGATAAGACCACGGCAGGATTACTTCTCCTACATGATGGTAGCCATTGTATGGAGGATAAGACCACGGCAGGATTACTTCTCCTACATGATGGTTGCCATTGTATAGAGGATAAGACCACGACAGGATTACTTCTCCTATGTAATGGTTGCCATTGTATGGAGGATAAGACCACGGCAGGATTACTTCTCCTACATGATGGTAGCCATTGTATAGAGGATAAGACCACGGCAGGATTACTTCTCCTACATGATGGTTGCCATTGTATAGAGGATAAGACCACGGCAGGATTACTTCTCCTACATGATGGTTGCCATTGTATAGAGGATAAGACCACGGCAGGATTACTTCTCCTACATGATGGTTGCCATTGTATAGAGGATAAGACCACGGCAGGATTACTTCTCCTACATGATGGTTGCCATTGTATAGAGGATAAGACCACGGCAGGATTACTTCTCCTACATGATGGTTGCCATTGTATAGAGGATAAGGCCACCGCAGGATTACTTCTCCTACATGATGGTAGCCATTGTATAGAGGATAAGACCACGGCAGGATTACTTCTCCTACATGATGGTAGCCATTGTATGGAGGATAAGACCACGGCAGGATTACTTCTCCTACATGATGGTAGCCATTGTATAGAGGATAAGACCACGGCAGGATTACTTCTCCTACATGATGGTAGCCATTGTATGGAGGATAAGACCACGGCAGGATTACTTCTCCTACATGATGGTTGCCACTGTATGGAGGATAAGACCACGGCAGGATTACTTCTCTTACATGATGGTAGCCATTGTATGGAGGATAAGACCACGGCAGGATTACTTCTCCTACATGATGGTTGCCATTGTATAGAGGATAAGACCACGGCAGGATTACTTCTCCTACATGATGGTAGCCACTGTATGGAGGATAAGACCACGGCAGGATTACTTCTCCTACATGATGGTAGCCACTGTATGGAGGATAAGACCACGGCAGGATTATTACTCCTAGATGATGGTAGCCACTGTATGGAGGATAAGACCACGGCAGGATTACTTCTCCTACATGATGGTTGCCATTGTATAGAGGATAAGACCACGGCAGGATTACTTCTCCTACATGATGGTTGCCACTGTATGGAGGATAAGACCACGGCAGGATTACTGCTCCTACATGATGGTTGCCATTGTATGGAGAATAAGACCATGGCAGAATTATTTCTCCTAAATGGTGGTTGCCATTGTATAGAGGATAAGACCACGACAGGATTACTTCTCCTACATGATGGTTGCCATTGTATGGAGGATAAGACCACGTCAGGACTATTTCACCTTTACAGTGGTGACCAGTGTATAGTGGGGGAGGGTAGCACCACAACGAACTATTTTACCTGTGTGGTGGTTGTCAGCATATTGTGAATGAGGATAATACATCATAATTATTTTCATTATATGGTAATGACCAGTGTACCGTGGGAGGGTAGCACCACACTCTACTACATGTACTTTACCTGTGTAGTGGTTGTCGGTACATAATGAATGAGGGTAACACCATACCACGATTTTTCCCCTTATATGGTGAAAGACAGTGTATAGTGTTGGCGAGTAACACCACCCCAGGATAATTTTCCAAGCATTGTGATGACCAGTATCTATTAGTGGTGGCAAGCAAACAGCACCACTTACCTTCAGCAGATACACAGTTGGACCCACCTGCCCTGTCCAAGACTGAGCCTCGCACTGAAGTTCTACAATGCATTTTAAGAGAAAAGTGCAAAAAGCAGTATGAAAGTTGCATTAATTTCAGGGCAATACCACCTACAAATGGCAATAATTAGGTCACACATAATGACATAATGATAATCGAAACAGATCTGTATTTTATCGTCCTCAGAATCACGGGTTCAAGGGCAAGTTCTGGTTCTGTCTCGTAAAAACCTCAACACTGGTCATAACTTATGATCAGGTAGAGATATGGTTTGCATAAGTTAGATATGCATTCCTTGTCACAATATCTTTTTCTTGAAAGCAAACTATCTGACCTTGACCTACTTTTGAAAAACTTAAAACATTCACACCTTCCAGGGGTGTCAGCGTTCAACGAACACATCTGTCATAAAAATCGCGCAATAAATTTCCATATGCTATTGTAAAGCACATTATAATTCACAAAGGAATTTCAGGCCAAACAAGAAG
Source organism: Pteria penguin (assembly GCA_035048485.1). Lineage (NCBI taxonomy): Eukaryota > Metazoa > Mollusca > Bivalvia > Pterioida > Pteriidae > Pteria > Pteria penguin. The sequence goes on along the minus strand of CM068582.1, from coordinate 1,704,615 downwards.
ATTGCACCTTTACCCCCTCAAGTATAATTTAACATCAATTATGCACGCCAAAGCACCAAACCTTGTGTGTTGTATACAGAACAATTAATTCTACAATAAGGGACATTATATAACTTAGTATCACCATACTGTAACCTCGTATCTCCAGAGAGACATAATATCACCATACTGAATCCTTGTAGCTCTACGGAGATGTGATATCACCATACTGTATCCTCATATCTCCAGACAGACATGGTATCACCATACTGAATCCTCGTATCTCTAAGGAGATGTGTTATCACCATACTGTATCCTTATATCTCTAGACAGACATGATATCACCATAATGAATCCTCGTATCTCTAAGGAGATGTGATATCACCATACTGTAACCTCGTATCTCCAGAGAGACATGGTATCACCATACTGAATCCTTGTAGCTCTAAGGAGATGTGATATCACCATACTGTAACCTCGTATCTCCAGAGAGACATGATATCACCATACTGAATCCTTGTAGCTCTAAGGAGATGTGATATCACCATACTGTAACCTCGTATCTCCAGAGAGACATGATATCACCATACTGAATCCTTGTAGCTCTAAGGAGATGTGATATCACCATACTGTAACCTCGTATCTCCAGAGACATGATATCACCATACTGAATCCTTGTAGCTCTAAGGAGAGGTGATATCACCATACTGTAACCTCATATCTCTAGACAGACATGATATCACCATACTGAATCCTTGTATCTCTAAGGAGATGTGATATCACCATGCTGTATCCTTATATCTCCAGAGAGACATGATATCACCATACTGAATCCTTGTAGCTCTAAGGAGATGTGATATCACCATACTGTAACCTCGTATCTCCAGAGAGACATGATATCACCATACTGAATCCTTGTAGCTCTAAGGAGATGTGATATCACCATACTGTAACCTCATATCTCCAGAGAGACATGGTATCACCATACTGAATCCTTGTAGCTCTAAGGAGATGTGATATCACCATACTGTAACCTCGTATCTCCAGAGAGACATGATATCACCATACTGTAACCTCATATCTCTAGACAGACATGATATCACCATACTGAATCCTTGTATCTCTAAGGAGATGTGATATCACCATGCTGTATCCTCATATCTCTAGACAGACATGATATCACCATACTGAATCCTTGTATCTCTAAGGAGATGTGATATCACCATACTGTAACCTCATATCTCTAGACAGACATGATATCACCATACTGAATCCTTGTATCTCTAAGGAGATGTGATATCACCATGCTGTATCCTCATATCTCTAGACAGACATGATATCACCATACTGAATCCTCATATCTCTAAGGAGATGTGATATCACCATGCTGTATCCTCATATCTCTAGACAGACATGATATCACCATACTGAATCCTCATATCTCTAAGGAGATGTGATATCACCATGCTGTAATTTCATATCTCTAGGGAGACATGATATCATCATATAGGATCCTCCTCTTTTTAGAGAGATGTGATATCACCATATTGCTTTTATTGAAATCTTGCATCTCTAGGGAGACATGATATCACCATACAGGATCTTCCTCTCTCTATGGAGATGTGATATCACCAAATTGGAACCTCGTACCTCTAGGGAGACATGATATCACCATACAGGATCCTCCTCTCTTTAGAGAGATGTGATATCACCATATTGGAACCTTGCATCTCTAGGTAGACATGATATCACCATACTGGAACCTCGTATCTCTAGGGAGACATGATATCACCATACTAGACCCTTGTATCTCTATGGATAAGCGATATCACCAAACTGGACCCTCTTTCTCTACAGAGGATCTCACCATACTAGACCCTTGTAACTCGAAGGAGAAGTGATATCAGTAACAAACATTGAGAGAAAGGCAAGACAATGGACATCAAGGCATTCAGTTTGATTTCTTTATTGTCTGTTTAACAATACAGTAAAATTGGTTTTTGGAAATTTGAGCAAAAACGAAACAAAATGCAGCATTGTATAGATTCAGAATAAGTTTCTCTAGATGAGAGTATAAGTGTATTGACAATATCTCTGACACTTCAATGTATGATATAAAAGACGAGACACTGTGGCAACACAGATGTCAATCACTGTATTTTTTTCTTTGAATTGTTTGTTTCTATTTTTCTCCACTATAGCACTATAATGATTACAAATGATTCTTACTATACAGCACTAAATAAAAGATTGGAAATTACAAGTCAAGCCATTCGCAGTTTCAAGTTCTGTCATTTAGCATAAGAAACAAACATCTGCAAATGCAAGTTGTGCAACACATGTAAACCTCGGCTCAAGGAAATACAAACATAAAATATATCCCTTGACTTTATTTCTCCTGTCTTAAACTCATTACCTTTTTTCTTTTCAACATAACCTTCCTTGCTTATTGTCCATTTTATATTTATATTTCGTTTACTCCTTTTACACATAAATGTTGAAATTCTGAATACAAAATGTATAAGATTCACAACCAAATAAAGAAAAATGGAGTATGTTTCAACTAAAATCTATATCAGCCAAACCAAGGAGGTATAATTAATAAGAAACTGAAACCTACATTTTGAGACCTCTTCACATAGACCATTGTGGCTCTCAGTTAGGATGGTCCCTCATAGAAAAGGAACAAGAAATTTTGTCCTTAAGATTTGAAACAGAAACCAGCATTATCATATAAGTTTACCGAGTTAAAATTGAAGAATAAAAAAACTCATAAAATTTCAATAATGTGACTCTTTTAAAGCGATGATAAATTGGATTATTTTCTCACTACCTGAAAAAGACATGCAACCTGCATGTAAAACTGGGTATGTGTTGTTGACACTAAGGTAACTTCCATACTGGAAGAAAAAATTCTATGAAATGTGTGAATTTATAAAAAATATAATATTTGAATGAACACTTTTCAGGAATGACTTGTAAAAGCTGAACTTGACAGATCATATTGCTGATATGGACTGAAAATATATTGATATATTATAGAATGTACATGGTAACAGCAGTATAACAAAGACATGTAGCTGAATAAACACCAAAACAAATCACAAGAAAACTTCACACATAAAAAAAAACATGTTTGTTGGAATGACTAGACATATTTTGACTCAGAACTTTTCTTAGTATTGAAAGACAATTCAGTTCAAAGTTACTCAAACAACACTGCATTCGGAAGACGACAATGTTTTCAATATCCAACAAATACATTTCGTTCTCTCAAATGCAAAAATTTAAAGACATTCACTGGGAAAACAGACAGGGGCATTTGTTATCTCATTTAAAATGGATTGAATGATTGACAATGCCAAGACTTTCTCTGTCTAAATATATGAAATAACTGCAAAAAAAACCCATCAAAATAATACTGATACAGGAGTGAAATCCCAAAGACCCTCGGCAGTGCTGATGGTTTGCTTTATAAACATACAATGACCCTATTTTGGTTTGAAGAACCCTCTCGATAGACAATATCATGATTCGTGCATAATATACCATGTGTTACTGGGATCAACTCAATGGGCAAAAGTGATTCTATGTTACTAAATGTAAACTGGTCTACATGTGCTTGCAGATCAGTTAATCATAGCGATCAAGTACCCCCTTAAAATGATTTTATAGCTTACGTTCATTGTACTAGCACTGGCTATGTGTGCTTTCATGGTCTGAAAACATGATAGCACAAGTTATTTTGAATACTGTATGCAAAAACTAAAGAACAGGTCATACATAGTTTGTTTTCTATAAAATTTACAATATAACAATATCAAACAAATGGTAATATTTTGATATTGTATTGTATGTATTTAGGCATTCTGAACAGTAAGAAATTTCTCAAACATATACAGTAAACATTTTTGCTTGATAGAAATTATAGTAAATGTTGCTTTCAATCATTTCACAGACCTGGTAATGTTTGCTATACAAGTCAAACATTATATTGCTATGGTAAGATGTCTAGCACAATTTGATAATTGTACCAGTGTGTTTATAAAGCACCAAAGTTGGCTATACATGTATACACTGCATTGATTAATAAACACAACTGACTTCTATAACTACTAAAAACTAACCTGCGAGTAAAGTCAAGAAAAAATATTCATTTTATTTCTGGTTACCTAGACAACCCAGTTTACCGGTTTATAACTTATCATCCCTTTCTCCGTAATTTATGATTTCTACAAACTTGCTCGGGTGTCTGAATGTTTAACTACATACCGGGTAACTTGGTGTACAGAGTGGGATATTATGTAGTGGGGACTACCCAATAAATATCTAAGTCGTAGCAGTTAATCAAAATAAGACTCAACAGATTTTTGCTTTGAGTTATAATATTTCTGAAGTAATGATACCTTCAGTTTCCTATCACATTAATATTAATTTCTGCATGTCACCAGAAACAAAAACATGTTTATTGCACTATCACTAAAACCAAGATTCTGCACATCAATGACTAAGAGCAATGTAAACTACTGCAGTATATACACTATTGTTCTAGCAAAAAATTCTACTAAAACAACATAAAGAAATCTGTACATCATGGTGTTATCAAATCTGGACTAGAAGAAATGGATATGAGTATTTTAAATCTAAGAATGATATTTTGACAAAATACCCAATGACTGTAAATGTTTGATTAAAAAACAGACTGGTTACTCAAGTTGGCAAATATCATTATCAATTACAGTTAATTACAGTTCCTCATATTTGTTGAACACATATCAAAAATGAAAGTATGAAAAAAAAAATAAAAACAAAAAGTAATAATAATAATAGAGAAAAAAAGAGAGAGCAGAATGCAAGTGGTAATTGACAACGCACCTTAATAAAATAACAAAAATTCAACATAGGTAAATGCTGCATAATACAAGGAAGCATCACAACAGTTTTTTTTCTAAAACCTTCAACAACCATTGGATCTAAAAAAAGAAAAAAAAAAAAAAAAAAAAAAAAGTACCAACAACCACCGAATTCTTTCTAAAAAAGTTCCTAGAACCATGGAACCATAGATCCATGGAGCTGAAATCAAACTTGGCTGCCACAAAAAAATACATATCCATGTATCCTATGATATATCAAGTGACCATCTTTTACTTCATGTACACTTTCAAAACAGATCTAAAAATTGGTACCAAATGCACTTCAAGTGAATTAATCTATAAATTTGAAAAGACTGATTTTGAAAACTTTATATTGCACATTTCTTATTTCAACAAATGCATCTTTGAAATCCTTGAGTACTGTATGTTACTTTCATTGAAGTTATTAAATGTAAATGTATGTGGAGAGTTTGAGTACATCATAACATTGTAAATTTAGAAATAAAGAGCAAAACACATTTCTTTGAACACGACTTTTTCTTAAAAAGAAATAAAAAGAGATTTGTACCATTTCCTGCTAAATTCCTTAATATTTCTTTTTCCTTAAATAAACAAAATGCAGTCAGCATTTCAATGAACACACTGGTATCCTGTCTGGTGAACTGTTTCCAAATCAGAAAGCATTTGTACATGCCACCACCTCCACCACTTCAAACAATACTTTCTCTTCATTTATCTTCAACTGAAAATGTCTGAATAAATGCACAGGTCTAACATAAATCTGTATCTGACATGATGTCAACAATCATTATTTCAAGTCAAGTTGTCAGTAATTGGCTGTCATTTCCATCAAGCAAATACTGGGATATATTTTGGACAGGTAAGAGAACTCTGCTGGTACAGTCTTTGACAGATGAGAGTGTGCCAACATCAGGAGTTCATGCCGGCTATACACTACAGATATCTGTACCAAATCAGTCTCACCTGAAATTTAAGATGAAGCTAAAATTTATAATTATGTAAGGCAAAGCCATCGATTCTGAATGTTTCACATACCACTTTCAATCTTCCACACACACTTAACGTATAATAATTAAAGAATATCATTTGATTAGTTTCCTTTTTTATGACAACAAAAACCAAGATGTGTTTGTGAAACACAGATGCCCTCTGCAGCTATAAAGTCTAAATAAGGCAAACTTTTTAAATGTGGGTCAAAGACTATGGTAAATGTCATGACGTCAAAATTTTTTGCATTGACAAAAAGGTCCTGACACAAGGAATACACATGTGAAATATGAAAGCCCTACCACTTACCAATCAAAAGTTAAAGCTCTATTGCCACACACAAACAGACAGGCCAAAACTAGATGCCCCCAATTCTTTCATTCTGGATGCATAAAAACAACAATCAAATTCAGAGAATTGTGGTTCCCAACTTTCGGGGTTCTATCAGTAAGGATGCAGTGATCTGTGACATATTCACAGTCAAGGTCACATGATAAAAATTTTGGTACCAACTGAAAGGTATTGCAATTAGGGACACACATGCCAAATATCAAGGTCCTACGTCTTACGGTTAACAAGAGGCCCAAGTGGGCCTATATCACTCACCTGAGTACCTAGATGATCAGTCATGCAGGAAGGAAGAATTCATTTATTTTTGCATTACTAAGTCAACACAAATGTTGAAAATATGTGAAATTTTATTTCAGACAAGAATTAAAAACTACACTTTTTTGCACATCCATTCAGGTGATTTTGATATTCAGCATTTGCTTTGTCTCTGCAAGATGTGATTCAGGGAAACAAGTTAGTCATTTTCTTTAGGAGTGGCCTGTTGTTGACTGATTTCAAGTCTGGGTCATGAACAACAATTGTTTCAAATATTGCCCAGATCCAACTTAAAATGGCTTAATTTCATATGTTGAGTGTTGAGAAACATCTAAAAACTCATTTAGATGTGTAAAGAAATGAAAAAACAAAATTGGCCACAGCTGACTACTTTCCATATTTTAATTACTAAGTGGTATATGTACCATTGTAAGACCTAGTTTTAAGACATGGCGGCATTATCTGTTGACCAATTTGGATGAAATGTACAAAATTGATAGAGGACCTATAGTACTTCATGAATACCATGTTTCATTAAAATCTTTAATGTGGTATAACAGCAGAAGTTCGAAATGTGAAGAATTGTTCCTATACACCCTCATTTTGAAGTCTGAAAAAATTCATAGAAAATCCAAAAATTGAGATACTGACAAAATTCTTTCAAAGTAACATTCCATACCATAATTATGATCACAATAGTCCATAAGAAATCATCATTATCAATTAACTAGGAAATGCATTGAAATCACCAAGTCCAAACAAATGTTGAAAAAAAATTTCTAATATTTGATTCTAGAAGGGAACCAAAATGACAATACATCTTCACTCATCCCTCTAGATCATTTCTATGCATTCTGTAAAGAGGTATGGACGAAAACAACAGAATTTGAAGGGGATCATACATGATTTATTTCTACTAAGATTTGTTAAAATACTTCGAATAGTTTTGCAAAAAAAGTTGAAAATGTGAAAAATGGCCAACCAACCCCACCCCTTTTTTTGGAAGTCTTAAAAAATTCGTAAAAATCCAAAAATTGAGATATTGACAAAATTCTTTCACAATAATATTCCTTACCATAATTATGATCAAAATAGTCATTAAGAAATCATCAATATCAATTAACTGAAAAACATGACACTTTTCTGCATTGAAATTACTAAGTCCAGAAACATGTCAAAAAAGCGTAAATTTCTATTTGACGTCTCTTAACCCCGAACAAAATTTAAAATAACCCATCTTTATAGATTGTTAAAATGCAATTAGTTTCCCCATTTATGTACTGGTTCTGAAAAAGAAGATTTTTGAAAAGGGGTACCGTTTTGGGCACTTTTGGCCCCGCCCTGGATCCACCCTTGAGGGAATCTGGATCCAAAACACAATTTTAGTAGGGGACCTTAAGTACATCATATATACAAAGTTTGATCCAAATCTGCAAAGCAGTTCCAGAGAAGAAGTCGAAAATTTGAAAAAGTTAATGACGGACGGACGACGACCAAGGACAACTGACGGCGCACAATGAGGTGAGCTAAAAAGTGGTTAAAAAGTTACTTTGAAGTAGGTTAAAGGTCACAGTCAAGGTCATGATAAAAAAAATTCTGGTACCAATGGAAAGGTATTGCCATTAGGGACACACAAGCCAAATATGAAGACCCCATATCTTACGTTTAAAAAGTTACACATGTACATTGAAGTAGGTCAAAGGTCACGGTCAAGGTCACATGATAAAAAATTCAGGTACCAACAGAAATGTATTGCACATGCCAAGTATGAAGGCTCTACATCATACGGTTAAAAAGTTATCACCAAGGTTAAAGTGTTTGTGACAGACGGATAGACAGACAGACGAATGAGATTTAATGTCTCCACGCTTTCGTGAAAAGTGGGGGACAACAAGACTGTGGAGGAAGAAAGAGTGAGTTATATGTCAATACTTTTCAATGCTCTATACGATCATTTAAAGAATAAGCTTATCACTTACTTTGGTCAAACATAGCTTGTTGATACTTGTTGAACATACTCCTTCTGCCTTTAGCAGTGAATGCTCCTGCAGGCATCGTTTTCTCTACCTCTGCTACTAATGTAGCGGAACTCCCTGGTCCAAGAGGTTCACGGATTAACTCATGCTAAAACAGAAGAGTAACATCCTTCAAAATATCAATCCGAGATGTTTCTACTTCAGGAATATGTATTTAATATTTTCTCCAAGAACTTACTGAGACATACAAGTTGATTCTCATCTGGATTTGTCTACACAGTTAATGGATTCATTTCTCCATCAACTATTCTCGCCGACAGGTATGTCAGCTCACTCTGATGCCACTCACACATTCATACACACCATCAATGATTGACCAGAACTTCTATGCATTATTATACATTTAAATTTCAATGCTTTGATGTTTACATCTGCAGCTCTTTCTGTACAAGGAAAACGACACAAGATCTATACATGAAATTCAATTTATATAAGTAAATGAATTTAATGTATATGACATCAAGTGAAGTGATCATAATATATGAATTTGACAATATACAATTACTTTGAACCACCTATTCAATTAATTTGAACAGCCTATAAGATTACCCTGAACAACCTTTGCCTTTACAATGTTATTATCTTATGAATATGTGTTGTAGAAATACATACATATACAGGAATTTAAACAAGAGCTGACACCTGGCGAAATACCAAAGCTTCAAATAACAGAAATCACTGGCTCGAATTTCCTCTGATCTCAAATTTACTCGCATTCACATATGTGGAGCTCAAAATGATATGATTATGCAGATATGCCTAAAATTTCTAAATCACCTGATGATATAATTCTGATTAAAAACCCTGCGTGTAATAATGTACATAAGACATGTTAGCTAAACAGAACTGTTCTCCTGCATCTCCAGAATGTTTTAATCAGTAAACAGAGCAAAATGCCTGAAAGTGCAACAACTCTGAACAAGCACATCAAACACTGTCTGGCCGGGTCACTTCTGATCCAGAAAAAAAAGCAATGCAAGTTTCTTCTGAATACCTTATGTTGCAAAATCTGCATTAACATTGGTTCTCATAATTTTTACTTTCCATGATTTTCATAAAATATTTATTTTTACTATCAGTACACTACACATGCTAGAAGCAACAAAAGTGATCTAACTGCACTGACTATCACTGGATATAAAAATATACCATACCTTCAGAGAAGGTAGACATGATTGTCTTTCTAAGAACTTGGGTTTCATCTGACACATGTCCCTCCAATTAACGACACCATCCGAGGACTGACCTTTCCATGATGTCTGTCGCTCTGGCTTTTTAAGATTAGGCTTTGAAGGAGTCCCAAATCCAGCACTGGGTTTAGGAGCACTGTTCATTTTACTTAACACCTCTTTTGACATTGCAGGATTATCTACAGCAAGTTCTTCCACTACATTGCACTGAATCAATGAACTAGCTTCAAAGGTTTTGTCATTTGTGTTTCTTGCTAAACTCAATTTTCTTTCAGCAGTTTCGACCACAGTATCATTTAATACAGTCATAGATTTTACATCGTTTCCAAACCTTTGGACTTCTGTATTACACGACTGAGTTATAGACTGAACACCACATCCACATCCGGTTCTACCTTTATCCGCAATATTTACTATCTTTGGTACACCTTGATTCTTGACACCATTCTTACTGGTGTCTGTCATAGAATCTGAACTCTCCAGGGAACCACGGCGACTGGAGTTCATGGGTGTTTCATTACTACTAAATGAATCACTACGATGTCTCCACTTGGTCCATGTTCCATTGTCATTCAAACACACTGGACTTGATGAATCTACTTTCCACTTGGCCCAAGATATAGACCCTGCTTCTGGTTTGGACAGCTGTGTACTTTCCCTGACATTGTGACTAGAGTCAGTTCTTGAGGCTGCAAAAAGATATAAGTGGTGTTTATTATTTCTAATTTAATATCATTGTTGGGCATGCTTCAAATTTCTGAACCAAGAATATTGAATTCAATATGTAAGCATCACTTTCACTTTTCAATTACAACATGACATCAAAGTATATTGTGATCAATGACTTATGCACAGTGGAATCAGCATTGTCTGCACCCTAAAGCAAAGGGAGATAAATGAGCATTGCTTGATATATCCAGAATATTACCAGAGTATGATAGACTTGTCAGTGATCTTCAAAGCAGTAATATTCACACATTTGTTTGAAACAATACGTGGAAGCTATTGAGATACATGTACATACATGTCTAATTGTTTTACATCATGCTATGAATAAACAAGATTATTTCACTTATATGGTGACAGCACCTGCCTGATGTACTTATATGGTGACAGCACCTGGCCTGATGTACTAATATGGTGACAGCACCTGTCTGATGTACTTATATGGTGACAGCATCTGTCTGATGTACATATATGGTGACAGCACCTGCCTGATGTACTTGTATAGTGACAGCACCTGTCTGATGTACTTATATGGTGACAGCACCTTCTGATGTACTTATATAGTAACAGCATCTGTCTGATGTACTTATATGGTGACAGCATCTATCTAATGTACTTATATGGTGACAGCACCTGGCCTGATGTACTAATATGGTGACAGCATTTGCCTGATGTACTTATATAGTGACAGCACCTGTGTGATGTACTTATATGGTGACAGCACCTGTCTGATGTACTTATATGGTGACAGTATCTGTCTGATGTACTTATATGGTGACAGCACCTGGCCTGATGTACTAATATGGTGACAGCACCTGTCTGATGTACTTATATGGTGACAGCATCTATCTGATGTACTTATATGGTGACAGCACCTGTCTGATGTACTTATATGGTGACAGCACCTGTCTGATCTACTTACCTGGTGACATCACCTGCCTGATGTACTTATATGGTGACAGCACCTGTCTGATGTACTTATATGGTGACAGCACCTGCCTGATGTACTTATATGGTGACAGCATCTGTCTGATCTACTTATCTGATGACAGCACCTGTCTGATGTACTTATATGGTGACAGCACCTGTCTGATGTACTTATATGGTGCCAGCACCTGTCTGATGTACTTATATGGTGACAGCACCTGTCTGATGTACTTATATGGAGACAGCATCTGTTTGATACAGTGTTCAGATCACTAGACCTATAAATATGGCCCATCTGATGCACCTGCTGTCACTGTCCTATAATAAGGACCTATGCAATGGATCCACCAAAAACAAGGAGGGACCTGTGACATAACATGGACATACCTGTATCATGACAAGGGACCTCAATTTTTAAGGTCTCATCTGAAAGGGAGGGCACCAAGAAGTCACAGACTGGACTTGAGCTCATAACCTTTCTGCCTCAAGTAAAGCATGCTACCACGAAGTGACAGAGCAAACACAGTTATAGTAAAACAAAAGTTGAAACACAGAGTGATCCTTAGGAGTTACAATCTACAAGTTTTTTATTATTAAATCTGGGATTCATCTCTTTACTTACTTGAGGGATTTATTTCTCCATTGACTTTTACAAATATCTGGTCATGGACGCCGGATTTTATGGTTTCACTCCAATCTTCTTGGACAGATTCCTCTGTATCCCATAATACCACGTCATCGCCTATACCAGAATCATGGCTCTGAAAGGAAAAATGAAAAAGAATCAATAAATCATGGCTTTAAATGGAACAAAATGTGTTTGTGAAACAAAAATGCCGCTGGCAACAAAAAAAGTTCAAATAAGGCAAATTTTAAAATGTAGGTCAAAGGTCATGGTTAAGAGGTCATAAATTTAATGTAAATTTGAAAGAGCTTTATTAGTGGATGTGTATGCCAAATATGAAGTCTCTATCTCTCATGGTTTGAAAGTTATTGCAAAGATTAACAGACAACAGACAGACAGACAAACAAATAGACTGGTCAAAAACAGAATATCCCTGATCTATTAATCCAGAGGCATAAAAATCAAAACGAAACAATAAATCATGGCTGTAAAAGGGGAATAAAACAATACATCATTACTCTAAAAGTCAAAATGAGTGTAAAACAATGAACCATGGTTCTGAATGGAAAAATGAAACAATAAAGCATGACTCTGAAAGACAAAATGAATGATTATTAATGATTCTGAAAAGCATAGTGAACAACAAATGATGAATCAAAAATAAAACAACAAAGGTATCGAAGTTTCAGTATGTCATTATAGGAATGCATGGAAATACACGTATTGAAAAAGGAGAAAAAATTATGAATGAGATGACAAAACTTTCATGAAATACATAAACATTTACATGAGGGGGAAACAAATATTCAGAGTATGAAAACAAGTATTTCAAATACTAGATGTGTCGGTGCATCACAAATGCCCTTGCCATGAGTGTTTTTCCAAAGGCCATAACTCCCGTAAAACTTTCTGGATAGTCCCCTGACAATATACACATTTAGATTGTGATCTTTGTATCAAGTTTCATTGAAATCCTCCCAAGGAGTAAAGATAATCAGAAAAGGTACACCGATCGATTATCGATTTAAATCGGAAATCCATATTCTATGAAATTTATTAGAGTTTGACAAATAACAGATCACATAGCAAATCAGATTTTGATTTGGCCGATTCTGCGTCGTCGTTGGTTTTAGTTGCCTTCTTGTTAGTATTAGACAATTCGTCCCGAATAATATTCGAAACAATTTGCCCGCAGTTTAGGCTGATGCTATTCGCACGACGGTCGTGTACGTAAACTTGAATTTCTATATACACAACAGCCATGTTAAATAACTGTGCCTAAATTGATATGGCAATTTACACAACGGTCGCGTACCTAGTGATATGGTTATATACAATGGTCATGTACCTAAAGTGATATGCCTAAATGCACGATGTTCATGTACCTAAATGATTTGGCTATATACACAACGGTCGTGTACCTAAATGATTTGGCTATATACACGGCGGTTGTGTACCTAAAGTGATATGAACTTTTAGCGATCGACAATCAATTATTGGTGACAATTGGTTCATCACTAGTCATCAGCAAAACAAAACAATCAAGGAAGTTTGTAAAACATTTATACCGCCTTCTGGTACTATAATGTACAAATATGTAAAGTACTACAGTATAGTCCGGGTGGAACTTAATTTGCCCACTGGTCACTGGAGTGGGCATTAAAAATGTCCACAGTACACAGTGGACATTCTTGTATGAGATAGTTAGAATTAACATACAGGTAAGTGGACAGCTTGATAGCTCAGGTAAATGTCCACTCCTAATGCCCACTGAAATTTCAGGTGGATTGCTGACTGTGGACAGTGGGGACTGCCCATTGTGGACAGTGAGCATTCAAAGTTCCACCCGGACTGTACTGTACATACACTTAGTGACCTTTGCACCTGAGAATAATTAGAGGTAATCTACTACTCATAATTAACCCACATGAAAAATTCTATTTCAATATATTCACCCACTGCCAAGATAATGAACGGACAATGTGTATTACTGGAAATTTTCTACGTTCAAGAAGTGTAACTCTGTTAAAAATTGTTCAATGACAACCAAATCAAAACTAGCACTAGATATTCACGATTTATCTGTCATTTCACTAGTGGTATGTACACCCATAGTGGAGATAATGAATGGAACCTGTTCAGGGAACGGACCTAACAACCAACTGACAGCAGAAAAGCAATATATCCCCCCTTCAAATATCCCCTCTTCTTTGAAGGGGGACAGAAAAAACAGTATAAAAATGTTCTCTGGATTATGACTGTTTCACTTTAATATACATTTTTATCACAAGTTTTGCTGTTTATGCGGTTAAATATCACTATGTCATAAATTAATTAATGGCATAGGTGATGTCATAACGTGGAAAAAAATTGTGTCAAGCCGGTGTTTGATGAAATAAACAGCTTTAAACTGAGTGTAAACATGTGATAAAAAGAAAATTCATTACAGATACTATATATAAGCTAAAATATTTACCTCTTGGGAATGATAGGTTTGCACTAAATCATATTGGGATTTCCTGTCCTGTACTTCATTCTGCCCAGGTTGGCTAATATTAATATCATTTCTCTGCCCCCTCACATACCCTACAGGTGTACTGACTCGTATATGTAGTTCACCATTTGTCTTAAATCCACATTTTCTAGTACAAACTTCTCTAACATTACTATCAGAGGTTGGCATCACACCTTGCATATTTCTATGCTGACTGTCTCCTGTCAGACATTCTGTGGGGATCTGAGTCTGTTTAACACACTTGTTTCTGTCATTTTCATCAGCGACTCTCTCTGATGGTTGTACAGTTCCATTAACTGCAATCATCCAGCCCCCATACGGTACATTCTGGTTTATGTCCACATGGTTTGGATGGTGGGGAATGTAACGCTTCTTGCTAATGAATTCCTCCCTTAAACAAGGTGTGCAACATTTAGTGTCATTGTCATTTATATCCACTTTCCCAAGTCTCCAATCTTCATCCAGATATGATATTGGTTTTGTGGTATGCTAGAACGAAATTATATTTTATATTATCAAAACATACACAAGTAATTATAGTTTCAAAAGAAATTGTACAATATTACTGCCATTACTGCCATTTTAATTGGCAAATTACACATACACAGTGGGCTTCATCCAGATGTAAATTTGGAAATTAGTTAAACCACTGTGATTTTCACAAAGCTATGAATTACACCTGAACTATCAATGTGTTTTGATTGATTTTCTCACTGTATTTTGTGTATTTTCTCCAAACCCCCTAAACTGCAGGGTACCGCAATTGGTAAGAAAGGGCACCTGTAACCATTATATGGCTGTGATTAGATAACACACATAAGGTAATCACTGAATGATTAAATAAAGTTAACATTTTTGTTCTGCTGTCAAAATCTCACTCAACACTAGCCTTAGGCAGCTAGAGATTAATTCTTAACATTCCTTTGATTTTATATCCCTAGCATCTGAAATACATCAGGTCAGAAAAAAAATGAAATGAAAATAAATAACAGCTGCACTACACCTAACAGTACAAAATAAGTACCTTTTCCTTATTGTTAACAGATAGCTCCACTCGTTGAGTATCTTGCTGTTCAGTCTGGTCATCTGAATGGCACGAAAGTATCTCAGTCATTAGATGCACCTTCTTCTCATTTGTCTCTAGTTTCAGTGCCTCTTGTATGATACAGTAACAAAGGGATATGGTGTCTGTTTAAAGTACAGGTCACAATAAGCAGTTTGTATCTTAATATCACGACACAGTATGTCACACAAGCCTAGTCTACCAACTAATAATGATCAATGCCAGGTATTCAATTAGAATTATTTGAGGCGGTGATTTAGAAATTTGAGGCGTATCATTCTCAGTGTGGTATATGCGAATGGAAGTAGTACATGTAAATTCCAGATCACAGGAAATCTGAACCAGAGATTTCTATCATTTAAAGAAGAGGTATTTTGCCGTGTGCCGGCTCTTAATCTTATTGAAATCCTTGCAATACATGTATCTTCATGAAGCTTGGATTGTAAAAGGAGTGATAAATACACAATGCTGATAACTGATGGAATTAAAAAAGGTACAGGTTATATATAGGCTGTAAACTGCAAAACTGAGAGCAAACTTCAAGGATTTGCAAAATCCTTCACATTTCAGTTTAAAATCTCATTTTATACATACAAATAATGGGAGGAAATTCAGTTTCAAAAATCAAATTCTAATAGGTTGAAATACAACAAAAAATATTATCCTAATGCTTAAGTCTGCTATTTCAGATTAAAACTGTTTTGATCCACTTCACCACCCATATAACAAAAGACCACACATGGCTTCAGATATCCTGATTTCAAACAAAATCACTGAAGTCTGAGCCAGAGGGCAGGTACTATGATAATTCCATGAAGAAAGAAGCATTCTGAGAATATTGCTAAAGCAATACATGCCCCCTATCATCCCCAACAATTTTTAGAACGTCCACATTTGTAAGAGGCTGATACTGTAAATACATTTCTTTGAATATATAATACGCGAGTCATACTATAATTGATGGATAACATTTTTCCTATGTTAACAGGAACAAAATTTAAACTTGATCTGTAACTGGTCACGGTTAACCAATGTACCAAATATCAAATGATAATCTGCAATTATCTTGAAAAACAGTGCAGCAAACCGATATGCCACACTGACAGACAGACAGAGACCTACAGTCCCTTTCTGCGAAATTCGCAGGTAGGAGACTTATAAACATTGTATTATGACTCTCAGTAACCTACCACATCCAACATTATGTAGAACTACTTTGTTCTTCATCAGCATGTTCCTGAAGGCCACCATCTCAGCCAATGAAACTGTATGTTGGGGCAGCTTATCGATGAAGGCAAGCATCTGCGACTCTATGTCTATTTATAATATAAAGAACAGTAAGGTTTCACCTCTCCTTCAGAAATAGCAATTTAAGGAATCAAAACTGATATACATATATACATACAAACATGACTTAGACTTCAGCAGAAAATCAAAAACATTCATATAATATCCTTCTTTTATCCATGATTATCAGTGAAAAGTTTTAAGTATAAATTTGATAAGAATATCGAATACATAAACTACTATTAAATGATAGTTCTATAATAAATCTATATCCTGACAAATTACGGCTCTACAAGAAATATTTTTTACCATATAAATATCATTATGAACTTTATATCTACTTTTAGACTAATAAAAACATACCTTCCTTATCTTGAGGATCACTAACTGCACTAACACTAGTCCTTAATGGACGGGGCTTGGTCAACTTCTGACCTCGTCTGGCTTTCATTCTATGGTCTGAAATGAATTACAAATTACAAACAAAATCATTCAAAGTGGCATTACTATCACTTTAATTAAAATTATGAATGACCTGCATTCAACTTTAGAGGTGCATTTGAGATTTCATAATGTTTAAATCAGAACAAATAGCATGAATATCTTACTGTAATTATTAAAATATTCAAAAGTGCCAGAGACCATCTTCCATGTGGAGTAACTCCTTTTATTCATCTCTATATACATGTAAGGTAATCTACCTAAGTGCAGATTTCTTTAATATCCAGTTGCGGCATCAGGAGGCAAAAGTTGTAATATGTAATTTTGTCAAATTTACAACTGTAAAATACTGAAGATCATACTACATGTATAACAACAACATGTTACTGCAGAGAGACAAATCATCAATCATCAATGATTTACCATGCCACTTGAACCAATGACTTCTCAGCAAAGCGCACTACAAACTCAGCTAGCCTGACGTACATGTAATTACCTTTGGTTCTTAATACGACTAATTTCTTTTATTAATATTAATGAAAATATAAATTGCTTTCACATCCTTCATTTGATTATGTGTGTGTGTGTGTTTTTACAGAAAAGCACTCAACATGAAGATGAATCGATAATGGAGCATAGGTTACCTGAGCCTGATTCTCAGATTATGCTATATGATATTATATTGGCTGGCAACCTCCTACCTCATCGTCTCAGGTTATAACTGAAAAACATTCAAAAACTAACGAAAAATCTTACTAAAACATTTAACCTTACCAGGTGTACCCGAATTGTTTCCATTCTCATCAGCTTTACTTAATTTCACCACAATCTCTCTAGCAGTATCAGATATGTCTCTTTCACTATCTACTCTCTTTTCATAGTCCACTCCATTAGATAATGTGACGAGTGGTCTCCTTGATTCAGCTCTCTCCTCCAGCAATAGGCTAGCACTCAAATCTTTGTCATCTTGGTAGTTATTGTGGGAAGCCACACTTTGAAAGATGTCCGACATCACATGATCCACCTTTGATTGAGCATCACCTGTGCTCGAGATCTTTCTAGGGCGTGGCTTTTGTAGTTTCAGTATCCTAGGCGCTCTAGCTCTCAACACATTGAACTCACTCATGTTTCCTAAAATATAGAAGTTTACATCAGGTTTAAAAATCTTTCTAGCCACGAAGGCCTGTGAGGCCTGCATTTACAATGTACATTTGTAAACTAAGTTTCATTGGAACCACATGTGACAGCCACAGAGCCATAGTCTCCCTCTACACAGAACACCATGTTTACATTAAACTTCATTGGAACCACGTATGACTGTGAGAGCCACAAAGCTAGTCAGAAGTAGTCTCCCCCTACATAGAACTCCATGCTTAAAATAAACTTCACTGGAACCACATGTGAGAGCTACCAAGTTAGTCTCTTGCCACACAGATTACCATGTTTACACTTGCATGTAACTTCAGTGGAACCAAATGTGACAGCCACAGAGTTAGTCTCCCTCTGCAGGGCTTGAAATTCAGAGAATGCCTGCTAAATCTATCGTAAATGTAAAGAAAGATAACTCTTGAAATGGTGTTCGATTATGCAGGCGTATTTCATCCGAATATTTAATCACTGATATCTTGTGTCACACCAATAATTATGATATAAAACTTTTATATGTCATTAAGATATATAATTCAAGTTTAAATATGGTTTTATTTAACAATAAAAAAGCGCTATTAAGTTGCAGGCGTATCTTCTTGTAGCAGGCTTATTCTGTACATAAACAATAATAAACAAAATGGCGACAGATTTAGCAGGCGTGCATGTCATGATAATATAAACCTGGATAACTTGTGTTATATCGTTCATATCAAAACAAAAGTATGTAACTGCATAAATATGTATCATCTTTATTCACATATATCAATTTTATAACATACATTTGTAATATAATGTTTAGAAGCTGCAGGCGTATACTTTTCTCTGCAGGCGTACGCAGGGGTATTTAAGTATGACCGCATTACTAAGGTATTCCTACATAGCAATCTGATTCTGAGCTTTCTTTAGTTTAAGCCTGTGGGGTATTCAAAACGTGATTGACGAAATTTTCGTATAGAGTTTGCCCATGTGATGTCACACTACTAGCATTAGTGGCCATGTTGGAGTACAACTCTCGGACTTTTTCCATCTCTACCATGTAAACTTCATTAAATTTCTGAGAAATTAACTATTTATCAGGGTAGATTTTGTGACTTCAGTCTTACTTAATCAGTAAATATAATCAATTAGTTGAAAATTTTCTGTAAAACATTTAGATATACAATGCAATTATTTCATAAAATTAAGCTAAATCAACCAGTTTTATATGAGCATTGATGGATAAAGTCCGAGAGTTGTACTCCAATGAGGGAGATAACTCTAGCTAATTTGAGGAAAACAGGGTTGTATGGGAACCCTCTATATAATATTTAGTGTCCTATGTATTGCAATCAATCACGTGAAAAAATCTAATAAATTCACGTTTTAAAAACCGAAATAACGTAGTAGCTGATAACTGGTCTTAGCCGGTTACTGGTACACTACCAGTACGACAGTAGTGCTCAGTCATCACTATTTGACATTAAATCAAATGATTTGACATCGTGGGGGGAAAACACACAGAAATATGCAATGTGATAACAAATTCAAATTGCTTTAAAAGTGTATTGTAAACATTATCTCTGTAACATAGCCCGGTCTTACCATATGACAAAATTTTAAGCGCATAAAATTTAAAAACTGCAGCTGCATCTACTCTCTTCCAGACGTGCAAAGTAAGACAGTTCGACAAGAAACTTCTCGTACCACGTTGATTCCCGTTAAGCCAACTGCGACAAAATAATTTCATTCAATATTATAATGACACCTTTCTGACATCCACTTGTCAGAAAATTACTCGACTTTTCAATATCCATGTAGATATCTGACAAGTCGACAACGCAATAACAATTACAAGACTAATGGATACTAGAAATATTCTACCCGTTCGCAGAAATAATTTTAAGGGATCACCAGATCCATGTACGCCATAATACTACACTGCTTCATCTCGATATATCTTTATAATGAATGCAGAGATGTTGAAAAGTTTTCAAACACGTCAGTCATTTTCGGTGATTCTAAAAATTCTGACAGTCTGGACAATGAAATATATAGAAACAATTCTAGAATTTTGTCAGCCCGAATGAAATTTTGTCTGTCAAAATCTTCGGACTGACACTTTTCAACATCACTGTGAATGCAACATTTGATCAGGGACGTATACATATGACGCAAATGTACTGACGTCTCTGATCTGACCCATTTGAACGGACGTTCAAATTTCTGTAATAAAGCAACTAATAGCATAAAGGGGATAGATACACTTTATACTTGCTTTTAATGCTTCCAGCAATTTCCTCGAAGATTTTGAATTTGAATTATTCAAACGACAATCACACATAGCAGATCCTGGAATTTATTTGTGAAGGAAAATTGGGTGGATGGGGGAGGCTGAGAGAACTTTTTGTTTTGTTAGTACTAGCAAATTGTTGTCTTTATTTTCATCAAAATAAGTTAGGTTAATTTAAAATTTATTTCATCCTAGAAATACAACTGCATGTGCTTGTGTACATGCATACTTCTAGACCTCACATTACATTTCCATCTTTTCAGCTAGATTAATGGCATGTCATTCGAATATTTAAGTTATATAAAAAATAATGATACATGTAAAGACTGTCTAAGGTACCGTACAATTACAAAACTTGCATTATCTCATGTTGCCAGTACCGATAAAAGACAGAAGAAGCAGTGCTGCTCTTGGAGAAGTTTAAATTAATTTACAAGGACATGAAACAGTATGAGTTTACAAATTGGGAATTTATGCAATACTCAAAAGCATATTATGATTGCAATAATGTAATTGTAACACTATATTAAGTTATAGTTCCTACAACTATGAAAAGGATTTATTTTGAAGAAAGGCTGGAATTAAAATTTTCAACCAAACAAAGTATTGCAAATTACATCAAATTATCAATAGCAATTATTTTTTATATTTTCAAATATCATCTGTGTTAATAAAGCAAGGAAATAATGCAATTTTAAACTAAATTTTTAAAATATATTTGGTGACAAAAGTCGCTAATTTAAGTGCGCTTTTTACCAAATACCACGTTAAATAGTGTCCTTTTAATGGAGAAATTTGTGTGCCCTTTTTGAATCCTAGATTTAACACTATTTATGATGTAATAATGAAACATCAGTAAGTACCGTGATTGGCATACAGACAGCTACGATGTCTCTCATTTAGTGTGTGGTCAACATCTTACACAAAATTTTACGATAATAATTATTTCAATTATGCATTTTATCATTTATCGGCAATCATTTTATTCCTCTCTCTCTCTCTCTCTCTCTCTCTCTCTCTCTCTCTCTCTCTCTCTCTTTCTCTCTCTCTCTCTAATTCGTGGATCATATTTTCACATCGGCATGGGGATATGGATAATATTTTCACACATGGGGAAACAGTGTGCAATAAATTGCACAATATGTTATATTTTCCCACACTACATTGGTAGACTCTGTATCAATTGTCACCCCTCACAATAAACAATATCCCTGTCCGTCACCAACCCCCGTGGATTTATTAAATGCATGTACATGTGAGTGTAATAGGATAACTGATAAGGCCCTTATTAGTCAACGGGAACTTATGTTAGAATGCAGAATGGACAATTGTGCCATGTTTCTTTATCTTGTGAAATTATTTTAAACAGACTATACTAGCGGGGAAAAAAAGAAACTCTGTATACTTGAAAAGTTAAATTAAAAACATGTAATGTATTCTTTGATCGCTCTTTATTCTTAAAGGCATAATGTAATATTTAAAATGCGTGTTTGAGTACTGAATTTGTTATATATCGTGTTCGATTCGCCCTGATGGCCACAACACGCTTTTCTGAAGTTTCGAGCCTAAGCGACACGTGGTTATATAGTATTCGATTAGAATTTCTTGCATTCATTAAAGGTATTCAATGACAATGTATTGATACAGAACAAGCATTGGTGTTTGGAATAGAATTAAGATTGGGAGATGCCTCGCATGATTGACAATGATCGTTTGTGCGCTATTGGGAAGATTTTTCGTAACTTTTACTTAGCAGAGACATATATACACATGTGTATATATGTCTCTGCCTTCAGTATGCAGATTAATTGTTGTATTCGGGGATGAGAAATATCATCTACTTAACTATTCCCAGATTAAGGCTATCCGTATTTGCAAAACCTGGGGTTGAAAGTTTCGGAAAATTCTTTAAAAAATTTCGTATATTATCTTTTGGAACATGACCTGCAGTTTTATGAAAATTGAATTCGCAAGTACCGAAATCAACTTGTCCAAAATAACTTAGATAAGCAGTGGCGGATTTAAGGGGAGCGGAGGGGTCGCTCGCCCCACCCCCGGCAGTGACCCAAAATTTTACCAAAACCTGTATTTTGGCCAAGTTTTTGTTTTAATTGACAAAATTACGGATGATGGGGTTAAACATTCGACATCAATCCGGTAAGTTTATTGCGCAATACGGACGACAGTTTCTGGAATGTAGCTTTAACTTTTGCCAGATATACCTATGCTGAGATATTACTGACCCCAGGTGATAATCTGGTTTTACACCTGTTACATAATCCATTTTCTGTTAGTACAAGCTACCACTCGACATAGGGACATGGATCGAAGTAACAATCATGGGAATAATCAGAGATTTATGTCTCTGAAATAATTGAATTTTAATGGATCATTACTAAACAGTATATTATTCATAAAAACTCGCATTATAAGCGATAAGATTAAATCTATCTCCGTTTGCTTTAGGTTTTGTAAAGTAATGTTACTAAGGCAACCCATGGCAAATAGTCTGCATTTCACTTATAATCACTGTCCAAACTGCAAAAACAACTTAATAAAAACAAATGAAAAAAAAACATTAGGTAGTATCAGAGACATATATGTCTCTGGTAGTATCAGCTGATGCAAGGACTTGTAAACTTGTTTAAACGTCCTTTACAGATGATACGAGACTAGGCTGATGATAGCCATATTCAGTATCTTAATGGCGGATAGTCACGTGATCTAAAGGTGGTCGCGCCCGTGTATTACGCGATAGAATGGTCTATAATACTAAAGGTAATACACAACTTGAACCTACTAGTACCTAGAATAAACTACGATGCATTTCATTCCTCTTTTAGGACCTACAAATTACGACTTACGGCCGCCCCCGTGCAATCCTAGATTTACAGCAAATTGTGGTCATAAGTCGTAACTTTTTGTAAAACAATCACAAGTCGTAGAGGTGATCTTATTACAAAGTCTACGACTTAAGACCTTTTGTAAAACGATCGCCAGGACGCCCGTGTCTGACGTCACGACCGCAAGATACGTATATAAAGACCTCACATTTGCATAATCGACTCCAATCGGCTTCTCTGGCCGCTCGAAGCATCACTGGGCAACGACGGATAAGTCCTTGTACCGTAAAAAGGAGATTGCGAGAGGCCAAAATCCGTCCACGACGTACGTTCTGCTATCCGCCCTGTTCTGCTCTTGCGTCACAGTGTTGCGACGTTAGCGTGGTGTACATGTAGGAGGCATTGTCGTCTCAAGAGCAGAGATTGGGCGGAAGTTCTGTTTACGGATGATTTCATTTCGACAACAGTGACAGTAGTGTTCGGGCTTACATTACATTGACGCCTGTGTTACTCTACGCCGCAATTACAACACATAGGACCCCTTTGGTGATAATGGAGGGTAGTTTAACGGGGTATGCTACCGTGGCGAGATTGTACGTCAGCACGTCATTCCATTTATTCAAAACAATCAGCGTAACGTCATTCTGCGCACACCACACGCTTTGTTAGTGACTTTCTACAGCAGCAAAACATGAATGTGCCCTGGCCTGCGATGTCACCGGATTTATCGCCAATAGAAGATGTTTAGGATGAAATGGAACGACGTCTACGTCAAGAGCAAAACCCCCATGCTACGTTAGACGATTTGCGTCCTTCTTTATTGCGCATATGGCGGAACATTCGGAACTTCATTAGTTCAATGTGGTGTAAAGAATGCATCGGTGCAAATGGCTGTCATACAATAAAATATCAGAGATTTGTGTTAATTATTTCTCACACCAGAGGTGCAGCAGATCCAGCTATTTTTGAAACGTGGAATGAGGTTCGCCATTTCAGGCTTTTGAGTTGTCGGATTTTGCCAAGGAAAAGGCGCCAAATTTAAAGACTTGTTCAAAATTTGTCTATTTTTTCTTCTTGGTACAATTTTGTCCCTTTTTCGAATGTTTTTATATATCTTCTAGAAATTCGTCTGTACTCTACGACATCTTATAAAATACCTGAAACTACTAATCCCGTTCACTCAACCCCCCCCCCCCCCCGCTTTCTTCTCCGACTCGGAAAGTTCACCATCAAAAACTACTAAGGGACCGACGTTTATCAATGATTTTCGTAATGTGCAGTTACTTCCCACTCGAGTAGTCGAGTAGGTATTTCAGTGGCGGATATAACTTATAAGGAGGGAACGGGGGGCTGCCCCCCCCCCCCTATTCGCCACATATTTACAAGTAAAATCCAGATTTAGCAACAAAAATGGCTGAGTAGTTTGGCTAATATACATGTGGGCCCATCCTGGATCCGCCACAGTATTTGACCTATATACCATTGTGACGTCAAAGAATTCCTATGGAAGCGTCATCTTCGCCCCTTCTTTTTCCGTAGTTTAACAGCTGTTTGGTGTATGTTACAACTATGCTAGTTTAAAGTTAGGCTAGGAAGTTTAAACGTGTAATCGGTTCCGTGTTTAGCAAATCGTTAAACGTTTAAACGATGCTGATTAAAGTTACCTCGCTTGTATAAGTAGTACTGTTACAAAGCTGCGTTCGTCTCTAGAGTCCGACATGGTTCACAAACTTATACTTTTGAATAAGAAATTCAAGAAATGCGAAATGGACTTCTTGAGGCGAATCTGACATCTGACTTTCCTCCACTAAAATAAAAAGGGTGCGATTCGGGTGAACATGAACACGCTCCACAAACTTCCTCCCTACCCGGTTTACCTACCGACGGAAAAGGCAGATTACTAGAGCAAGTGAAATTTCTGATGTTTGAGAACTCTTGTTCAATTCATTATTTTTCACTTCAGCATGTGTTAATTCTAATGTTTGAAGTTTATTATAGATATATCTACAGTTGAATTATTTCATGTCTTCTGTTGATGCTGGACCCATATGATCTTTGTGCAAGTTTTATAGGACCAAAGCCTCAAACCTTGGAAAACCACAACAGTGTGTAAGTTTGTGTTAGTAAATATCTCAAGGACGAGTACTTTAACTGATGAGGGCTTAAGGATTTATTAAGATGTAATAACGCAATAGAGAAGCGGATCAATTAAACGGCACTGTTTCTGTTAATGCTTTCCGTGTAAACGTTTGGTCAACGTCCGACCTTCTCAAAGGGAAGATAACTGGGTACCTAGATAACTCTGTATTCTCGAGGTCAGAATGGTCACATGACCCTATTTGCGCCATGTTGTCTCGGGATTTGTCTCTCTCTCTACGAAGAATTCGACACTTTGAAATCTCTCTTTCTGCAAACTGCGGTCATTGAGGAATCTCACAACGATTCACTTTCTTTCCTTCTTCGAATTTTATATGACCGCAGTTTGAAAAAATAAGGTTACAAAATATCGGATTCTTCGTAGAGAGTGATGATAAATCCCGAGACTTATCCCCCAACAAATATGATGCAAATTAGGTCACGTGACCAGTCCGACTTCAAGAATAGAAATTAAAGAGGAAAACGGAATCAATCTTCGTAAAACTTCTCAATGAATTTCGCAGTTGTATTACTCATACGGCCTTTGTGCTCAAAATATAAAACAGCAAAGCTGCATTATCATCTATGATCAACATCCAATCGCACCTTCTTGGGCCTTTCCGGCAAGTTCGGAGAAACAACCTCGAATGTATTACGAAACACAGGATGTTAAAAATTCTGAAAAGGCAATTGAAGATGGCGGATTTCGATTATTGTGGTCAACATTCTTTGATAGAGTTTATTTTTCTAAAGATCTAAATAAGAAGCAGATAGAAAATTTACGTTCATTGCAAACAACATGAGCAAGTTGTTTTCTGCATTTATATGTTTCATCGTTGGCGCCGCCATGTTTAATCCACCATAAAATATTCGAGGTTGGGGTTTTTTTTTTTTTTCGAGTATGACAACGGAAGGCCTGAGATAGTGCTATTGGATAACCACCGAGTTCATCCCTAGGTCATAATCGGAATATTTCGGGGGGAGATTATCTTCATTTAGATCGTAGTGTGATGTCACGTCGACTGCTGAGAATTACGAAAAGACCCCACTGATATATATATATATATATATATATATATATATATATATATATATATATATATATATATATATATATATATATATATATATATATATATATATATATATACATACGTCCTTGTCCACACGCCCATAATATTTTTTGTTTATATACTCCCACGGATCCACTACTAGTATATTTTCTTCCTGATCTTAAGCTTTCGTCCAGTGACCCACATTTTCATGCTTTCTTTATCAGAACTTAAAGATTAATCCCACTGTATATATTAAAAACTGTTCTGATAGAAATAAATAATGTTTAAAATAATAAATTTAAAACACTGTCACTTATGTTTATATGCGGAATATTTCTCACTACTCTCACAGCAGCTCCTTTGAAAAGGTTTAACTTCTGTGCAAT